>PVLA01001073.1:41910-407781 GCA_004027455.1 Hydrochoerus hydrochaeris
AGGGTTGGTTTGGTGGACATGAATTTCTTCAGTTGTTCTTTGTCATGGAAGTATCTTGTTTCTCCATTAAATTTGAATGAAAGTTTTGCTGGGTACATCAGTCTGGGTTGAAGGTTGTTTTCTTTCAGGGCTTGAAATACCTCACTCCAAGCTCTTCTTGACTTGAGGGTTTGTGCTGAAAAGTCTGCCATGATTCTAAAGGGCTTTCCTTGATAGGTGAGTTGTGTCTTTTCTCTGGCAGCTTTTAATAGTCTGTTTTTATGCTGTCTGAGATTTTAATTATTATGTGTCTGGGTGTGGATTTATGTTGATTGTGACTGTTTGATGTTCTATATGCCTCACTTATCTGCATATCAGATTCTTTCCCCAGAAAGAGAAAATTTTTTTCAGACATTTGAGGGTAAACTGCATTTAACCTGCTACCCTTAAAGCTTTAAATACTACAGTTTCTCAATTATTTTAAAATATATTGTCTTCTATATACACACACTACAATAAATTGTATCATCAATAACAAAATTTTAATCTATTGTTTCTACTAAAACCTTGGCAATTTACACAGCAAAATTCATAAAAGTTTACACCTATTTTTTTTCTTCTTGTTGTTTTTTGGTTTTGGTTTTTACCAGGCAGACATTTGTGCTGCTGAGCTACATCCATGGCCCTTTTCTTTTGTTTGTTTCTAAATGTATTTTGCCAAGCAGAACATGATCCAATAGGATAGGATCATCGTATTTGGGTCTCACATCTCCAGCCAGCGAGGTGGGGGAAGGGAAGGTTGAGTTCCTCAGGTCACACTCCCCACTGTCCCAGGCTTTGTCTGTAGGGAAAGTCAGCAAAAAGTCTTCCATCTCCTCTGAGGAGGAAAATTTCCTGGCAGGGAACTGTTCCTTCTATAATTAGAAAAAATGAGTCAGCCACATGTTACTCCAGTTCCTCCTCCAATGAAGATGATCACTATTTTTGGTTTTCTCATAAGCAAGAAGAGTATTCTTTCCAAATATATCTGCTCTTCTAATAGCCAAGCGCCATCTTCTGTTGGCGCTGCATTTGGAATACTGGTTAAGGAATCAGAGAAGTTAGGGAAGGAAGGATGGAAGGAAAAAAGGAAGAAAGGAGAGTGGGAGGGAGAGAAGGAAAGAGGGAGGGAGCCAAGGACAGAGGGAGGGAAGGAGAAAGGAACCAACTTCAGTTGTTTCTGGGAGCCTGTTCTGTCCTCTCAAGGAAACTCAGGGCTGAGGGAGGGTGACAGGGCTTTGCACACTTCTGGCTCAGTCATGTGTGGACAAGGGAGTAGGTCAGCGCATGGGTGCTGCTGAGCCTTGTTCATCCTCCTGAATCGCATGAAAAAACAACTCATTCCCAAGGAGCCTGGTGACAGGCTGCAGAGGATCCCTCCTTCTCTCACTCCAGAGAAGGCGAGGAGCGTGCACCGTGACACTACTGGCATCTTCTTGCATGCATAGTAACACTGAGTGCTCTATTCTAGGACTCTACTCTTAGGGCAGAAAGTGGGGTAAAGTAGTGTCTATTATTTCCTGCATCTCTCTATAGGATACCAAAGAACGCTTGAAAATGCAACCCATATATTTATGGTGGTCAGTTTCCACCACTGGAACATGAACTGGATTCCAAGCTTGATAAATAAAATTGCCTTTTGACCTCAGCTTATCTCCTCCATTCCTCCACTTTGGCTGCAGGAAAATCTACTTTCATAGTGGTTCAAGGACAGGAAATTCTTTCTGAAAACTGTGGGCGTTTTGCATTTTTACAGGTCTCCAGTATCACGGATCCAGAGGTGCGTGCATAACTGAGTGGAAGTTTGTGCGGTGAGAGGTACAGCTGTGCTGTGTCCTGGGCTGGCTGAGGCCACAGCCTAGGACCACAGGAAGACTGCTTAAGGCTTTGTGCCTGTGGCATTATCTGCCTAGGAAACAAACTTTAAAAACACACCCTGAGAAAATTAAGCCCTTTTCCAGAGCTTTTCTAAGGTCCCTGACTTGACATCATGGCTAGACACAGGTAGGACCTAGTTTTTCATGCTGGAAATGCTCATGGGCCACTTCTCTACTCCCTGGAGAAAATGAGGCAGCAAATGGCTTGCGTTTTAGTAAACATGGAGAAAGGAAGAGCAAAAGGCAAGTGTGTGAGAGGGTCCAGACGCTTGGAGGAAATGAGACTCTTCCCATGCCGGACCCAGGCCCGGCCTCCTCTAGGGTCTTCCTGCCCTGGGAACACAGTGGCGTCATCCGAGTGGAAGTGTGCAAGGGTGGAGTTTTTGAGAGCACAGAAAGAAAGCTGATAAAAATACTGTCAGGCGTGGCATGGCCTTCTCTGTGGAAATGTGACCTTGGTGTGTTCCTCCCGGCTATGTTTGGTGACAACATGCAGGAAATTGTCCTCTGAGCATACAGCTAAACCATCAGAGTTGACACTGCCTGGTGGTTTCTATGCTCTTGACGGTACATTTTTTGGTGCATCTTCTGCAGAGATACTCACAGTTCATGCACCACAGAGGCGTCTCATTCATGGGTCAGTGTTGCTCTTTGGGCCCCAGGTCCAACGCTCTGCAGTCCAAATAGCCAGTGATGACAGTGGGTCCTCGTCTTTGCCCTTTAATTCCCCCTTGCCATTTGTCCCCTGGACACAGACTTCCATAAGGAACATGTGTAGGTCCAAAAGACATCAAAAGGACAGGTCCATAAAGAAAGAGTCCAGGATGATTTGTGAGGCCTGAGGTGGGGGAAGGTGAAAAGAGCACTCGAGCCACCTGACATGACCACAGCCCACGAGCTGCTGGCCTGGCACAAGAGGTCAGGGCTGTGTGGTCCCTCCTGTCTCCATCCAGAACCATGACATTTTAACTTCTCGGCCTCTAAAGAAATCCTCTTTCAGAGGTTCTCCTGTAACAAATATCCACCCAAAAAACGTGTTCATGAGTATTAACAGCAGCCTGACTCATAATAGCTGAACAGGGGAAGCTATCATCTGTTCAGCAACTTGGGACTGGATAAATAGAATATGTTATGGCATTCAGTTGAATATTGTTTGGCAACCAGAAGAAAGGAGGTACTGGTGCCTGCTACAGCATAGACAAGTTTTGAAAACACTGCTAAGTGAGAGACGTTAAGAGTCGCAAATCCACATATCATGTAAAAGCATTTGTGTGAAATTTCCAGAATATGTAAACCCACAGATACGTAAAGTAGGTAAGTGGTTGTCTCAGTCTGAAGGACTTGGCTGGGAACAAGAAGTGACTGTTCATAGGCATGGGATTTTGTGCTTAGGTGATGAAAATCCTCTAAAATTAATATTTGGCAATTATTGTACAACATAATCCAAAACAATTAAGTCATATACTTTAAAAATTTACTTACTACTACAAGAATTTTATTTTCAACAAAAACTGTTAGTGAAAAAGCTTCTACTTTCGATGTAAAATTCAGAAACACAACGAAATGACATTTCAACAAAATAAAAAATAAAAACCTCTGCCTATATGCAGAATAAAGGTGGGAAAGAAAAGTACTAGAGGTAGCTGTCAGCAGTGTACTGAGCTCTACAGAGACAGCTGTGGGGCAAGGGAGAGGTGCACAGGCACTGGGGACACTGCCTTCCTGAGGAAAACCTGCTGAACACGGGAGAAGGAGGCCTTCAGAAGGCCAGATATCGCCAAAGGTCGTCACACCCATTCTTCGTTGGAGAAACTTGCTGGAAGGGGCAGAGGAACTCTGAAAACACGAAAAGGATATTGCTGCATAACAAGTTACAGGAAAGCCTGACACAGCGAAAAGGGAGTCACAGAAACTCCAAAACGCAAGAAAGAAGAAGAAGGTAAAGATGAAGAAGATGGTAATGCATGCATTTATTCTCATGCATTTTTGTTTCCTGTCTGTAAAGTATTTAATGTCTCTAGCTATAACCTACTCCTTTTAAAGAAAAAAATCATAATGTCAGGCTGTGTAAGATTTGTTTTTGAAGTGTTACAATATCCTTATTTAACACAATAGTAGCTGAGTCTTTCAATAGTCCTAACAATGGAATTTTCAGTAGCCACTAACCTTGCCTAGCATAGTACAAGGGTTGCAAATTGGCATGGAAATTCAAAGTAAGCACGCGTTGGTGCGCGGGATACAACTTAGTTACATACAGTACAGTTTTTTCATCTGTAGTTGTCTCTGATGTCAAGTACCCAAAGTAATTAGTTTTGTTAACAGAGTTCTACTCTGTAATTGAAAAAAAAAAACTACTACTGTTTTGTTGACAATCTGAATGCTTCTAAGTAAATTTCCTATGGAGATTTTATTTAGTATTGTTAAAAATTGGTAAAATTGGTTAGTTTTTGAGTAGTGGCTCTCTCAGTGAATATTTTTTTATTCTGTTTTGCATTTTCCCCTCTTAAAAAGTAGGTATGTGTGAAGTTTAAAAGCAAATAGAAATATGAAAGCAAATATACATTTAAAAAAACACTGAAAAGATGTACAACACTTTAAAAGAATTAGTAGAACTTAATTTGGGAGAGTGAGATGGTAATCGGCTTTTACTTCTTCCTTTGACTTTGTTTCCATACATATATACATATATACATATATATACATATATATATATATATATATATATATATATATATATAGAGAGAGAGAGAGAGAGAGAGAGAGAGAGAGAGAGAGAGAGAGAGAAGACACACTTACTTGAACAAAGGGAACAGCCCCTGGATCATGGACCTGTTCCTGCTGGCTTTCATGGCCTCTCAGAGCTCTGGCCTAGGGCCTCTGGTCTTCATGGAAGGGGTTCACCATCATGTTGGCTTGAGGATTCCCAGGAAAGCATTCTGAAGCTCAGAAAGGAAGGAACCCTAATGACTGAATGGAAGAAGATGTGACTTCCGCAGGGAACCATGTCGATTTGGTGAACACTTGCTAATCCAATTTTGATGCTTGGGATAGAGGGATAGAAGGTGGTACATGTGTGCAGGTCCACAGGAACCACTGCATCAGTCTCATATTTTCAGTCTACACAGGAATTTAGAAAGTGGAGGCACAGACTATGTCTCCAGCAGAAATCTGGAGAACTACAAAACACGTGGTGTGGTGAGTTAATTCATGGTCGGCCTGCATGGGACTGCCCCGCATGGCTCTGGGCGTGGAAGACCCACCTGAGGACTGTTGCAGGAATGGTATAACAGGAGAACTGGAGGTGATGACAGCATGCTGCTGATTTTCCTCAAGAAGCTGGGCACAGCTGGTTTTCTTGATATGAATTTGGCCACTGTCCTCCTCTTGGAGGAGACAGAATCCTCAAGGTCACCTGATCGGCTGCTGCTCTCTTCAGGGGAGCTCTGGTCTTTGCCTCGAGTGTCACTTTCTGACTTCAATGCAGATCCCTCACCCTACTAGCACAGATCCTTCACCCCAAAGATGCAGACTTTCTAGCTCTTACCACCGACCTTTGGGCCTTCCTCTTGCAGATCCTTGATATGGACTTATGTGAGACACTGTCGTGGACTCTAGGCCTCCAGCTGGACACGTGGGAGGCACTGTCATGGGCTCTAGGTCTTCAGCTGGACTTGTGCAGGACATTGCCGTGGGATCCAGGCCCTTGGCTGGACTCTCGGGGTCTCTAGTAAGTGGACAGATCTCTTGCACTTCTCTGCACTTGACTTTTTGGGTGAATACAATAAATAATCCTGTAAGTTACATGTCCTGGGTTAAATCTATTCCTTTGCAAATCCTGATTGCAGCACATGGTCATCGGAACCTGCCTCCCCGTTAGCTGGCAGAAGCTCCATTTTCATCCCTGAGGATCATCCGTGTCACTCTATTGTTTGTTGAGGTGCTTCGTATTGGAATTCGAAAAGGAATCCAAGTGCTAACAGAAGCTGATAACATCAAGCCATTGGAGAAGCAAAAATGGTGGATGTAGAAAAAATAATAAAAATAAACTGAATAAAATATCATTTGAAAACACATTCTAATAGAGACAGCAGGAACCATTTGACTCTAAGATGTAAAACATTCCACAAGTTTACTTATCTTGAGAAAAATAAATCAAAGCAACTTTTTGAGTTGAAACTCAACTTTTTCTCAGAAATCAAGTAGAAAGCAAAGCTGTTTTTCCTCCGCAGGGTCTAAGGGTGGGCAGTAGTGATAGAGAAAGGAAGGAGGGAGAGAGAGAGGAAAGCCGTGTCATGCCCTGGGTTCAGTCCCCAGATGGGGAGGGTGGGGGGAGTTGAAATTATTTTTTATGAAACTTAGTTTTATTTATGAACAAATTTATGTATGAGAAAATTTAGCTTTTATACATGAGCAAAATATCAGCTTCAGAATAAAATGAAAAACATTAGCTGGTAATCTTGATTTAGAAGAAAAGTCCTTCCCTGTTCAAGCTGAGCAGTTACAACAGTGGCCCGTCAGGAAATCCGAAACAGTTGTCCCTTTCCCGCTCACCCCTTCCTACCCTCCCTGAACATGTGCGTGACACCATGGCCCAAGGGAAAGAGGAACTCCAGAGACCACAGATGCCCCCCGGTGAGCAGCTGATTAAGGCAGCACCAACACCTTTCAGCACCAAATAACAATCTCTCCATAGCGAGCAACAGAGAGACAGTGAAGCCAATTTCGTTGAATCAATCCCACTTTACAGCACAAATAAATTTCTGCTGCTTAAATCACTATTCCATTATAATATGAGGAAGGAAGGGAAGGAAGAAGTGGGGGTACAGGAAGGGGGGAAAAGAAGAAAAAGAAAGAGACATAGAAAGGGAAGGAGGAAAGAAAGAAAATCATCCTAAGTATTTTAGGGGTAAAATAAATTCACATAAACCCCATAGATGCTCCCAGTGACTTAATATATTTTGACCCACTGAAAGTATCACTTTCTAATTGAATATTTGTAGATGCTAAAGACACGTACTTCAAAGCAATGTAGAGGTCTTGTGACTTCTAAGGTAAGTCTCAGTCAGCTGGTTTAAAAATTTGAACTGCACCAGTCACAAAATTATTCATCACTTGAATTTAAGTACCAATCAAGCAGAAAAAAAATGAAACAACTCACTTCCTTTGGAAAATATGGAATAATAATGAAAACGACAAAGTTATTTCCAAGACTATTTAACTATTTGTTTTAAAAATCCATTAAGAGGTACTGATATGGTGAATTTAACTGAATTTCAGGTAACTCCAACATGAAGAATTATAAAATTAGATTAAGCCAGTAAGCATTTATTTTAAATCTATATACCAAGACTTCTAATAAGTATTAGGAATACCATAATGAACCAAATAAGCATAAATGTGTGCTATAGAAAAGTTACATCCTAAAAGGAATGTATTACTAAAACAGCATAGTCTGTCATGTGATAATAAAATACAAGGAAAATAAAGAAGGGAATTGTAGAAAAACACTTGCATATTTAAGTGAAGAGCTAAATATGTCTTCAACTGTATCCACATGGGCTAAATGTTTAGACAGAAGTGATGCATGCTTTATAAAAACACCATCACAAAGGGTGACTCTTCCTAGGCTGAGTGACTTTCTGTCCTTGCCATGAGTAGCACATCAAGATGGCACCATCCAGCCTTTGTGCAGATGGCAAAAGCCATTGAAGTCCTGTGTCACCCTCTCTGACTCCTCTGATGAAGGTAATCATCTCCTCTTCCCACACACAGACTTTTGTGACATAACTGGCTCTCTTCCCTACTAAATTACAGGCTCCGTGAGATTTTATTTGGCTCTGTTTCCATCTGCACATAACACAAAGATGGTTCTCATTGTGGGCACTTCTTGGGTTGTTTGATGATTTAAACTGAACAAATGCCTAAGTACACAATAGTAAACCCAACTTTGAAACAAACATCCGAATACCCCAAGTCAGTTCCAAGAAACCATTAAGACTGCAACTGGCTGGTATTACAGTTCAGATCAAAAATGCCCCAGGAGGCTCAGACAGAAAGGGGGACTTTCGGAAGGTGACTGGGTCAAGGGGCACTAACCATGCGGTAGGAGGTGGGGCAAGCAGAGGAAACAGGGCGCTGTGTGCTTGACTTGGTGGGTTCTCAATGCATAGTAACAGTGCCAGGCCCACAGTAGTTACTTAGCCTCCGTCAAATAAATGGTGAACAGATATGAAATGCTTGCTTAGCGTTTAAAACAATGAGATGCTGTGCAAGAGAAGAAAAGAGTGGTTTTTTCCTGCAGACTTTTTCTTACACTCTGTTCTGTAAAAGCACATAAACCTAAACCTGTTACATCATTCATCTAAGAAGCGAACACCTTTGAAACTCCTTGGTGGTGTGACATACATGTAGAACACTCTGTGTTATGTTGTTTTAAACATTTCAAATATGTTCAAAACTAGCAATGTGAATAACTAGTGGATGAGCACAAGTCATTTTAGCCAGGGATGACTTTGTCCCCTAGGGGACATGTGATCTGGAACCTTTTTGAGTTTTTTAAAACTTGGTGATGGGCCCTTTACGGGCATGTAATGGGTAGTGGCCAAACTTCTACAAAGCAGAGGACTGACTGCCCCATAATGAAGAATGACCCAGTAGTCAGTTGTGCTAAGGTTTAATAACCCTGACCTGAGCCCTTTACCTCCAGAAATTACTTTTTTTTTTTTTGCAAGTTACACTAATGACATGGAAAGTCATCATGGGCTCTTATATAAATATGACTACTTCACTAGTCAACTGCCAGGAATGTACAACTTCTCAAAAGAACTATAAAAGTGTGTACTCTGAACCTAGGAAATATCAGCCTCAAGAAAAGGAAAGGGTTCGGGTTTTTTGTGTTCTGCATTTGATCAGTAGCGATTTAAACTCTGCTGAGACAATTAGGTGATAATAAGCATACTCAACCTTACGGACACTTGGATGAATTGTTAATAAGCACTAATTAAACTTTTATCGCTGATAAAGTGGCTGATGACTCTGGAAAGAATTCCTTGGCTATTCAGCAACAAGATTACCAACCTTTGTAACACTGTAGCACTGCACAGTAAGTAGAGTAGATTGTTTGTTTATTTATTTATTTATTTTTGGTAACTGGGGATCAAACTCAAGACTAGGGTAGTTTAAAAATCAGGAAATACATCAAAGCAAAATGAGAAAATGTCACCGTACTCTAAGTGATGACACTTAAGCTAAATTTTCACTCATACCTCAGAACATATGTCAAGAATATCATGAGAGTAGCAACATACCCAATTTATCTACTCTTTTCTGGTGTCACAATAGCAGTGTGTTACAACAGCAAATCTCTACTTTGTTTCCAGCTTCTTAGACCATATTTTGATAAGCTTCGCTTAGGAGAGCTTCTCTTAGATTTATCCTGGACATACAAATACATCATATTTGGGCTGGGAATGTAGCTCAGCGGTGGTGCAGCACGTGCCTGTCAAGTGTAAGGCCCTGCTACCAAAAAAGAAAAAACAAAAAACAAAGAAAGTTAAAAAAAAAAAATACATCACATTTTGAAACATAAGCCTGTTGGGCCAGGGATTTAGCTCAGTTGCCTAACCCTAACCCTAAGCACGGGCCTGGCAAGGGAAAGATCATGAATCTGATCCCTGGTACAAAAGGAAAGGAAAGGAAAGGAAAGGAAAGGAAAGGAAAGGAAAGGAAAGGAAAGGAAAGGAAAGGAAAGGAAAGGAAAGGAAAGGAAAGGAAAGGAAAGGAAAGGAAAGGAAAGGAAAGGAAAGGAAAGGAAAGGAAAGGAAAGGGAAATATAAGGTCGTCATGTTCCCATACCAAAATGGAAACTCCTGAGTTATTGTCAATAACCCAGATTTTGGGTGCTTGGGCTCACAATCCTGTTACCTTTCATTTCATCTGGCATTTCAGTCTCAATATCCAACTAACCTTCTGGATCTGTACTGTGATGACTTTTGCATTTGGTCCTTTGCCCCATGATTCCCTTTCATCCCTGCTGTTTGAAGTCCCTATCTTAATGAAGGTTCTTATCATTTACACCTAGACTTCTGCAGCCTCAGGCGGTCCTTTAGTTTCTTCCCAACCCACTCTCTGGATTGTGTGATAACAGCAAACCACAACAACACCAGTGACAGCTCCATGCTGCTAGAGCTTGGAAGTTTATAGCTCAAGTTTCAGAATCAGATCTGAAGAACTTAGGTGCATTAACATGTTTCATTCTCCTAACACTCCTACATGAAGTAACTACTATCATTATTCCCATTTTACCAATAAGGAAATGGCAGGGTAGAAGGTAGAAGTCACTGGTCTTAGGTCTCACTTCTAGTAAGCGTGGGGCCCAGCCATGGTCTTATTCTGTACCCTGAGAGAGCAAGCCCCTCAGCCATGGACCCCTCTACCCATGCTTCAGTGTGGTATCACCTGGGGTTCAGTGGGTCCCAGTTTCCCACCGCCGCCTCTGGCCCCCATCACTGTTCCTTCCATACCAGCCCTGCATGTACGGAACCAGTACCTTCATTTTGTATACAGTAGTGAGTTGTTTTACAATTGCTCTCAGGTGGCTCGGCGTGTTTATATTTTGTCTCTTGGGTTTACTATAATATCCATGAGTACTAAATGCTTTCAGATCATTCTTAATTGTCTCGATGAAAATCCTTTCCAGATTAAAAATAATGTAATAAATTTAGGTGAATACCTAATTCTAGGCAGTTGACCTTCCTTACCCACAATTTTACTTTCCACAGTAAAATTGTGTATCATTATCCAAAACTATTAAATGAATCATTATCCAAAACTATTAAATGGAAGATGTCAGAAATCACAGTGCATACAATTTCAACCCCATACCACTATACACAGCATGATGAAATCTTATGTTATCCATTCTGTCCCACATGGGGTGTGAATCTTCCCTTTATCCAAGGTATCTTTGCTGTGTATACAGTCTGTTAGTCATTTAGCAGTCACCTTGATTATTAGATAAATAGTCGTGGTAGCAGTGGTTGTTACAGAGTTTGGTAGCATCCTCAGTTTCAGGATTCCCATTCCCTGTGGATCTTAGAACATATCTTCAGATAACATGATAGTACTAAAATATAAAAACCAAGTTGAAGACACCCAACATTTCCTATCAGATAATTAGAACAAGTTTGATTTTGACATCCTAAAAATGGTAAAATCTTTCAGTTCAATTTGTTTAACGCCAAATACAAGAACTGAAAAACCAAAGATTTTATTTTCCCAATTTATAACTGGTCCAGTTGTTTCAGGATACCACCGGCTTAAAAGCACAGAATTTCCCAGCACTTTTAAGTGAGGCTGCAATCTAGCTGGGAAGTCGGTGGCGGAGACAGTTTTTATAACTGGAGCAGTAACAGCACCTGGGCTGGACCCTCAGGGAGAAGAGAGTGCCCTGTTGCTCCCAGGGCCACTGTCCTGCCGAAGACCCCTTGGGACTCCACCACATCATCACATGCAGAATGACAGCTGCAACAAGTCTTCACCTTGTGCATATGGAGCAAAGGGGGAAAGGCAAGAAGCTTAATGTTTCAATTAATGTACACCCAGATTTTGCTCTTGGCAGTTCATAATTTGGCTGTGTCGTACAGTTAGAACAGTGCTGGCTCACAGGGGCATTCTGTTTGCTGAATTAATGAATGGGTTCAGAAATTCACATTGCCTTTATGAAACAGTAATAGTAACAAAAATGTCTACCATTCATCAAATGCATGCCAGAGCATGATGGTTACAAACCAGCTCTCTAGCTCCAAATTTCCTGAACACACATACTAGCTATTTATTCTTGGGAGAGTTCTTAACTTTCCAGACCCCCAGTTTCTTCACCTATAATTTGAGCCTCATAAAAGTACCCATATGCCATCTGACATTTGCAAAGATTAGTATAGGCTTGTCCTAAGTGCTCTAAAAATTTTAACTATTTTTGAGTGCCTGCCCTGTGTTAGGCAATATACCAGGGTTTCTCAACCTTAACAGAATTCACATTTGGGGTCAGAAATCCTTTGCTGTGGAGCACTGCTGTACACTGGAAGAGGCTAAGCACATCGCTAGTGTCTATCCACCAAGGTGCTAGAGCATCTCTTCAGTCCTAATACATATGAAAGTAAAATCTTCCCTGCCTGAGGGTCACCACGCTACACTAAGCCTTTTACAAACATTGTACTGATTCCTCAAAACAACACAACAAATATGCCAATGGTATTTCTTCTGTTTTATCAATGAGGAAATGGAAGTGTTTACAACTTGTGTGAGATGAACCAACCTACCCAGGCTTTATTCTGTCATATAGATGATGTTTGTCTTTGTGCTTCTCCCTTATATACAAAAGCACTGTGTGTAGGCTGAGGCCACAGGAGGACCTCTGGGAGATTAACGGTGAAAACAATGTCACCCCTACAACTTGTCAGACAACCAGGAACCCTCATCTTTCACCTACAACCCTTGAGCAACAGAGTTCTGGTAACTCCTGCCTGGAAAGGTAAACAAACAAACCCTGAACTAGCCAGAAAATGCCCTCAGGAATGTGAATTTAAAGTGGACAAAGTCTCATCTATAATTCAGAACTCCTCTTCTTCAGTTTCCCTAGCCAGTCCCTCACCAAGTAACATGGACACTTTTTCACTCAGCTTCTCTTTGTTTCTACAAATCCACCTTGTCCTTGGATCTCCTGAGAGTCTCTTCCCTGAAGGCCGCAATGGCCTCCCTGTCTGGTGACTCAGTTTATTCAGCATCTGCCTGCCAGACAGTAATCAGCTTGTAGTTACTCACGACAGAAGCACAAACCCTCATTTTCTGAAGCATCATATTTATATTTCACTAACTAATGTTTAAGACCTTTCAAATGTTCTCTCTCTCTCTCTCCCTCTCTCTGTCACACTGCCTCTCCTACCTATCTGAAGAGAAACCTGTTTCTCTGACTCTCTTGTCCTATGGCTTTTTGGCCTTCAGTATCTCCCTTTCTCTGTGTCTCTCTATCAAAATCCTGGCCACTCTTTGGGCCTGGCTCAGTCTAAGTCGCTCCACAAAGCACTCTCTGACAACTGCAGGCTCACTAAGGCCTTTCCACTTAAAGGTGTCCACAGCCTATACCACCTAGCATTTTAATTTTAACTATCTGGTATCTGCTCCAGTTTCACATTTCTCAAATGGATTCTTATCCTGTTGTATTTTGGTACCATATCTCACATTTACAGACTGTGCTCAATGGGTCTTTACAAATGGACATCATAGACTCTCTCCACCTGCTGTAGGAATAGGCAGAACATTTCAGAGAGATTCATGCCTCTGATCTGTGCATCTGGAACTCCACCTGATATGAGGTCACCTCAGGTCCACTGCTACTGAGACACACCATTGCCACCACACCTGCTTTTTGCTGGTTCATATCCAGCCTGGGCCCTGTATTTGTCCTTAGCTTTCAAGTCTTGCTGTCTCCTTTTCTTATCAGCACACCTTGACTTACTTCTGTACTATGGTCTTTGACACTGACCTTCTTCCTTGGGAGTAGACCAAAGCCACTACACTCCTAATGGCTTCTTTACTGGCGTCTCTGATGATGGAAATTATGACATCATCTAAGCCAATGATCCTTAAATGAGAGGACAATATCACTTGAGTGTTATCAAACATTCCCACCCCCAGGCCCTACTGTGCATCCACTGCATCAGAATATCCAGGATAAAGCCCAGGAATGAGAAAGATTAGCAAGCATCTCAGGTGCTTCCTCTGATCAGATGAGACAAAGAAACATGATTAAGGCACTGATTAAGGTACCAATGCATCTGGTGAAATATTAGGTTCAACTGCTAATCAGCAATTTGGTTCTGTGGAGAAAGAGCTCATTGATTTGATGGCCCTAACACCATTCTTCCTCATCAATCTCCACTCTCCTGGGTATTAAGTAAGGAACTAGGTTTCACTAGTCAGACACTAGCATAGAAAATAGCTGTTACATTGACTTGAACAAGCCACTTAGGAACCCCAAACTTTACTTTCCTCATTTGTAAAAAAAGGGAGAGTTGGACCAAATCAGCAGTTTTTAGGTTTGTGTGTGATTTGTGTGTCTGTGTAGATGACTATCAGAATCATTTCATGAGGTTTCACAACATACTACCTCCAGGTAGTCTCATTTAATTGATCCAACGGGTCCTATTGTGTAGCTGAGAGAAAAATAAATGAACTGGGTGATTTTGGAGATCTCTTCCTGCTCTGAAACAACTCTTTGACTTAATAATTCTATCATTTTTGAAATGTTTATGTCAACTCTAGACAAATTTACTTAATGGCATGTATAAAAACATATATCCTCTTTTTATTCCATTCTTTTTCAAAAGAGTCAAAAATCTATTTGCCAGATATTTGACATTCATACAGGAAACAGGATAAATAATTCTAAACTATTTTTTAGTATTACTACCATGCAAAAATATTCAGGAGGGTAATAAAGTATTTTTAAATCTATAGGACAAAAGATACGCAAAGCAGCAACCCAGCTACTAATTAAATCAAATGGGTATATTTATCCATTCCTTCAGTATTTCAACTAATATTTATTGCTGGTTACCCGCTATCTAGCAGCTCTGGTGTAGGTGAGGATACAGAAATACATGGGAAACACAGTCCAGGCCATGCATAAAGATAAACATTGGTGTGGTACCACAAATATGATAAAGACCACAAAAAGATACTGAGAACTAGAAAAACACATACAAAGATGCTTAACCTACTCCGCTCAGGAAAAGTTTGTAAAGGGCAGTAACATTTTGGGTGAAACCTAATAAAGAACAATGAAAGGGTCTGAAGTGGAAAGACCTTGAAGCACACCAGGAAAAAAATAATACAAGGCTGGAACTATTACACAAAAGAGAGAACAGCACAAGCAAGGATTGTGTAGATCCAAGTCAAAGTGTTTGGTATCTCCTCCAAGAGCACTGGGCAGCTGCTGGGTACCTTATACAGGGTGCTCACGTGATATGACCGCCAGCTGAATCACTCACTCTAAGTCCTCCCAGTGCCTGGAGTGCAGAGTTGCCTGAGTTTGTACAGGGAAAACAGCTTGCTGCATAGTACAGGAAATATGATAGATTAAAGTGAAAAAGCAGAGATGGAGGAAGGTAAATAGATTCACAATCTCCTTGTGGGGAAATTCAGAAGCACTTGGTGGTTGATGGATTGTGAGAAGCCGGTCCTAATGAGGGAAGGCCTGAGGCTTGAGTCAGTGGGTAGAGAGCCATGCCGTTCCCTGATAAGGAGCCCTGGAGGAAGAGCAAGTCCCTGGACAGATAATAAGTTTAGTCTGGGGCATCCTGAGTGCACAACACGCCTGCATCAACCAAGTGGAAGTCTTGAGTGAAGAGGGTCTGGAACTCAACAGAGGGGCATGGACTAAAGTTATGGATTGACCGTGCTCAGCATACAGTTGACAGTGGGAGTCACCAGAGAAGGAAGAAACCGCCTGCTACATGCTGGGGACCATGGGAGTTTCTAGGGCCATCAACTCACTGTGCTTGAGCAGTTTGCATCCAACAAGTGTGACTGTGTGTGTGTGTAAGGCCAACATTTTTGTCCAACTGACAGCAAAATTATACCAAAAAAACTCCATTATTGATCATTATAAGTATGCCAATTAAACCCCAAACGAGAAATTTGTCTCAAAGTAGACTAGAAGGCACTTGGTCAGGGTAGACTTCAACAAAAAATTATCTCTTACCTGCTAAGAGATTCCATTTAAAGTTTAAAGTAAAAATTCCAATTTGAAATGTATTTCTATTAATAGCATACCCTCTTAAATGTCACCGGACATGGTGATCCAGATTTGGTGCTTGGTGATATGAATTTTATAGTTTACAAGACTGTGACCCCAAAGCCCAAGGTCTGTTAGGCCTGTGCCACATGTAAATAAGTCCACAGTCTAAGGGGTTCTTGGGACACAACCTGTTTTTAAAATGTACTTTGTAGCCTAAAAGAGCATAGCATACAACAGCTAAGCCTTCTGTTTGAAAGTTCACTAGATAACATAAATAATTACCCATTCACCTAATGAAAATTGGACCCTTCTCTAATGATCCTTTTTCTTTCTTCCTTTTCTCTTCCTTCTCTCATTTTCTCCTCCACTCTTCCCTCAGTCTCCTCGTTCCTTTTACACTCCTTTCCTCCCTTCCTTCCCCCACTCTCCATCTTTCCTTCATTCCCCAAATAGTTTCTGCCTCAAAGCTTTTAGGGAATGAGACAGGACTGACATATAAAATCTACATAGCACTTCCAACAATGCTAAGTATGTCTTCTTTGCAAAGCACTTCAACACGGATATACCATTAAAATCAGAAACAGAAGGACTCTCATAGATAACTCTATCCAATTTGTGCATTTTACAAATCAAGAAAAGGAAATTTCTTTTCCTCTGATATGCTTGACAATCATCCTAAGATTTATTTAGCCATGATGTCAGATTTTTACAAAATAATGGCAGACATTCTCTTAATTATTTTATTAAGTCAGCAAGGTTAGAACCAATACAGTTAGCCACTGGAAATATAGCATTTAAGCACTTAAAATATAGCACATCTGAATTAAGATGTATTGCTAAGTATAAAACACATAATGTATTTTGAAGACAACATTAAAAATGTACCATATCTTGTTAGTAATTTGTGTATTGATTACATAGTGAAATGATAATTTCTTGGATATACCAGATTAAATAAAATATATTATTAAAATTCATTTTACCTGTTTCTGGTTACTTTTTTCCTGACTACTACAAATTTTTATATTTGTAGCTCACATTTTTGCATATGTAGCTCAATTTTTATATATGTAGCTCATGTATTTGTATATGTGGCTCACATTTTGACTCCTGCTATATTTCTATTGAACACAGCTATTCCAGCATATCTACAGTGGATGTGACCTAGTGTTTGTTGGTTAGCTAACATTTCAGGCCTTTCTAAGTTCCTCAGTTTATCCAATAATGATAAGTGAAGAAATTCACTCACCTACAAATGAGTGGATCATATGTCCTGGAGGATTCTGAGAGTGAGGAGATAAATAATTCCTCCAAATCTAATAATTTACCCAAGGTCACATAGCTTATTAGTACAGAGACAATACCAGGGCCCAGGACTATTTATTTGCTTTTGGACCTTTAATCACAGGAGAATTCCATGAGCAAAAGTGTAACATGGTTTTCAATGGCTGAAGTAAATAGCTGAACTAAATACCTTAAGCCATTTACCTTGTAGAAGAAAATCCAGTTACTGATTTATGTCCACAAAGAACTCTTTATCCATTGTTGTCTTGTCTTCATTAACTTGACTCTAAATCAAACCATAACTAGCTTAATATTTGTGCCAGTGGTATAACAACAATTTCTGATTCTTTGGGCAAAATAGTATTCCAAACTCTAACTGCCCAACTTCTCTCTTTCATTTCCTCTCTCTTCTCATGTTCCTTACATCCACTCCTCCACAAGAGGCACCCTGTGACCCTTCTTTTAGGAGGCCCCACCACACAGGCTCGGGCACAGTGACAGCCACACCGACAACATTAAACCATGCTTGGCATAGCTTTGGTCATCCAGAATTTAATCCCAGCCTTGTGTGTCGGATGGACATGCACTAAAAAGCCACGGGGACTTCAAACACATACTCACGTGTTGTGTTGCCTTGTTTCATTTTGTTTTTCTAGCTCAAACCAATGACCACAGCATAGCAGTGTTTTTAAAACCAAACTGAACCCACAGGCAAATAGGCAGACTGCACTAACTTGCTTGCTCACAGTGCAGTAATAAAAGTAGAATTTTCCTGCCTAGCTGCTTTGTAAGAAAAAAAAAATTAAGACTTCCAAGGCAGAGTTACATTCTGGCCATAAACACATTTTGATGAACAATTACTGAAACTATTTTTGCTCACCATCCAAACTAGTACAAAAACACCTCAGCCACAAAGAGCTCTGTATCCCAATGAGAATGTTCAGAGAAATATCACCTGAATTTATAAATAGTTATCACGAAGATATCATTGAGACTTTATTTATCCCTGCTAATTCACCCAGGTGGACACATTTCTGCATGTTTTAAAAGCAATAAGATGCAAACTTGGTGACAATATATGCCCAATCACTATTCGTAACTCTTCTCTTACATTAAACATTTCAAAACTATTTAACTGACTCAGCTATGAATTATGATCTGACTGAGCAATGGTTACGCTCAAGTATGCTTTTTCAGTAATGTAGACCAAAACATTTTAAGCCTGTCCTTCATCTTTGGAAATCAGGTGGGCAGTGACATCCATGTGGCAGAGTTCTAGAAGAAGCTAACTTTAATTGGCCTTTTTCAATGCTGCCAGACATGCAAAGATATACCAAGCACAGGCAGCATATGAAGCATCTTTCATTGCTGTGGGCTGTAAATCAGTGACCACGAGAGATAGGAGGCAGAACCTTTAACAATGACCCCATCAGATCCAGCCCTTAGGCGCACAGAGGTCACGACAGGGTGAGGCATGTGCGGCTCCTGGGAGGAAATTTTTCAAACACACATATTTACAGGATCCTGAGAGAGAGTACATCTTTGAATGCTTCATCCTAGGTATTCATGTGCCTCGCCTTAAATTCCTGTCCTACACAAAAGCCCCAACTCGACATCGGCATCAGGAACCAGGGGTACCTGATATCTACAGCCCACAGCTAAGGCAAAGCATCAGACCCAATCTTACCTCAAGCAGAACAGATCTGCTCTTCTCTGGCCCCGTACTCAGAGACTCTGCCTTCTCCCTTGAGGGCCCAAGAGCAGCCTGATGCATTTTGTGACTCAGGCAAAGTCCTTGCATTCTCCACCCACAGCCTCTGGGTGATAAGGACCCAGCATTCCCCCTCCCAGATCCTGCAGCCCTCCTAGTAAACATCAGTGTGGTATCTCCGGCCCTGTTGACTTCTGATAGAATTCCTAAGATTGGGACGTTACCACTTCCCAGAGTTCACCTCCTTGGTCCTAGACTCCACCCCTTCTCCACCCCACAACTTACAGAACTTGCTGGGTCTGCACTTTAGTTCTCTAGTCTAGCTTCTTAAGGCTCTGGGGTTCAGTCTTCTACTCACAAATGGGTCCCAGTTCGTCCCATCCCATCAGAGTGACATCCAATCACTGTGACAAGCAAAAGACTTTCACATATTCTGAAAGCATCAGCTGGGACACCCCTATCTCTGCTGGACAGGCTGGAAAAGAAGACATCTTCAGCAGGAAATAGGCCAAGCACCCCACGGCTTGCCTTTTTCTATTTTATCAATTCATAAATCTTGTTTGTGTCAATAATCATTTGGGAAATTTTCTGATTTATCTATTTAGCACAATTAAATAGGGCTTAGTATGTGCTTAAAACAGCTAATGAATGCCCTACAAATATTAACTCATTTAATAAAAAGTAGTCAATATTATTACTCTCGCTCCATAGATGAGAAAGCTGATGCCTGAGAGATAAATGACTTCTCCAAGTCACACACCTCCAAAGAAATAAAAAATATCTACAACAAAGACTATAGTACTCTGAAAAAGATCAGAGAGGATGTCAGAAAATGCATAGTGATAGGTGCCTACCCAAGTATAAATTGATGAATATTACAGTGGTGGTCTAATGTGGTGGAAGGCCAAAAATCCAGCCTATTTCCCAGGGACCACTTCGTCTTCCTCCCCTCAGCTCTGAATACAACTCCCTCTTGCCCTTCCTGCCCATGAAGAAAACTCCAATCAGTTCCTAACAAGTCATTGATGCCCACCCCTCAAACTCCGCCTCTAGCCAAAGTGTGTATAAACCCCAGCTCCCTTTGTCTCAGGTGAGATGAGCCCTGAGAGCTGCGCACTCCTTCTTGTACCCTGAATAAAGGCCTATTTTCCTTTTTGTCTCTCTAGTGCACCAGGAAACCTAACAGACAGATATCCCGTTTCTGGATAGGCAGAACTAATATAGTCAAAATGTCCATACTTCTAAAACTATATTAAATTGATTTAATGCAATCTCAATCAAGTAGTATCCCTCAGAGAACTAGAAAAAACAATCCTAAAATTCATACGGACCAGAAGACATCTAGAATACCAAAAACAATACTGAACAGCAAGAGCAATGCAGGAGGCATCGCAATCCTACACTTCAAGTTATACTACAAACCTACAGTGATTAAAAAAAAAATAGCATAGCATTGGTAACAACAACAGTCAGACACGTGGATCAGTGGAACAGACTAGAGGGTGCAGAAACAACTTCAGGCATGTTCAGATCTTTGTCAAGGGGGTCAAAGACTTTTGCTGAAGAAAGATAGCTTCTCTGACACCATGCTAGGAAAGCTGGCTGTACATATGGAGAAAGCCGAATCTAGACCCGTATCTCTCACCACGCGCTAAGTTAAAATAAAAATGATTCAAAGACCTAAATATTAAAACAGAATACTATGCTGGAAGACAAAATAGGCAAAACTCTAGAAGACACAGCTACAGGTAAGGCCTTTCTGGACAAAACCCCAAGTACACAATAAAGAATACCAAGAATTAACAAATGGGATCATATCAAATTTAGAAACTTCTGCACAGCAAAGAAAACAGCAAGAGAGTGAAAAGATAACCTACAGGACAGGGAAAAATTTTGCCAACTACTTTGCAGACAGAAAACTAATATCTAGAATATACAAAGAACTAAAAAAAAATTAGAGCCCCCAAATTAAAAGACCAGATCAAAAAATGGGCAAGTGAAATGAATAGACACTTTCCAGAAGAGGAAATGGCCAATAAATACATGAAAAATGTTCAACATTACTGGTTATTTGAGAAATGCAAATTAAAACAGGACTGAGATTTCATCTCACTCCAGAAAGAATGATTATCATCAAGAAATCAAGTAATGACCAATGCTGGTGAGGCTGTAGGGGAAAAAACATAACCTTCCTTCATTAATGGCGAAATTCTAAACTACTATAACCATTGCAGAAATAAGTATGGAGATTTTTCAAAACTCTAAAGCGAGAATTCTATTTGACCCAGCTATTCCCCATCTAGGTATTTTTCCAAAAGAGTTAAAGAGATTACAGTAATATATGAATATCCATACTTACAGCAGCACAATTCACAAAGCTAAATCTTGGAAGCTGTCTATGCCCCTAACAGCACATGAATGGATAAAGAAAATGTATTTATACACAGTGGGGTACTGCTCTTCCATAAGGAAGGTAAACCTGAGTCATTTGTAGGAAAATGGATGCACCTTAAAACCAAAATGTTAAGTCAAATAAATCAGACACACAGCTTCAACATCACAGGGTTTCTTTTATATGAGAAACTAAAAATATAGAAAAAACAAAAGACAATAGGAAATAATGAAACCAATTGTTAGCATATGGAAAGGGAATCAAGAGATGGAGAGGAGGAAGGGGGGGTGGTACCAGGGATTGACTTCACAACCCACCGCACTTGCCAGGCAGGCACTTATATCACTGAGCTAAATCCCCAGCCCCAGGAACTGCGATGTATCCCTTACAGGTAGCAAGTCCCTACAAGGAATGTGATCATTATGTACCACAAACAGGCACCAAAAAAATAGGAGAAGGGGGCCCAAGAGATGGAGGGAGGAAGAGAAAGGGAAAGGGCAGTGGATTTTAAAAAAAGATATGTCATATACACGTACCAACTGATTACATTATGTGCTACAAATATGTATCCATCAAAAAATAAAATTTTAAAAATTAGGAATTTACCAAAGTGCCTATTTATCCCTATAAAAGTCATAACAAAGGTCCTTCAATTTAAGGGACATTATAATGGAGCTATTTTCCAAAAATAGGAAAATATTTTACATTACCACAGTGAGAGATAAAGCTTATATTTTTAAAAATTAATTTTATTGGTACACTTTTGATATACATAATGCTCATAATCATCCGATGAGTTTTTACCTGTATGTAACACATCTCCATTCTTCTTTTTTCCCTGTCCTCCTCCCCTCTGTTCAATCCTTCTTCCCCGCCTTATTTACAAAGGCCTCCTCTCCATTTTTCCTTCTATCCCCCTTTTTCTTTTTCCTTCCTTCCCTTCCTCCTTCACACTTCCTTGGTTTTTCTTCTCCTTGGAAGATTTTCCTCCCACTTCTCAATGGATGCACCTTGAGACCATGCTTTTAAGTGAAATAAATCAAACACACATGTTTAAATATGATATCATTTCTGTTGTGTGAGAATCTGAAAGCCTAAGTAAGGACCAAAACGGATGATAGACATTTCTGCTCTGCACTCACACACACAGAGAATGAGAACTTATTTTTTCAGTCTGAAAGCTCAATTTAGGGTTGAAAGTAAACATAGAAACATAAAAACTCACTAGTCTGGATCTCAAATAGCTGATTTTTTTCTTCTTTATAGGTACAAAACTAATTCGAGCTCACACAAGACAAAAAGAGTAACCAACTGGATTCTCTGTCATCTCTTCCAAAAGAAACTGATGTCTGCCATCCTGCACACATCACCAATGATCAGAAAACAAAGCCAAATTCTCCACCATCACTGCTACCTGTGTGGAGTTCCCTATCAGACATGAGCAAATCAGAAACAAACTTTTAAAAGGAAAAAATTAGAAGTAAACTTAGTTCTATAACCACTTGGAGTTTACTCTCGAAGACAGTAAATGATGTGCCTGGACTTTTTAAAGTACATCACTTGTGGTGTATAGACTTTATCACATAAAGTCGCATTCGGCAAAAACTTGAGATTTCCAGTATTACAGTGTGTTTCTCATGCAAATAGAAAGTGAGCATCTTCCAAAGTTTTATTCAGTTCAGTAATTAATACATGTGCCAGTAAGATATAAGACATTTGAGTTAAGTCGCAAATTCCAAGGGCATTTGAGAAGTCGGGGTGTGCTGGGGGTATCTGAAGGAGTGACTAAGTGGTAGACTCCTACCTACCTAATATGTACTGGGTTTGTCCCCATCATGGGGGTGAAAGAAGTCTAATAAAAAGAAAGTGGGAGAGAGGGAAGGAGAAAGGCGAAGAAAAAAGAAAGGAAGGAGAAAACAGGAAGAAAGGCAAAAGGGAGGAAGGCAGGCAAGTTAGGCAATTTATTGATAAACCTAAGATCACATGGTAACAGACCCAATTGATTGATGTCTTACAGAACAGTAAGTCCTCACCTGTAATGTATATGGCCAAGTGAGCGCGTGCGCACACATGTACCTATGTATGTGGATGCATAAAGAAAACTTTACAGGGATATTTTGGAAATTTGTTCTACTGAAGATTTCAGCAAATTATGTAAAAAAGAAAAAGCAGAAAGGAATGAAGTTATAAGGGAGACAGAGTGGTTGTTTCCAAGATCAAGTAAATTTAAGAAATTCTAGATTAAATAAAATACCAAGTGATTGTTACCACCTTTCTTAAAATTAGATGACTACCAAATCCTTTAATTGTGGATTACCTAGTAGTATCTTGAAAGATTCTAGGTCTTTACAAAAATACAAAAGTGTGAGAAGTAAGCTGGTTATGGCTTCTCCTTCATGGTCA
This sequence comes from Hydrochoerus hydrochaeris, assembly GCA_004027455.1. Taxonomy (NCBI): domain Eukaryota; kingdom Metazoa; phylum Chordata; class Mammalia; order Rodentia; family Hydrochaeridae; genus Hydrochoerus; species Hydrochoerus hydrochaeris. Next base: position 65,394 of record PVLA01001073.1, read on the forward strand.
GAATGGCAGCAATTCATGTAAGTGAACAAACACATATTCAAAATAATACACAGAGCCACATAAATTTGCCATTGGCTAAAAGACTAAAATAATAAAGTGAGCACATTGTCTTTAAGATTGTATCTTTGTTATGTTGGAAAAGCTGTACTACTTCATTGTTTTTCGTTGGGGTTACCTGGCCCACCAAATAGAAATTATTTGAATCTCTTCCGGACAGAAACCCACCAGTTGATCTCCGCCTCTGCCCTTTTCCTCTACATCATTAACCTCTTCTTGGCTTGGGTTGTAAACCAATCAGTAGACAGAAAATCAACCCCAGGACAGCACTGAAAGAACATCCAGCAATTTCATTTACCTATGTCCAACCTTTCGATTTTTTTTTTTTTTTTTTTTTTTTACCGAAGAAGATCTTGAAAGTAGTGCATGGAGACAGGCATGGTGGCGCACACCTGTAATCCCAGAAGTACAGTTCTGTTGCCAACACTATGTCTGAGATGTGAGCCTGGGCTTTGTATTTTTATTTAAATAGCAAGCATGCAATGATTATTTCTAGTGTGCGGCTGTTCTTCATACTTACCACTGCGGGGCGCATCCAACCTCAAACTCTAGTAGGTTTAGAAGGGCGTGAAGAGCTCACAAAAGCGTTTCTGCCTCCGATTCGCCAGGGGGCGACGCGGGGACCTGTCAGATTGGGCACACAGTTTTCGCGCTTTGAGCAGCAGTTCGCACGCGCAGGACTACTCCCCGCCCACATGTGCAGCGCGCACACTCACTGAGCGCCTACCGGTCACTGCTAGGACTCCTGGGAAGGGGAAGGGGTGGAGCCTAAGGGAGCGCGCAGGCGCGGTGTGTGGGACGGGTGGCCTTAGTTTCCCAGTGTTTTCCAACGCGGTTTGGAGATGCCCACCGGTGGGGCGCGCTCGGAGGACGGCGCCGCGCTGGGCTTCGTAGACAGCTCAGCCGCACACAAGGAGGAGCTCAGCGGCAAGGTGCGTGTGGACGCAATGGGGAAGCTGTGGGATTCCGGACCAGGCAGACGTCTGTAGAGCCCGGACACGGCGTGGCCCGGCCTCGCTGCCTCCCGCTGCGCTTATCTTTTTTTTTTTTTTTTTGCACAGCGCTTGACAGCCACTCGGTTTCCCCTTCTCCGCGTCCGAGCAGTGTGCAGTGGGTGCGGACGCACGCCTTCCCGCTCCTTTTAGATGCACGTGTCCTTGCCTAGTGCTCCCTGGCCATCGTAGGAAATCCGGGGCACTTTGAGACCGCATTGCCAAGTGAAACGAATCAGACACACAGCTTAAATATCGCATGGCTTCTCTTACCTGAGAAGCCCGAATTATAAATAAAGAGCGAAATAAAAAGTAGATAATGGGAGACGGGGAGAGAGAGCTTTTGCAAATGGAAGGGTAACAAAAGGCGGAGGGAGAGCAGGAAAAGGGGTGGAGAAAGGAATAAAGATCGATGCGCTGTGTCTGTGCACAGCTGCGCCCCAGGCGTGTGATTATTACTCCAAACACGCACTAATAAAACTGGAGCTTTAGAGACCGAAGTTAAAGCTCAGACGCACAGTGCTTGGGTTCCATTCCCAGTACCAGAAAAGAAATACAACTGGCCTTAGAATTTCACCTCATCTGGCCAATTACTGTATTTCTGTCCACTGTGGAGACAAAATCGTGCAGTCTCAGAAGTGGGGGTGAGTTTTCAGAAAGCCTGTGCGCACTCCGACTACTACCACAGCAAGCCACGTAGCACTGATCTGTGGCAGATCCCTGGGGGGTGCAAATAGCACAAAAGTCTAAAACGTTTTAGAGGTTCTGGAGATGCTATGTAATCAGTCTTGTCACAAAATATGGTAATTATTGCCCAGTTAAAGTTTTCACTTCTTTGCGGTTTGTCCAGCGGATAAAAAAGAATCCCCGTTCCACAGCACTGTGCTCAGTCTTTAATATACAAAGAGGAGTGACACAAAGGCAGCGATAGTTTATACTGCCCCAGGCATGGCGTTTGGTACTATTTGCTTAATCCAAATATCTAGCTGTGTCGTTTAGTGCAGCAGCTCTGAAAAGCACTGGGTAGTTGGGAAAAAAAAGTAGGCCATAACTTTTAAAAATTGAAAGGTTGGTTATTACATTTTGGTGACTATGTATTATTTTTAATAAAAGCTATAAACCGTGTTAGATACTATGACCCTAGGCCTAAATGATGATTAGGAACACTGAACCCTCTGTCTGCACTCAGTGGTTGCTTAACAGTCTTTCCTCCAGCCCTCCCCGACCTGTACCCGCACGCAGACTGCTATTGAAAAATCTGTATTCACAGGTTGTTGGTTGATAATCAGCATGTGATAGCCCCTTACCCCCTCTCTTTGATTTTAAAATAAAGGGTCCTTGATGAGTATGCTTTGAAAACCTCTGACTTAAGGCCTTTTTTTCAGTAGATTAAAGAACAGAAAATTGTTGTGGATGAACTTTCTAACTTGAAGAAGAATAGGGTAAGTTATTAATGGAATTCTGAATTGTACATGTGAGATGTGTTATTTATATTACTTACATACTAAAGTTAGAAGAATTAGGTTTACACTGAAATTTATAAGATTTTGGCACCTTTTAAAATTGCAAACATGAAGTGCCCTAGTCTGCTTGCCTGCCTGCTGACCTTCCTGTCTTCCTTTTTCTTTTTGTCTTTCTCTTCCTTTCTTTGTCTCTTTCTTTTCTGTCTTGGTAATGCATATATAAGTAGGTCTCATATTTGGAAATGTCTTTTCCTTACCATATACTATTTATTTTATCTTTGGAAGAACAAATGGTATTAATTGTATTTTGGTATCTTAGAACTGTAGCCATTAGTGATACAACTTGGTACTTGAATTTGATTTTTTAAAATGAACTGTAACTGTATTGAAAGAAGAAACTTCTTTAAATTGAATGTGGATAATTGTCAAAAAAGAATAAATCACTTCCCTTACCCCACAAAGTGTTAGATACCTTCTAAATGCTTAACATGATTTTATAATTACATTTCCATCATTTTATTCATAAAACCCAAGCTGCTGCTTCATGTGTAATTATACTATGAAAAGCCACTTCTTAAAGTTCTAGAAGGAAGTCAAGTCAGTGTGGTGGCGCACACCTAGAATCCCAGCAATCAGGAGGCTGAGGCAGAAGGATTGTTGTGAGTTTAATGCCAGCCTGGGCTACAAAGCAAGCTCCAGGCCAACCTGAACTGCATACTGAGACTCTGTCTCAAACAGACAAAAAATAAATAAAGTTCTAGAAGAAACTATTTTGAGCACTTTAAAGCATTTTAAAGATGATTTGTTAAGTGATAAGTTAGACAGTTTGATATTGTCACTTATGGAATACTAAAAGTTAAGGCAAATTAATATAGACTTTCTGGAGGACCAATTGGCAAAATGTATGAGAGCCTTAAAACTGTGTAGCACTTTGAGCCAGCAATTCCATTTATAGTAACTGAAATGTGAGACACAATGATGAGTGTGCAAAAAATTTGAGTTACAAAGATGTTCATCACAACGTTGATTTACAATAGTGAAGAGTCAAAGAGTCAGTAGCACTCTAACTGTCTGCTATATGAGGACTGAATAAGTAAATCGTACTATGTTACATCCATTTACCCATTCAGTAACGTGGTAAAAGAATGGACAGATAAACTGGACGTGGTGGTGCACGCCTGTACTCCCAGCACTGGCATGGGAAGCAGAGGCAGGAGGATCATTACAAGTTCAAGACCAACCTGGGCTACAAAGTGAGCTCAGGGCCAGCCTGAACTGCATAAGGAAACTGTGTCACAAAATACAAAAACAAAAAGAACATAGTGATAAGAAAAGTATTCTCAATATGTTGTTCAAATATAAAAGTAAATTAAAAACTTGTTGATTTGGTAGGATCATTTTTTGTTAAAAGGAAAATGGTATATGTGGGGGGGAAGCATTTAACTGCGTGTAACCAGCAGCAGTTTCTGGGTGGTAGGATAATAGGTTACCTTTATTTGTCTTCTTATACCTTCATTTGTTTGTCTTTTTTGAGACAAGGTCTTGCTATGTGGTTCAGGCTGGCCGTAGGCTTACTTTTTAGCCTAGGCTGATCTCAAATTTAAGTCGATCCTTCTACTTCAGCCTCCCGAGTGCTGGGATCACAGGAGAGCACCTTATACATCTGTATTTGTAAAGTATTGACCTGAATATATATTTCTGAAGTTTTAAGAATTTTGACATCTGCTACCTTTTAGATCAAATCTTGATATTAGCATAAATTATGTTTTGCAGAAAGTATACAGGCAGCAGCAGAACAGCAACATATTCTTTCTTGCGGACCGAACAGAAATGCTTTCTGAAAGCAAAAGTAAGTTTCTGGGTTTTTTGTCTTGGTATTTGGTATGGAAAGGCATAGAAAATCTTTTTTTTTTTTTTTTTTTTGCTTTTGTGGAAATTCATAGTACTTCCATTAAACTGCCTATTTCTGAATGTTTATATGTAAAGATTAATAGTTATTTACTTTGGCCTTCCAAAGATAAGTCTGTTGGAAAAAAACCCTGTAAGATGTGTTAAAAGCAGCAGTTATTAGTGTGCACTTAAGTGTGACAGCTGTTGGTATAAAAACCACTGCGCTATATTGTACCTTTGTGGCATTGAGTGAATACTGCCATCCCAAGGCAGTATTGAGGGTTTATGTAAGATGTGTTTATAAGGTGCCAAGCCAAGTGCCTGGGCCAGAATAAGCACAATGAGCAAGAACTAGGTTAAAAGTCCAAGCCTTCATATTTTACTTAATACTTTTCCTTTCTGTCTCTCACAGATATCTTAGATGAATTGAAAAAAGAATACCAAGAAATAGAAAACTTAGAGAAGACCAAAGTCAAGAAATAGTCACCCTGATTTCATAGAACAATGTGTGGCATTTGCTGTTCTGTAAGCTTTTCTGTTGAGTATTCCAGGGAAGGTTTAAAAGAAGACTTACTGCATAATCTGAAACGGCGGGGTCCCAACAGTGGTAAACAGTTGTTCAAATCTGCCTTCAACTACCAGTGTTTATTTTCTGGTCATGTCCTTCATTTGAGAGGTGCTTTGACTGCCCAGCCTGTGGAAGATAACAGAGGTGATGTGTTTTTATGGAACGGAGAAATCTTTGGTGGAGTAAAGATCGAAACTGAAGAGAATGATACTCAAATTATGTTTAAGTATCTTTCCTCTTGTAAAAGTGAAGCTGATATTTTGACACTATTCTCAAGAGTACAGGGCCCTTGGTCTTTTATATATTATCAAACATCCAGTCATTACTTATGGTTTGGTAGGGACTTTTTCGGTCGCCGTAGCCTGCTTTGGCAGTTTGGTGATTTGGGCAAGAGTTTGTGCATCTCTTCAGTTGGCACCCAGGTATCTGGAGGAGCAAAGCAGTGGCAGGAAGTTCCAGCAGCTGGAATTTTCAGAATTGATCTAAAATCTGCAGTCAATTCCAGATGTATAATTTTAAATTTTTATCCTTGGACACATGTTTCTGAGGAGAATGTTGCTGAAGACTGTGTTGATGTTCTGACTCAGATTTCAGCAGGCCTACCAACATTTGTATCAGTGGTGATGAATGAGGTCAAACTGTATCTTGCAAAACCTGTTGTTCCTTTAAATATGATGTCACCCCAAGCTCCTTTGGAAACTCAATGCGGGAAAATATCCAGCATTTCACCTACACGAGAGACACTTGAGGTCTTTCTTACAGATGGACACATGAAAAGAGTAGTTCACCAGTTCATCGATGTCCTGAGTATTGCGGTCGAGAGACGTGTCTTGTATTTACTGAGAGACAAAAACCTGCCACCAAATGAAGTTTTGAAAACTTGCGATAGGAAAGCAAATGTTGCCATTCTATTTTCTGGAGGCATCGACTCCATGGTGATCGCCGCTCTCGCCGATCGTCATATCCCTTTAGATGAACCGATTGATCTTCTTAATGTAGCTTTCCAGATGAAAGACAAGACCATGCCGGCTCGCCTTCATAGCAGGCGAGAACAGAAAGATGACTGCAAAATGCCTTCTGAAGAATTCCCTGAGAGTGCTGGTGCTGTCCATGGGGACAGTTGTGCCAATGATGTCCCAGATCGAATCACAGGAAGAGCCGGACTAAAGGAACTACAAACTATTAACCCATCTCGGGTTTGGAATTTTGTTGAAATCAATGTTTCTCTGGAAGAACTGCGAAACCTAAGGAGCACTCACATCCGTCACTTAGTTCAGCCCTTGGACACTGTGTTGGACGACAGCATTGGCTGTGCAGTCTGGTTTGCTTCTAGAGGGATTGGTTGCTTAGCAACTTCGGATGGAGCAAAATCATATCAGAGCAGTGCAAAGGTATGGGAAAGTATTTCTGCTCAGAAAAACTTTAGATATATAATTTTGACCCAAGGGCTGCTAGCGTTAAAGTTCCAAGAATGTAGCATATTTTATTTGCATTTAAATTATAAATATATTGTATGTGCTTTATTAAAAAGGTCATAATTTACTATTTTCTGATCTTATGGTTTTTCTCCTTTATAATTAGGTGTTAATTTTTTTAAGCTTTTCCCTTTTTTCTAGTAAGTCACACTTTTACGTGGAATTCTTAAATGTCCTTAGGTCATTCTCACAGGCATTGGCGCAGATGAACAGCTTGCTGGGTATTCTCGTCATCGTGTCCGCTTTCAGACGCTTGGACTGGAAGCACTGAATGAGGAAATAGCAATGGAACTGGGTCGGATTTCTTCTAGAAATCTGGGTCGTGATGACAGAGTCATTGGTGATCATGGAAAGGAAGCAAGGTAATTCCCGTCAGTTGAGTGTTTTCTAAGGTATTTTAGTAAAAACAGTAGGCTGTCGAAGGACTGTCTAAGCTCCCTTTTCTGTGGAGCGGTTTCCAGGGATAGCTGCTAGCGCAGTAATACTGCGGCTTTATGATTACAAACATGGAAGCATAGGTGGGAGGAGCCAGCGGAGCAGTTGTTTTCCAGAACTCATTCTCTCAGAAATGTCTTCTTGGTAAGATCTCCATGTGATACGTTGGCGTGATTATTTTTATAAGACCACCAGGAAAAAAGACTGTGAAAGTAAAAATGTGATGATATACCCAGAAAAGGTATTTAAAGGATATGGTTTTGTTTTAAAGATTCACTCTTCTCCCACTTAGTACCGTGTAAGCCCCGGGCTTTCTGCTCCAGTGTTTAGACTGCAGTTCAGGAGTTTGTGCTCTGTCTACAGCATATTTCTGATGGTAGTAAACACACACTTGAATAAAGCTTTTTTAGCCATTAGGGATGAAGGACGCTGTGTGTATAAAGAAGAGAACCCTGTTTAATAATTTGTGAAGTGGTTTATTACAAGGGTGCAGTTACAACAGAACAAGGAGTCCAGGTAAGCGTCAGGAGTCTCAGGACTAGAACCACTTTTCTCTTTCCCTGAGACCTCACTGTTTCCTGGCCTGGCTTCTTTTTCTCTTTTCCCAGAGTCATGGTTGGCTTTACCCAGTTGTTACTCTTACATTGCCAGTCTTGATACAATATTGACACTATATATGTGTCAGTATTTTATCATAGTTTTCAAGATTTACTTGTAAATAGATAACTAATGCCACACTACAAAACCTATAAGGGAAAACTGTTGAAGGCTGAGAAAGAAATCCCAACAGGGGAGGAAAAGAAAAATGAAAGAAATTTAGTCCTTTATTCAGATGGGTCAGAGAGGAGGGAATTTATTTCCTGTAATGAAAACAATTCATTCTAAAGGCCCCACATGAAGATATTGTTACATTCAGATAAAAGTACATAGGAAAATTGTTTAAAACAGCTGATATGAGTGGTTAGCTAATTTACTATGTATGGTGGTATACGTATAACAGGAATCTACTTGATGAATATTTATTGTACACTTACTGTACTTCATCTTTCAAAAATATTCTGTAGAATAAATTCCTTTTTATTTTTCTACTTGAGCTAGAATGCTCAAGTAAAGCACTGGTGTAACTGCATTGCATTCTGAAGAACTGGAAGGGTAAAGAAAGGGGTTAAAATCTTACAAGCAACAGAGTTTTGAGAGGAAGTAGGTAAGCAAAAAGGGCAGGAAGTCATTCTGTAAAAATCTAATGTTTTGTAATGTCATACTAATTTGTCACCATTTGAGTTTTTTAAAGTGTAATTAAACAGTTTTGATGCCCCAAGATAGTGTTTTATGATGCAAGAGTGTATTTGTTTCCCACCCTTAGAGAAAGTTGAGTTTCTTTAGATAAACACTAGGTACAGATCAGATTGTGTAGCTAACCTGGGTCATCCTTGTCTTCAGGGCATCCCCAAAGATACCTTGTGAAATAATTTGAAATTATTTCTTGACATCATGGACCTAATTTATTCTTAAATTATTTTCTAACATACATATTGTCATATTTTGTGCAACACTTTTATTGTATTTATATAAAATTATGTGAAATTATGTAAATAGCCATTAACAGGTTGATTTTTATTTTCATATAGTAGTTTTTTTTAATCTTGTTTATTTTAGATTTCCATTCCTGGATGAAAATGTTGTCTCCTTTCTAAATTCCCTACCCATCTGGGAAAAGGCAAACTTGACTCTACCCCGTGGAATTGGTGAAAAACTAATTTTACGGCTTGCAGCTGTGGAACTTGGTCTCCCATCCTCCGCCCTTCTGCCGAAACGGGCCATGCAGTTTGGATCCAGAATTGCAAAAATGGAAAACAGTAAGGAAAAGGCATCTGACAAATGTGGAAGGCTCCAGGTCATTTCCTTAGAAAACCTTTCTTTTGCAAAGGAGACTAAATTATGATGTGATTTCATAGTTTACAGTGTTTACTGAATGACAGGTACATAAAAATAAAATATTGTGCTGCTTTGTTACTGTATATTGTAGTGGTTTCAAAGCTTCTTGGAACAGACATGGTGGCACACACTTATAATCCCAGCACTTGGGAGGCTGAGGCAGGAAGATCATTGTGAGTTTGAGGCCAGCCTGGGCTACATAAGTGAGTTCAAGACCAGCCTTAACTACATAGTGAGACCCTGCCTCCAAAAAAATTTAAAAAATAAAGTTCCTTAGGTGAATTTTTTTTTTCCTGTAGCAAAGCTTCTAAAAGTCTTAGAATTTTCTAAGTACAGCAGTGACTTGTTATTTACAGTGAATGCCTTTTGATTACCATGGAGTTGAGGCAGTTTATGGTGGGATTCCCTGGATAGTCTCAGGAGGTGGCCCATGACCAGAAGACCAAGTGCTAAGAGGGCCGGAACTTAGCCCCATCAGCAGACTTTTGGGGAGGGGAAGGGAATGGAGTAGAGGTTACTCTTAATGAAGATCTGTAAAAAAACTCTTTTACAAGATGTGATAAGCCCCTAGTTTGCTGATGTACTGAGAAGGAGACCCGCCCGGAGTGCATGGAAACTGTTTTTGCCTTCCCACCCCTAAATACCTTGCCACACACATCTTCCACCCAGCTGTTCTTGCGCGGCATTCTTCATGAAAAACCAGCAGGTTATTTACAGAATTCAGATTTCTGTATGGCAGTCCAGCAAAGCAATAGGAACCCCAGCTCAGAGCTGGTCGGTCAGAGGTACCAGAAGCTCCCATTTAAGGTGGGGGCTGTCTCATGGGGCTGAGTCCTTAACTCGTGGGATCTGACACTAACTCCAAGGACACAGAATCCGATGGGAGCAGATTGTAGAGCACCCGGTGATGTTCAGAGGCAGAATTGATTGGTGTCAGCAGTAGAGAAACTGAGCTTTCCCAGGCTAACTTCTCAGCAGCCACATCCAGAAGGGATGCAGGTTGACAGAGGACTGTGACAGATGAGGACAGGAAGGCTTTATGAAGCTGGACAGTTTGCTCGGGGCTCACACCCGGAGCAGTACTCGGTAACATCTGTTTAGACGACTCATTTTCTTCAAGAACTCTTTACAACTTTTAAACTTTTTCTGCTCCACAGATCTCTAATCTGTGTCCCATTCTTAGTTCATGACTTGGGCTTTTTACAGAGAGCAAAGCTGTCAGGTCAAGAACTGCTTCCTTCTCCTCCCAGCGCAACTTTTTTTTTCTTCTCCCCCGTGCTGAGGATTGAACCCAGGACCTTTGGACTGAGCTTTAGTTTTTGATTCTGAGTTAGTGCCTCGCAGAGTTGCCCGTGCTTGGCTCTGACTTACGATCCTCCTGCCTCCTTGTGCTGGGATTCCCGCCAGGGCCACCGCGCCGGCTCCCCACAGCTTCTCTGCACAGTAGAAATGCGTTTCTGTCGGCTATGGAGGCCGGAAGTCCAAGATCCAGCCAGCCCTCTCTCCTTGGGCCGCAGGTGACCGAGGTGACCGCCTTCTCTGTGCCCACGTGGCCTTCGTGCCCCGGTGTTTCCCACACGGTCACCTCTGACTCTGCCTGGCTTAGTTAGGATTCCATAAATACTTATCAAGTGAGAGGATGATGAAAACGGGGTTCCAGCCCCCGACTCCCTCCAAGCCTGTGCATCTCGCCTCCCCACTGTTTCCTGTTTGAGCGGAAGCAGAGCAGCACCGGCCGAGCCGGAGCCGGAGCCTGAGGCTGCGCGAGTTCTAAAGGGCGCGCGAGCTGAGCTGCACTGCGCAGGGACACGCGGGCCTCCCACCCGCGCCCCTTCCTCGCGTGGGTCCCCTCCCCAGGTTCCCCAGGACCAACGACTGGGACCCGCGGCCACCGAGGGGCAGCAACTGTCCCAGGCCCCTGGGACTCCGGGGGACACGGCTTCCCTCTGTGAGACAAGAAAACGATCATTTCAAAGTAGGCCTCTCCCTTTCCGCGGCCGTCTCCAAGTCGTGGGGACGCGAGCTGGTGCGGTCGTGGGTCTTGGGTTTGCGTGTGACACACCAGGTTGACATACCGGGCTCAGGTCATGCAGCAGCTGAGGGACTCGGACCCTGTGGGGTGGGATCACAAGCGCCAGGTGATTGAATATGGGCTGAATCCTGGGAACCACCGAATCACGGAGCTCAATTACATGAAAATAAGCACAAATGTTAGGTATAAGGTACCCGGCAAATAGCAGAAGCTCAACAAATGACAATATAGTTTGCACCCCAGGAACATAGAAGTGTTTACACAAAAACTGCAGGGGAGGCTGGAATACAGCTCAGTGAAAGAGCACTCACTGAGCACGTCTGCACCCCTAAGGCTGGAACCTCAGCACCACCGAAAAGGAAAAAGGAAAGAAACAGGAAGAAGGAAAACAGTTAAACAGGTAGTTCCTGTCGGCCCTTTAAGCAGGTCCTTATTTTCTGTGAAATTTTGAGGAGATGTGCACCCAAAATAGCCTCTCCAGTGATAACACCGTAGGTATATAGCAGTTGCTTCTCATGTATGAACACTTTTTTAACATACAGTCATATGTTACTTAACAATAGGGACGCACTGTGGGAAGCATGCCGGCCTGTTCCACTGTGTACACATCGTAGAACTGTCACTAGGCGATACATTCCACGGGACAGGATCCTCTATGCAGCCTGCAGCTGACAGAAATGCAGCCTGCAGCTGTGTTTCCCTGTATCTTGGCTCTTTGAAAAGCAGAGCATAATTCATGTTACAAGTCTACAATTTTAATTCATTCAGATTTCAGCTTATGCTTCAACTAGTTTAAAATGGAAAAAAAAAATGTAATGGTCAACTGGCCTTAGAAAAAGGCCAACCTTAGATACAAGTAATAGCTTTGTTTCTAGGGAAATGCAGATTCATGATCCTGTCAGTTTTTATTAGTTGTCTTTTTATTTTACCCATTGCAGAAACTTAGATTTACTTGCAAATGTCAAGACTGACCAAAAAAGGATTGCCTAGAATTGATCAAGCTCAAGATGAACAAACCTACCTTGAAAATTTAGCAGTACAGAGAAATGCTTCTGCTTTTTTTGAAAATTACGATCGGAGTGAAATACAGGAGTTACTGACTACGGCATTAGCCAGCTGGTTGTCTACAAAAGAGGAGGGCCACTCTCAGCTGGAGTTCCCAAGTGGAATTATGAGTCAGATGAACAATGTAGGTTTCTCCACTGCCATCCTACTGATGCCCATGGACCCCACCGCCCTCTTAGACTATAGAGAAGTCCATCAGATCGTAAGGGAGTTGGCTGTTGGAATTTATTGCTTAAATCAAATTCCTTCAATCAGTTTAGAAGCTAATCATGATCAGAGTTCTTCCTGTCAATTACCTCCAGCTTATTTTGATACCAGAATTGGACAAATTCTGATCCATATTGACTACATGCTGAAAGCACTGTGGCATGGGGTATATATGCCCCAAGAGAAACGAACCAGGTTCTCCGAAATGTGGCGTACCATCATGGATATTGATCCAGATGGGAAGCCTCAAACAAATAAAGATATTTTTGCAGAGTTTAGTTCAGCAGGTAAGAGACTGTACTTCTTAGTTATTTTTATTAGAAGGTACTTTTAATTTTAAAAGTAATTTATGCCAGGGACTTAGCTCAGTGGCATAAGCACCTGCCTGGCAAGTGTGAGGTTGTGAGTTCAATCCCCCATACAAAATTTTTTAAAATAAAAATGAAAAATAAAAGTAATTTACTTGTGCCTGAGTTTCTCTAGCCATCTTTCTTGATTAAAAATTTTTCTAAATTTTGCCATCACTTCTATAAGGAAGTTTTCTCTATATTACAAGAAATACTTTTAGTAAAACTTTAGTCTTTAAAAACTAACTCCAAATAGTTAGACATGGTGATGCATACCTAAAATCTCAACTCTGGAAGATGGCTGTGAGATCGAGGCCTGGTCAGGCTACATGAGCGAGTTCAAGGCCAGGCTACACTATGTAGTGAGATGTTATCTCAAAAAAAAAATCAAAATTTTAGTTTAATCTCCAATTTGTACAGAACAGAGCAGATCCCAAATTACCTAATAGTTTTCAGTTTGTCCTTTTTTGTCTTACAGTGCTTACACAGGAAAATGTATATACATCCAAGAAAAGTAGAATTGAAGGGCAACAACAACAAAAAAAACTCCCAAATTGGAAACAAAATGATTACCTGACTGGTTAGCTTTTCACATGCAGATTTTATAAACCTCAAAACAAACCAATCAAAATGCATGTTACAAGAATCCAAGTTAAGGGGCTGGGGATTTAGCTCAGTGGCATAAGTGCCTGCCTGGCAAGCATAAGGTCATGAGTTCAATCCCTGGTACCTCAAAAATAAAGAAAGAAAAAAAATAAATAAAGAATCCAAGTTAACAATGAAGATGCATTAGCAATCTAGGCCTTGGTATTTTAGTTGCTTTCAGTTTCATGATCATGTGTTCTTAGTTCACCTAATTTTAAGTTTCCTCCCTCATCAAGGTTATATGTAAACAATGCTGCCCTGAAATCTGGTGCGTCCACTCCAGCTTACGTAATTTTTTATTGAAGCTTTAAAAATTTTTCCCAGGTTACTTTTGCAGCAGGCCAGGTAGAGTAAGGAGTGAAAGCAGGGTGTGTATACTCCAGATATGTACTGCTCTCAGCTGCTTTCATTATCAAATATACCTAATACCTTTCTAACTTAATTTCCAGAAGTTCTGGGCTAAGACTTGAAAAAAAAATCTTAGTTTTTATACATCTGTGTTAGAATTTCACTAGACCGATGGAGAAAGAAAATTGATAGAATTTATTATATCTGAAACTGGAAAAGAAAAAGACAGCTCATCCTTCAAGAATAAAATGATCCGGATGGTTCTTTCTTTGGCTATTCTATTGAGGAATCTATTGATTTGTTTTGTGCATATTAATTGGCCACCTATCTTTAGTTTGATATTCAAAAAGAATTTCAATCTTCATTTTTATATATCATTTTAATAATGGAAATTTTTTTTGCATAAACTTTTCCTGAGGCAGGAAAATATTAATACTCTCCTCATGGATATATATATGCATTTTCCTATGTAACCTCTATAAAACAAAAAGAATTTCCCTTGACTAAGCAGAGCTGATAACTGAATGGTAAATAAATGGTAAATGGTAAATCATATGGAAATGAATTACTTTCACTTGAATTGAGCATGTAATATGTAATTGGAGAGAAAATTATTTGAAAAAGATCATTTTTGTCAGTGTAGGTCTGTAGTAGAGAAAACAGTTTGAAAAGCAAATTTGTTGTTTCTGTAGGTCTGTAGTAGAGAAAATACTTTGAAAAGCAAATTTGTTGTTTCTTAACTTCTCAATAAAACCTAGAAGGATTATAACCATTAGAATATTTAATGCAATTAATATGGTGAGCTCATTTCATGGGGTTGTTATCTGATCTCTTTTCCTTCTCTGTCATTAATAACTAAATCAACAATTATGTATACACATATTTATAAAAGACTCCCACTTGATTTATTCATTTTATAAATATTAGTTGAACTTTTATTTCTTGCTAAAACAAAAAAATAAGTCCAACTGGAAAGAACAGGTAAATACTTGAGTATAAAGTCCATAAAATAGGACCCTCATCTGTCTTGTTTATCCCTGGAAATTTAGTGCTTAATACATTATCTGACACATAATATTTGAACATGAACCAAAAGTTGTTAAATTGCATTAAAGGAGTTGAATGAACAAATCATTATATGAGGAAGGATTATTTTGCATGTTATTTGGTTTCTACCATTACCAGTGGGTGAAGCTGGAGAATAAACCTAACTTGTGCATCTCAGATGGACTCAATGGTTGTTATCTGAAGAAGAGCCCCTCACCAAGGGTGTCACGGGCTCTTACTTTCACATTAGAGGATGTCACGACAGGGGAGGGTAAGTAAGTTTCCTTAGATCATGCTCAGGGTTGGAGTATTTCCAGGCACAATATCTCCAGGTATCTAGGTACAAAAGCGACAGCTGGGTGGTCACCCCTGAACGTGACCTTAGGTACAACACACCATTGAACACCTCTGAATTCAGGACCTGAAATACAGATGTGTGTGTCTGCTGCCTGTGTTACTGACTGTATCTATGCCTGGCCTGCTATGAAATTCAAGTGCTTGAGAATAATGTGTGATGTCAGGAAGGCCATCTAATGCACCTGCTACAGACCGGGTTTCCAGATGGGTTGTTGCAGGCCTAACAATGTGAGTCTCTTGAAGATGGTGTCTCCATATCTCAGTGACAGCTTAGATAGGTGGCAGCTTTCATTTTTATGCCAGTTCAACCTCAGAGAAGGTTCTAAGGAAGGAGGAAATTCTCGCTCCCCTGGGAGAGAACTGCTCAAGGGGTATTGGTGGAGTAAACACTAATGCTATGTGGGTGGGTGTTTCATCATGATTAGTTTACTAGAAAGTTCTCAGTTTACTGTATGTGTTTAGCTTCCTTAGTGACAAAAAGAAGTTCATATTAGGCCTGAAAAGGCAAAATATACTTTATATCAGAGGAAAGGCTGATTCCCTAATTCAGGGAATATCACACTTTCCTGTTGTTCTTCCATATTTTTCTTGATTAAAAATGAGACTTAGATTATTGAGTTACCATGGTTTTATTTTCTTTCTGCAAAAAAAGAATAGCTCTTCAAGGAATTAGTAGAGGAAATCCATGTTTTTTTAATTCAACTGGTTTTTATTTTCTCTCTGCTTAATGGCCTATTCATCTGTCTGCTTTTCTTACACTATTTTATTATGTCTCATTGCTTTTATTTAACTGTAAGCCTAGCAGGATTTCAAGATCAAAGTCTGTGTTTAGTCTGGTGTGTTTATCTGGGAGGAAGTCAAGCATGAAGCTTCCACTGTCTAAAATTTTTCTTTTTTACTGTGAAGGGTTGATTGATATTACACAGGATCCAGACTTTAGTGGAATCTATGATGAAGACCTGAATGAAGATCCAACATATGAACCTAACAGCGCTGAAGAAAAAGCTATATTTATGAAATATGCTGAAAATATCCTGCTAAAATTGACATTCAGTACCACACAAGTTCAGCAGTGTGAAAATGTCTTTATATTTGAAACAGCCTATTGGCTTACCAATGCTGTAAAATATACTCAGGATTATCTTGATATTTGTACCTATCAGAGACTACAGCAAAGATTATATCTTCAAAAAAAGGTTATTCAAAAACACTTTGAGAAGAAAAAAGAACTCAGAAGAGGGATAAGCTACCTGAAGCTGATATGTTTTCTAATTCCATTTTTACTAAGTTTGAAAAAGAAGATGAAAGTTCCATATTTAAATAGCCTGCTTCAGCCTTTTTCAGGTAGGATATCACCAAAAATCAAATATAAAATAGTTTATGTATATAATAAATGCCTATCTAAAGTCAGTTTTTTCTAGTTTCTAGTCCAGGCTCATAATCTTTTACAATAACAACAAGTTTAATGCTTCCAATGTAATTAAAAAATCTGGCCTACATACATAGCATTTTGTATATACTTATGCTAATTATAAAAGCTACTAAAAGACAAAATAAATTTTAAATAAATAATGCACAGTATTCATCTAAATTATTCTGTAAACGCTACACTTCTATCCAAAATCCAACTGTATTTTTCCTTAACGTTTACAAACTGACTGACTTTGCATTTTTAAAAAAAGATTGACACATTAAAACCATAGTCATTAAATGAAAGAATATTGGCAATTTCATAAACAAGTGGAACAATGGTGTGAATCAAGAGCTGTTTATGTGGAAGAGGGGTTTGATCTTACAGATTTGCAGGACTTCACTGCAAACTTCATGCTGCCCAGAGCAGCACAGTTTATGCACTTCACTGGTGTCCAAACATGTAGGCTTCTAATGAGGTTCCTATTCAGATAGCAAAATCTTGGTAGAAATTTTGCAAATCATTTAGTAATATTTTGTAACATGAGAATTCAGAGGCAAGATTAGCTCTGTTACCTATGAACTATTTTAAAATGGAATCAGGGGCTGGGGATTTAGCTCAGCAGCATAAACACCTGCTTGGCAAGTGCTAGGTTGTGAGTTCAATCCCCAGTACCAATAATTAAAATAAAATGCAATCAGGACAGTATCCCGTGTGTGTGTGTGTGTGTGTGTGTGTGTGCCTGTTAGTGTGTGTATGGAATTTGAGGGGCTGTGTAAATGCGGAGTCAGCTAAATCCATAGTGTTCTCTTTCATAAGCTGTTGAAAGCAAACATGCCTAAGTATAAAGTTAATTATATATGGTCAGATTAGGGTATGATATTATTCTTCATACTTTCATGTACCTTTTATCTTTCTCAAAATATATTATTGACCATACATTGATGAAAGCATCTACTACCCAGTAAAAATATTAAACAAACTTGATCCTCACTAGGACTTTTAAAATGTATATTTAAAAATATGTTTTATGTGTAGTTTTATTACTTTCCAGAAACACAGTCCAGTTATTTTTTTCATATATAAAATATCCACCTATTTCTTTATAGTGTGACTTTTTATCTAAGCTAATTCAGGTTTTTTATTTAACCAAAGATTTTCTAAGACACAAAGTTTTAAGTCTTTTGTGATAACTGAAGACAAGATAGTAAAATCTTGACCGCATTTATAGATGTCAATCGGTAGAATAATGCTTTAACTATACTTTTACAATGTCTATACAATGAAACACTACAGAAAGTGCCCAAGGTGTTTGATATAAACAATTTTTATGTTCAAAATACCATATATATTCAGATCATAAGCAGTTTTATATACTATAAATAATAAGATCTTAATTTCATGTGGAGTTTTTTTACTTTGTTTACATAAATAAGAATTTAGATATCCAAACTGTAGTTATTTATATTTGCTCATTTTTTAAATAAAAGTTTGCTTTCATTTTGGAAGATGACAAGGTCAAGACAGAGCGAGAATTGCCTCCATTTATTTATGGACGAGATTTTAAATGCCAGAACTTTCACTACAAAGAGAATCAATATTTTCATGTTCATGGAGGAATTGAATTTGATATCACCACCCCTTCACTTGAGAATGCTTTGGACGATTTTAAGGTTGAAATTATTGTTGTTCCTGAGATGGTTCATTGTTTTGCAATTCTTTTCTCCTATTTTCCAACCAGAAAGCACTTCAGTTGATATAGGCACTATACAGGTGTCCAAAGAAATGTCCTCACAACTCTTTTGCACATTACTTTAACATAAATTAATTAGGAGCAACTCTTATCTAAAGAACTGTGTTGATGTCAGGGATAAAGCGATAGGTAAGCTGGGAACATACATCATCTTCATAGAATTTACAGACTTCTAATAGGCTGTATTTCCCCAGTTAATCAAAAGGTGTTTGGAAGTACCAAACACTCACTCCAAATAATCCTTCTACTCTCCTCAAAGACTAGGCCTAGAAAAGAGGCCCTTTAGAGTTTGAGAACAATTCTTTATCTGGAATTTCCTATAAACATTATACATTTCAACTGCTTTTCTGCCTTGTTTACATTACTTTTCCTTTGTGGTTTTCCTTTATTTTCAAAGTAGGGATAGGATACATGCAGTTACTTTCAAATTTTTCTGGGGATATTACATTTAAATTTTTCACTTAAATGTATAAATTTTCACATAAAAGAAGTCTTATAATTGTTTACATTTGTACAAAGATAATTTAATAACATAAATTAATATTTTAGAACAATTTAGAAAAAATCCGGCAATGTGCTGCTAATACGTTTGCAGAAGATTTCAGATACAGAGAATATTACTCAATACCAGTCATGGAATTTTGCGGAAAAAGGTAAGGAACTTCTGATAATTATTCACATTAGCCACATATTATTGAATGTTAGCAGAGAATGTGGAAAAGAATGCGTCAAAATGCAAAAGCTCAAACCTTGGCGTGGAGATCCTAGTAAACCCTTGGGGTGGAGACAGTAGAACAATAGTGACCTGAAGAATGATGTTCTCACTGCAAAGTACGAAGTGAGTGCTGTAATTATTACTTCGTGCACCTTGATACCTTCTTCACAGCAATCCTTAGAGTTTATAATTACTTCTCATAAATAGCACGATGATTAAATCACAATGGAGATGGGGATTGAATCTTGTGAGGAGACTGAAAACTGCACACTCGCACACACCACGGTATTTCCATACAGAATGCGGTTCTAAAATCCCCTTTTTCCAAGTCTTGTTGCGTCTCATCTTTTTTTTTTTTTTAAACAGTATGTTTTCCCCAGGCAGTACTGCTAGCATATTTATATGTTATATTCTTGGATTTTCACATTTTTCAACACTGACTTTTGGGCTTTATATGGGCTGTGGAGAGGAAATATTTGCACTAGATATTTAAAAGCATATAGGAATTTGCATTTGTTTGCTGTTTTGAAGGGTTGGAAGAAGTTAAGAGGATGAGACAAAGTGTGGAACTCTGGAGAACAGAGGCTTTTAGAGAGGGTAGGGAGAGGTAAAGAGAGGAGAAGCCAAGGAGACTGAGAGGGGATGATACTGGACAGGAGAGTATGGCTCATAAGGTAAATATGGAAAATTTTAAGAATATGGAAATAATTCGAAGAGCTCTCTTTAAATACAGCTGTAAGTTACTAAGAGGTTTTTGATGGGTTTTGGTTAAAGGAGGCTGTTGTCCAGGAGTTGAAGGGTACAGTGGAGCAAAGTTAGTAAGATGGGAAGGTAAAGAGTATTAATTTCTTTCAAACTGCGTGATCATGAGACGAATGAAAGAAACATGGCATAGAGAATATCAGGATAGTGGATGAAAGGTGGATGTGTCTCTTGAATACTGCTCGGATGAACAATCACTAGGAGAGCTGAAGTCAAAGACCGTGTAGCACCTTGCCAAGCCAGGACTCGGGGACAAGTGTCCAGCCCTGACACTTGGGCTGGCACTGTTCCTGCAGGGTGTGGGTGAAGACAGCCTTTGCTTTGTCTTGTTGTGGTCTGATGTTATTTTGTGGGGAGGGGTCATGCTTAGGGAGAATGATCCCTCAAGAAAATAAATGATGTAAACTCGTCCATCAAAGTACTGAGGTCTGTTATATGGCTTAAAAACTGGGAGCTGAAGTGAAGCCCAAGGAGAGTTTTAGCCTCTGATTAATTCTTTTTTTTTTTTTTTTTTTTTTGGTCTTTTTGAGACAGGGTCTCTCTACAAAGTTCAGGCTGGCCTTGAGCTCACTTTGCAGCCTAGGCTGGTCTCAAACTTGCAATGATCCTCCTGCCTCAGCCTCCCGAGTGCCGAGATTACAGGCTTGAGCCACCACGCCCGGTCTCTGATTAATTCTTAGCAGAACTTTTCCATAATCTTGTAACAGATCCACGGGGGCCAGTTGTTCTCCTCAGTCCCCAGGCAAGGAGACTCCTGAGCATACAGTCAGGAAATTATTTACCCTGAAATTAGTACTGTATAATGGAGCAAATCTCTCAGCACTCCTAGGAAAACTGCCAGTACCTGAGGAGCAAAAAGCCTTAGAAGGAAGCTGCTGTTAAGAATGTTGCTTTGACAGCAATAACGAAATGCTTGCTCACCATTGAAATCCGGGCCTAGGGAAAGGTACCTGGGGGAGGCTGAGGAAGATCACCATGTTCCTTCAGCCGCGATGAGAAGCACCCCAGGAAACACACTAAGCAAAACTGAATCGCGCCTCCACTGCAGAGCGCCAGGCTCCAGCTCAGCTGCGGGCTCCCCGGCCTGCCGCGTCTCAGGGATCTGGTGGGCTGTGAGTTTCTTTAGTCCCTGGCTGCAGTGAGCTGAAAGCCAGGGAGCCGTTCACCAGAGCCCCATCCGAGTCAGGCTCCAGGCAGACAACCCTGGAGAAAGAAAATACAGGCCCAGTGAGAGGTGTGCAAGGAGGAGATGAACCCAGAACTCCGCGAGCCAGAATGTGGGCTTCTAGAGACTTTGAAGCAGCGCCCCTGTCTGGTATGGGAAGCACAGGGTCAGTATGGGGAAGATACTTTTCAAAAAACACTTGATTAATAACAGTTGGTAACTGTGTCATCAATACATTTCCAACCAAGTACAACTGAAACTGCAGTTCTGTGTTTATTATGGAAAAATCAAGAAGTGCCAAAAGTAGCAAATCACTTCACACTGTGAAAGACTTTTTGTTCCCTTTATTTTTCATAGCTATTATGTGATCTATTTTGAACTGGAAACTTTCTATCAGCAACTATATAAGACACAGTGGTGGGGAGCCATCAATGAAATAATGAGCGCTTTAAGAGTGAAAAGACTTCCACTGACAGAGGCTCAATTACACGAACAATTTAAGAAAAAATTTGGCCTCAAAAAAGCTATGAAATGCAAGGTATTTCAGTGACTGTCACATCATACAGTGTAAGAGGTTACATAGTATCAATAAGTATATGTCTCCAATTTTTATCCTAAGGATAAATAACAGGTTAAATAAAATCTTCAAGATGATATAAAATACCACATTTTACTAGCTGAAAGCTATACTGTTCTGTATTATAAGCTTTTGGTACAGTATCAAACAGTCTGTTAATGAATTGGATTATGATTAATCTTAAAAATGGCTAATGTTTACTAATTGCTTATGTCCTATGCCAGGAACTATTATAAATCAAAAAAAAATCTCTTAAGGTTCTAGGTCTATTATCATTCCTATTACACAAGTGAGAAATTCAAGATGTAGAGTTAAAATCTTTCCCAGATAACACAGGGCATAAATGAGAGAAGCCGGCTTTAGTAATAGGAGTGAATGGAAGGAACAAACCTAAACTCCTGAAGCAAACCTGTACGTCTGTTTCACAAACCTCGACCTTACACAGTCACTTACTTTCCATGTGTTTGCTTTAAAACCTGAATAGCTAGTTTAACTTCCAAATATCTAGTAGTCAGAATGCATAAGGAGCAATACTTTTACCTATTTTGAGATGTAAAGAAGTCAATCTGTATTTCCATAGCTACACACTTCAAGTTTCCAAATGTCTAAGTTGCCTTTAAGTAAGGAAAGGAATCCAATGATCTTCATTTGTTTTTAAAGTATCTCTGAAGGTGTTTGTCCACTCTGTCTATCTGCTTTGTCTGCAGAGAAGGAAGGTCTACAACTTACTCATTAAAAAATGAAAAAACAAAAAAGCTTCCCACGTATATGTCTAAAGTCCCGAGGATTTCCTCATACAGTAGCTCTGACAACTTTCAGCACATAGTTGAACCACAATCAATCATGTGATTTGGTTAACATAGTTGGGGCCCGTCTTCCCTTAAAGCCAATTTTAGGTAGATTTAACAGTAACTATTTAAAAACTAATTCTAGACTTCTTCATAATTTTAGAGCATACCATTTGGTCTGAAGTCTGCTGTGGAGAGAGGACTGTCTGCGGTCTTCCACACATTTAGCCGTAAAACCTCAAGCTCCACAATCAACGTCTCAGATGAGGCGGGGTATGCTATTTTCCACCACGCTGCCCTCCACAACAGAATTTCCATCATATGTCACCTGTGCGACGCTAACTTCAACATCAACCAGAGACGCTTTGTTATGATCAGCCAAGGTACCGTAAATCTTTTAACTCTAGAATGTTAGGATTACACTTACCTCTTATTCCGTTACATTAAGCAAGTTTAAAATTTCGTGCTGATACCTTGAGAAAAGTGGAGGGTTTTGTTTACCTAAGAAGAGCTCCTTTTAGTTTTATTAAGCATCAGTTGTTGCTGGCTTATGTAGTATTATATTTGTTTGTTTTGTCTCTCTTACTTGAATATTAGCTCCATATAGGGCAAGGATTTGGTTTGCTTTGTGTGCCATGGCAATTTAGTGCTCAGAAGAAAGCCTGGCATCAGCAGTTGCTCATGAAATATTTGTTGAATAAATGAATGCAAGATAGAATCTGATAAGCACTAGTACAATTAATATATGGCGATGTACTACAGAAATTCAGAGAAAGCAAGGATGAATATGACCATCAGATTCTGGTAGAATGTTCTTTTATCCCCTTTCAGCATTCTAAACTGGGGAATAGTTTCTGCATATCACTGACATTTTAAGAATGAAAATATTTTTTTGTAATACTATTTATGATTAATAGTTCCTTTAAGGGTACCCTAGTTTAAAAAGCCATTTTTTTCTGATTGTTAAATACACACACATGTTTTTGGATCCACTGGAATAAATCTGAGTAGCATAAAAAATAAAGTTATAATTGAAAGTAGGGAGAATGTTGTCAAGATAAATATAAATAAAGATAAATTGTCAGGAAAGGGTGGTACAACAGTATCAACAATAAGAAATGGTGATTTTATAAAAATAATTAGATCAGCAACCTTAGTATGATGTGTCAAATTTTTTTCCCACAAAAATAAACTGTTACACTTTAATCCTGATTCAATTCTGAATTCTAGCAGTGCAACTAAAATACCTTCTGCAGTGTGAAGATCCATCTGTCATTTGCAATATTGTACAGAACAAACCTAGTTAAAACAATGCAGGATTCAATCAAATCCAAATACAGTGGGTAGTCTGTTATTTAAATATACATTAAACTTTTAGTGTGAAAAGAAACTTTGGTAAATTAAACTCTCTCGTTGACCCTCTGACCTCTTGAGTGTATAAATTGCTGGTGATATTATCGCTTACTAAGGGTGAAATTATACCAGCTGTGAGTTTTAGAAGCCTTGGAGAGGTGGAGTTTCCAGATCTGCTTTGATCGTAGTGTTAGGTGCAAGCTGCATGCCCACATGCCCAAAAAATCAGGCTCAGTACTATTTGTTTTTTTGTTTGTTTGTTTTCTTTAATCAGTACCGGGGATCAAACTCACGACCACAACCTTGCAAGGTGGTGCTTAGGCTGCTGAGCTAAATCCCCAGCCCTGTACTCAGTATTGTTAAACATAATTTACACGCAGTCATTTTGTTCTATTCTGACTAATATAAGAAACTGCTGTATATTAATAATCATGCTTCTATGTGTATTTCCTTTTAAAACAGAGTCATCCAAAATGGACCTGAAAAAAGAAAGAAATGGTAAGATGTGAGTAAAACAGCTGATGTATTTCCAAAGGCTATGGCATATATTACGACTTTTCTTACAGCATACAGTCTGCAAAATAATCTGTCATGTGACAGTGTCCCATAAAGATGTTTCATATTCAGTTTGAAGGATGTTTTTTCTAATCATGGTTATTCAATTTTCTTCTTGAATTTTTCCTTTAATTTTTTTAATGTGAAATTTTGCTGCCACCTCTACTTTTTTAAGTTCAGATCCCCTAATGGCTTTTACATCTTTAAAAACTAGCAATTAATAGAAGTTAGATCCTTGACCATCTAGAGGCAATATGAACCTGTGAAGTTTGAAACAGGGTCGTTCCAGTGGGTCCTGTCCCTCTTCCTTGGAAAGCAGACTTGGAGATGCTACTGAAGAGAGCAAGGAACTGAAAAGATCAGATTTACATTTGGAAAAATATGAATGGGGAAAGACCATAAAAAAGGTAGAGATAGCAACTGGGGGTGATTATGACTTAGGGTGCTGCTGACCTTAGAGATAGATTCCTGAGATTTTTATTTTTTATTTTTCCTGAGATTTTTAGACCTTGGGGATGGATCTATTCCAAAGACAAAATGAAGATAGGAGCTAAGGAGTATTCCAGGTTTCTGTTTTGTAGAACTGGCCAGTCCTAATGTCTTTCACTGACTTAGAGAGCAAAGAAAGAAAACCAGCTTTAGGAGGAGAGACAGAGTTCCATCAGGGATGTGTTAAGGGTGAGGTAATTGTGGAGGTATTTAGCTATGGGTGACATAAATCTGGGGCTCAGAGAAGAAATCAGACATCTTCTAGGACTTGTCAATTTACAGGTGCTAAGCGAGGTCACCGAGAAGAGAAACAGGCCCAAGGCAGCTTTAGCGTTCACTTGGACATCAGGACGATAAAAAGGCCTCAAGGGGTTGCAAAGCAAGAACATAGGGAGCACAAGGCCACAGAAGTCAAGAGAAGTAACAGTTTTAAAAAGGAACAAGTGACTAACAGTATAAAAATATTGTTCAGAAGTAAACAAGATGAGAATTCTCAAATGGCCACTGGATTTAGTGACTGAGAAGCCTTTTTTTCCAATTTCGTGTGGTCTTATCTCCTACCACAAAATATTTGAATCAAGTGGAAAATAACTTCAATACATAGCTTATTTTATCACATGAATATTTTATGTATTCACTCAAATTTTCAAATACTTGATATTTTCAAAGTTGTGTATCTTTATTCACTTTGAAAAATTATGATATTTTTGTGGTCAGACATCTAAGTTAGAGAAATACAGGATTGCCTAATTCATTATTTTAGTGCTTACCTTAGAGACTTATTGTGTAGAATACTAAGCTTTGTAGTTGGATGCCAAAAAGGTATGGTTTTATTAGAAGCATTGATTCTTTGGCCCCTGGAGTAATCATCTGTTCCTCCCAGGCCCGACACCTCTACACCTGGCTGCACAGGCTTGCTCACTGGAAACCAGCATCTGTCTACTTTCTTTCAAAGCTGATTACACACTTTCTGAAAAAAGAGGCTGGATGCCGATCCACTTTGCTGCTTTCTATGATAATATCAGCATCATCATTGTTCTCTATAGGAAGGATCCTAGTTTGCTAGAAGCAGAGGCAACTGCTGAGTAAGTTATTAAGCATTCACAAGGATGCACATTTCCACATGTCTCACTTTCCTACACACTGACACTAAAAGACACTCTGATACAGGTGATTTGATGTCCTTTCTGGTTACTGTCTTCTCCTACCGCATAGCTTCACAATCCATCACGATAAGAGCTTCAATCAGACTATGTGTGTTTTCTGGAAGAATCAGGAGTGAGCCAGTGGGATTTTTTTCCTAACCTTGTCACGGTCATATTGGTCCACAGGATAGATGGTCAGGTTAACTACTCAGTGCCCAGGAAGAAGCCTAGGATTAAGGAGTAGAAAGTTGCTCCCCACTGTACTCTGTACAACCAGGAGTTAGCCTAGAGCTCCAGATCTAAGTGGGTGGGGCTGGTATCATAGAATAAATTGTAGAACCTGAAAAATCAACAGTAAAAGAAAAAGAAAACTTTGAAATAAGAAAGTGTCCCCAAAGGTCTTGTTGCACAGTTTAAGTGAGGACTGATCTTTGGGGTAGAGATACAGCTTGTTCTGAAGGAACATCCTTGCCTAGGAGTCTGAACATAAGTTACTCTTCTGAGCCTCTGAATCTGATTGAGGTGGATTTTCATACAGGTTTTTCTATGTCTTCAAATATTGTTCAGTGGTCTAAGGCTAGCATAATTGTTTGAGCTTATTATTCAATGGTCTATGGGCCAGCATTGTGGTTTGACAGTTAATTTTTCAATGATCTAGGGCTGGTATAATTGACAATTCCAGGACACTGACTTTCTCTTACTACTCCTTAACATGGCTTTCACATCATGGTACAAAAGCAATTCCTGCTCCTATTATCATGACTGTAGATAGCAAGAGAAAATATTGACACAATATTGGGCAGCTGCCCAAGTAATTTCCACTAACACTGGACGATTTGATTGTACGGCTGTACCTTTCTTAGAGTTTGGGAAATGTAGCTCTGGGCTGGATGTGCCCAACCAGAAGGTCTTCAGTATCTAAAAAAGCAGGTTGTAGATATTAAAAAAAAAAAACTATTAGTTTGTACTACAGTTAGGAAACTAGGATTTGAAAAGTGGAAGTGAAGTGTGAAGAAATAAGTCTGAACACTGTCTGAGCCCTAGTTTCACCATTTGTGTAACAAGCTCGTATTTCTCTTGCTTGTTACTTTATTCAGAGTTGTTATCAGGATTAAGCAGGACATTATATTGGAAGAAATTTAGTGTTACAGGCAAGTCAGGAGGGAGCCTGGGGACCAGACAGCAAGGGAGGTGAATGTGTTACACGTGGAACACGGAGGGTGACCACTCACAGGGAAGAGCCCAGTGGTGTCAGTCGGAGTTCCTACAGCAGTACTTTGAATGGCTTAACAAAAAGTCAACCTGACAGTGTCTGTGTGCTCACATGTTATGACGCATTCCTTGATTTTTAGGAATCAGTGTACTCCACTGTTACTTGCGGCCACTTCAGGAGCTCTGGACACTATTCAATACCTGTTTTCCCTTGGTGCTAACTGGAGAAAAACAGATACTAAAGGGAACAATATAATTCATTTGTCCGTACTAACTTTTCACACAGAGGTACTTAAGTATATAATACAATTAAATATTCCTGAACTCCCGGTTTGGAAAACTTTAGTAGGTGAGTATAGAAGACACAATTTCTTTGTAAATAAATGTTCTGATTATCATGAAATAAACAATTTATGAGTTAAAATCAGAAACAAAAATACAAATGATAAGGAACTATATTTTTATGTATGAAAGTATTTTTTCTAATTTAAAGTGTGTGACAGTTTTACACAATTATACTTATTTCTGTATTTCAACCTTTAAAGTGAAGTCATCTTCTCTACCATCAAAAACTAACTTTTAAAAAAAAGGGAAGGTAGAAAAAATTTTAGGTAGAAAATATGCCCTTCAATGTATTTATTACCTCCTAATTTTATAGAAAACTTCAGCAAAATAACTCTTAATATCTTGATAACTATTTTATGAGAAATTCATTTTGACTTTTTTCTCAAGTTTGTGTTCAATCTAGTTAGAAATTTGAGGGTAAAAATTATTTGGGCAACTGAATGTTTTGCATTTAATTTTATTCCTTCCTGAGACCCCACTAAAACTGCATGAAGATTAAATAATAATTTCATCAGTAGTAGTGGCCAAGCATACAAAGAAAAAATGAGAAAAGATCCAGTAACCACAAAATATTAGACAATAAATTCAGATAGGCAAGTGTTAGGACTTAGCTGACCAGAGAAAATCCTCCCAAGCCAACCATAGGAAATCAAAGAACTCAGATTCATACCAGAAAGCCCTCAGAAGGCTTGAGAACTGGCAGTGCCCTGCAGAAGTGCTCTACTCAACCTTGCTAGGAAAGACATACGTGCACTGAGCCTGGAATTGTACCCACAGAGGAGTAAAGGACCCAGGAAACTAGATATGTCACCAGGAGAAAGGCAAAAACTTCAAGAGTGACAGGAAAAAGAAGTTCCTGAATGGAAAAGTAGCAGAGTGTTGGTTTAAGAGCTTATTTTCCATTTTGTGTTACATCTATAAATGATATCCACAAAAAGACGTGGGGGAAAAGCATCCAAACCGTACAACTGGGGAGCGCAAGGTCACAAACCACGACACGTAGCTAGAGCCCTTTTGGTGATATTTAACTCTAAACCACATGGATGAAATAAAAACTAATTAAAGACAACAGAGAAGAAAAAGAGTTGGAGAGTGAGAACTGCTTTTTTCCAACAGCTTATTTTAGGATAAGATATGTTTAGGATTTTCAGTTGCATTTTACTGGTCCAAAAAGTCTAAATATTTGGCTTCAAGACAGACTCAGTACCAATCTTGGAATTTTCTGAGTGCTGGGAATGTATTTTGAATACATTAACCTCAAGAGATATTGGAAAGTGTTTGCAGTGTTCACTTATATGTACATAATGTATAGATGTATATGTATATAATGGTATAATGTATATGTATATATATATCTCATATTTTAGCTTTTTAGGAGGGGTTGCGAGGTTCCTCATGTTACTTTTAACACATTTATACCATTGTGAGCACCTATTTTAAGAGCAGAAAGACTAGCCCTAGCAATAGCTTAATGATATAAAGACACTCACTGGCCAATGCTTCCTACAGCCATCGTTGGGAAGTCCTGATAATGATTTGAACAGATCTGGCCTGCCTCTTTGCTTTTACCCTGGGGCTGTCTGTCCTGATACTATCCATTTCCATTATGGGAAAAGGATGAATTAGTTTACTCCAATCTCCAGGAGAAGCCTTCTCAGCAGAAGCTGAATTTTAAGGGAGAGCTGTGGAGTGACCTCACCAGCATAGTATCAGGATGAATCTGGTAGTAGACTAGATGGATAAAGAGATGAGGGAAAGATATACATCCATGGACTTTCTGCTTATACTCTAGGTATTGTTTATGAGAAAGCATATTTATGTTATTTTTGGTCTGGAGTATAAATTCATACAAGATTTTTAAAAAATAATATGTTCATACCCAGAAAGTATATAAAGCCTCTTATCTAATTTAATGAATACTAACATTTGATTAACAACAATGTAATTTACCATCCTTTAAAACCCATACTCAATTTTGAATCAAAACTGATCAGAGACACAAGAGAGATATATTATTTTGCAGGTAAATTCCAACTTTGTTTCCAGCTAGTTAAAGCCATTTAGATCAAAGAATTTCAGGGGTGTTTTTCACCAATTATATACATTATAAGGCTCAAAGATCCCAAGCATGTATTGTGTTAGTTAACGTTTCATTACTGTAACAAATTCCTGAGATACATGACGAAGCAAGGTTTATTTTTGGCCGCTAGTTTTGAAGGTTTCAGGCGTGATGGGATAGTCCCATTGCCTACAGGCCTATGGGGAGGTAGCTCATCGCGGCAGGAATCCGTGGCAGAGAAGCCCCCTCACGTTATGACTGAGTGTGGGGAAAAAAAAGAGAAACATAGGGGTAAGGCAGGATCCCACAGTGCAAGAGCATGCCCCCAGTGACTTAAACCCCCAGCAGGTTTCACCTCTTCAGGGTTCTGCCACTTCCTGATGATATCAGTGTGGAGACCAAACCTATAAACATAGCCCCTTCTAGACCTGAACTGTGGAACACACACACACAGTGCAGTCTGCGTGTGGTGGACACAGAGTCATTCACAGCAGAGAGTTTAAGGAATGCAACTGGTGGTCATGGTCGTGATCGCAGGCCTTGGTTTCACTTTACACAGAAACAAAATGCACCATCCCATTACCTGCTATGTCAGTTTCAGCTTGTGTTTCTCTATTGAATGCTTACAGAAATGTTGCAGTGTGAAAACTTTAAACGAAGGATGATGGCTGTCATGTGCTTGGAAGTAATCTGCTTAGCAAATGATCAATACTGGAAATGTATTTTGGATGCAGGTAGTGCAAAGTCTATGTGTTAATGGTATTTTCCCCATGCTATTGTAAGCAGAGCTGTATTTTTCAGGTGTGTGTGTGTGTGTGTGTGTGTGTGTGTTTAGTGCTTGGGATTGAACTCAGGGCCTTATGTATGTGCAGTGTGTATTCTACCACCAACCCCACGATACATTTGTGATTGTAAAAAAAAAAAAATCCTTTTAATTCACTTTAAACTTCTTTTCCTTTTTTCTAAGGTCATCTTTTTCTTTCAATCATTTATTTTCTACTTGGAAGCTGTTTAGGACCAAAAACCTGTAATTTCAGAAGAATTCTATTTCTCTAAAAGCTTACAAACCTATGCACTGATATTAAATGACTTTACCACTCCACTCTTATATTTATTTGCCTTTAGAAATGATCCCTATTCTGTACTTGCACAATTTTATTTTCAAAATTAAAAGTAGAAGAGTAAGTGCCAGGCCAAATGTGTAGCTAGGGCTGTATTTGCAAGTTAAATTAGTTACTTAGCTTCTCTTCCCTAGTTTCCTCATTAAAAAATGTTTCAACTTCAGAGGGTTGTTTTGAGGACAGTACTGTCCAGTATAACTTTGTACCACGACAAAAATGTTCTGCCTACTCTACCCTAATATGGACACCAAGAGCACATGGAATACTCCATAAATAATGTTGACTAGATAAGTAAATGAAGTAAAATTATTTATTATATGTATCCCTAAAAGGATGTACAGAAGCTCTATATCCAGAAAAAGTGAATCACAGACTTAAATCCTGAAGGGATGTATCACTGCAGGCAGCTACACAGATAAATGAATAAAGTGCTAGCCATACCATTATCTTTCCCATCAATTTGTTGCTGTATAACAAGCTCTGTTTACTTCATACTGAATTGATGTAAGTATAACAAGCATCCAGCTGAAGCCGAGTTTTCTGTTTTCAACACGCCCAGTGATCTCAGTAACCAATGAGGTTGAGCTGCATTTTATTAGATTCAGCATTCTGTCTTGTCACTTGCTGGCATAACAAAAGAACAAAGTTTCCTAAAAATATTTGAATTATTGCACAAACACTGGCACATGAAGCTGATGTGATAATCAAAGCTAAACTCTATCACGTAGTTGCTTAAAGAATTCATCGCTGATGTTAAAGCAAAATCCAATGTCTTCACAATGGCTTCAGGTCACCAAGCCGCAGCACTGCATGTGTGCTATGAAATGGGTGACCAATGAGGGCTGCTTATAGTACAGACTAGACACAGACATATATTTATATGACTTCAAGTGGTTATCTTTATACCTTACAGGATTTATATTACAGTGCCCATAGACATGATTTAAATCTTGGTATGAAACATTGGCTCTAAATGATTATGATAATTCATGACTTTTTTGTGCTTTCTACATAGGTACCATTCCTGCCTTAATCCATCTGTTAAAAAGTCCCAAAATAAAATTACAGTGCAAAACCGTTGGGTTATTGAGCAATATATCCACCCATGCAAGCGTCGCTCATGCCATGGTAGAGGCCGGGGCTATTCCAGCACTGGTCAACCTCCTGGTCTCTGAGGAACCTGAACTGCACTCTCGCAGTGCCGTCATTCTGTATGACATCGCTCAATGTGGAAACAAGGATATTATCTCCAAATACGTGAGTGCTTTTCACGGAATCCCAGTTTTAGCTGATAGTAGTTCCCTCACATAGAAGTTGGAAAGAGACCCATGTTATTATCCAGGGCCAAAACTCTTAGGGATCAAGAGGGAAAGAGAAGAGAGAGGCTGGCAGAAAAATACTTCACCAAGAAACTGACATTTGGGTAGTTGGAGAGCACTTACCTCGTATGTCTGTGGCCCTGTGTTCTGCTGTTTTACTTTTCATTTGTTTATGGTACATGTTTGCACCACAGAACATTTACACTCCTCGTATGAAGTTGGTACATGTATGTGACACATCTCCATTTCTTTTTGTATCCCAAGTCCTTTCCTTCCTTGCCCTTTCCCTCTATCTCTTGATCCTCTTCCCCTTGAGAAGCTCTCCCTCTCTCCCTCTCTACTTCCTAATATCTATCTTTTATTTGTTTTGTTCTTTATTTCTCATATAAGAGAAACCATGCAATATTTAAGGTTGTGTGTCTGATTTATGTAACTTAACATTATGGTCTCAAGAGGTATCTATTTTCCTACAAGTGACTCAAGTTTACCTTTCTTTATGGTAGAATAGCACTCCATAGTGTGTAACACCACGTTTTCTTTATCCATTCATCTGTTGGTGGACGTCCAGGCCCTGGCTTCTAGCCTCAGCACCACCAAAAGAAAAACAGTATGTCCCTGAAGTAGGAAAGGGAGAGTCTTTCCTATGCTAGTATATAGCAATTGTTTCTTGCTGTTTATAAGATGATATTGTAAGTCATAATACCAGGCTGGGTGTGGTAGTACACTCTTTCAATCCTAGCACTCTGGAAGGCTGAAGCAGGAGGATTGAAAGCTCAACCCCAGTCTGGGCCACTTTGAAACTCAGAGAGATATGGTCTCAAAATAAAAATTAAAAGGGATTGAATATGTGGGTTAGTATGGAATCCTTGGGTTCAATCACCAGAACAGGAAAAAAGAAAAAGAGAGAAAGAGAGAAAGGAAGAAAGAAAGAAAGAAAGAAAGAAAGAAAGAAAGAAAGAAAGGAAGGAAGAAAGAAAGAAAGAAAGAAAGAAAGAAAGAAAGAAAGAAAGAAAGAGCTATTCTAGCCATTTCTGTTCTGCCTGATAAATGCAATCTAATTGTGTACAAGAAGTTACAAGAAAATTATTTTAGTGATCAAGGAATCTTTACCATACTGTATTTCCTCATATAAAGTCTTCCAAAAATTATATGTTAGTGTTTTAAGATTTTCTGAGTTACTGACAAGTGAAGTTTGTTTACATGATTTCTTCAATTTTACATAGTTAACTCATTGAGGACTGAGTCTTTGCATCACAAAATTTACATTTTCCTCAAGTTTAATACTTTGGTTTAAATTCCATCTCATCTAAAACAGTGTTTGTGTTATTTCCTTTGTGCTCTTATATTTAGTTTGCATTTTCTCATCCACCTTAACTTCTCTGAGTCATTTTAGTTTTGTTATCATTCATTTGGAAAATCTATTAGCAATACAGACATCCAGGCCTACCTCAGAGTTAGTCAATCTTACCCACTTAGAACTGATAATGTTCAGTGATTCTGGTAATTGGTCAGAGTTAAGGCAAATGTGTCTTTTGTGTGTAGTGCGTGCAGGTTTTGTTTTTTGTCACTTAATTTTTATTATCTCACTTACAATTGTTGATATATGCATGTTTATCTTAGCTCTGATCAATGTTTTCTTTATCTTTGAAGTCCAGGACTTTCATATCCATGCTGATTACCTCATTCTTTCTGGTACTTGGTGTATCTTTTCAACAGATTCATTTGTATTCTTTTATTTTGGGGATGTTTTCTTGAATTCATATATTTAAATATCTTTTCCGGAACCAGGGATATACCTCAGTGGCATAAACACCTGTCTTGAAAGCACAAGATTCTGATTTGGTACCAGTTTGATCCCTGGTACCAAAATAAATAAATACATAAATAAATAAATATATATCATTTCTGTAGTATTCAGTCCATTCATGCAACAAATATTTATTGAGATTATTATGTGGTAGATAATATCATAGATCCTAGGCTTATGTCCCAGCTTCTATATGAAGTTTTTATTCTAATTGAATAAATGAATAAGTCAAATAAAGTATATGATAGATGACAATAAGTGATAAGGAAACTAAAGCAGGACAAGGAGTGAGGGGAAGCTTAGTGAATATGTAGACTGTTTTGGTAAGAGATTCATCATTCCAGGGTCCTCACAGATACCAAAATCTGCAGATCCTCAAGGCCCTCATATATAAAATTGTGTATCTTCATATAATTTATGCATACCCTGTGCATAATTTAAATCATTTCTAGATTATTTGTAATTCCTGATACAATAACTACTATGTAAATAGTACTTGTGATGTATGGTATAGGGAATAATAACAATCTTTTCTGTACAAGTTTAAGTTTTTTTCCAAGTACTTTTGATTCACAGTTGGTTGAATGCACACATGTGGAATCCAGAGATATGGAAGGCAAGAGGCTGGCTTTTGACTACTGAAGTAGATGAGTACAGTAGCACCTTTCTCATACATTTTTTTTTGTTGAGAACAGCATTCCAGGCTGAGGATATAAATGCAAAGTAAATAAAGTAAGATCATACCTGACATTTTGAAGGAATGGCAAGAAAGCCAAGGTAGCTAAGGGAAGAGAACAAGGAGACCATCAGATAGCTGGGAGCCATATCACAGAGGGTCACATATGCATGTACCAAATGCGTTAAGAAACCATTGAATGGCATTGGTTGGAAAAGTATCATGAAGCCATTGACATTTCTCTGCTTTGTTTGTTGAAATAGGTAGGTAAAAATCATGCAGTAGGAGTAATCAAGCAATTGAGTGATTTAGTTGAAATAAAATAGTATATTGAACCATGATGGTAATAGTGGAAATGATGAGAAGTGATGATATTTTCTATTATATTTTAAAAACTGAGCAACAAGAACTTGTAGAAGAGTTGCAGGGAACTAACAAAGAAGACCAAGAAGTAATAGCCAGTGAGGTAGGAGAAAACCTGAAGATCTGTTGACCTATAAGTTAATGCAAAAAATATATATATATTTCAAGGAAGAGAATATGCTCAATGATGACAAACACCATTATAATATGAAAACCAAACACTGAATATTGAAAGTCTGACCATTAAGTCACTAAATTTGTTGATCAGTTTGCCACCCTTGTCTCAAAAATTCTTTTCTAAGCTCTGGTGTCTCTCCTATATACTCTTGTTTTATAATGGTGATTGCTTCACTTTTCATTGGTGATAATGTGATACATTTTGTTACAATTTTCATCTACTTTTATAAAAAACAAAAGTTATTTATGCTCATTCTGGAGTCCTTCTATCTTTACTTTTCCAATCATAGAAACTAGTGGTGCATAAAATTTCTCAAGCTAGATTATATCTTCTCCACAATGTAAAGAGTCTGCCTCTTCCTTTCTAACCCCTCCAGTGGGCTGTGTCTTCCCATCATATCTTGTTGGCATGATTCCTTGCTCATCTTTTCTCTCTGGCTTTGAAACCCTATGTTTCACAGGCCCAGGAAGAAGCTGCTGCTATTCTGAGTATTATAGATGGGGAATTGGGCTTCTTTTTCTGCCTTTCAAGGTCAAGTCATTAATATTGGAAAACTGTGCTTTTCCACTTGTTCTTATGGTCAGTGGCCAGAGAAGACCTCTTGCATGCCTGTTGGCAACTCATGCACATTTATTATATTTCAATATTGCCAATGTTTTCTAGCTTTAAGAAGGGGGTTATATTTCTGTCGTTCATTCCTTGATATCCTTGCATTATTTCTGTTGGTAAGGATAAATGCCATCTTTATGCCATTAAAAACTAGCATATTATATTTACATTTAAAATTAATATTTGGTGTGACACAAACATACTTACTAATTACCACAGCAGTATCCACAATGGCAAATGTTTCCAAATGGAGTAATGTGCAAGTATATCTAATTGCCTTTGCCCAGTTGCTTCACTTCTTAGATATTTATTAAATATGGCAATGAACTTTCAGGGTCAAAATACTTTTCTTCAGATGTATTTATTGAATACTTACTTTATAT
Organism: Hydrochoerus hydrochaeris; assembly: GCA_004027455.1. Lineage (NCBI taxonomy): Eukaryota > Metazoa > Chordata > Mammalia > Rodentia > Hydrochaeridae > Hydrochoerus > Hydrochoerus hydrochaeris. Next base: position 101,042 of record PVLA01001073.1, read on the forward strand.
GAAAATGTAAGATTTGTTTAAAATGGTATTAACTGTCATTTAATATGTTATAACAGTAGACATATTTGTTTATAGACTACAATTATCTCTTGATATTTTGAGACAGGGTTTTACTGTCTAATTCAGGCTGGCCTTGAACTCTCTATGTAGCACAGGCTAGCCTCAAATTCATTGGGATCCTCCTGCCTCAGCATCCTGAGTGCTGGGATTATCTGTGTGAGCCGCTACACCAGGCTTGGTCTCTCTTAAATAGATATTTACAACAAGAAATATAATAGATTTGTGTTTCTAAATAAACACTGTATGTTTATTAAATAAATTTAAGTATTTTTTGTTTATTTTTAGAATGGAATCCCAGCTCTGATAAATCTCTTGACGTTAAACATAGAAAACGTGCTAATAAATGTAATGAACTGCATACGAGTATTATGTACAGGAAATGAAAATAATCAAAGAGCAGTGAAAGACCATAATGGCATCAAACACCTTATCAAATTTCTGAGTACTGATTCTGGTGAGCCTCTACCTCTGGGATATTTAAAAGGGACTAGATTTATTAAGTGGAAAATAAACATGGATTTGCGCTTGTCCTGGATTTGCCTTTAAATGGATCTAGAAATACACAATATAACTCAAATATCTGGACCTTTAAATTTAAACTACTGAGTTTATAAAAGGATTTGACTCTCAAAAGTATAGTTCTTAACATATTTAATTGAACAAGTTTATACATAGAAATATTGGCATGAATAATGAAAACAAAGCATACTATGCTCCAAGGAATAGAGGTCCAGGTGAGTGATATATGTATTGATCACTGGTAGCTATTGTGTGAGTTACAAGAACATCAGATTTGCTGTTCTATATCTGGCATCAAGATCCAAGGTAATTGGGGCATTAGGCTGATTATCAGTTTTTAAAGTGCATGTTAGTACAAAAACAATCAGCAGGAACAGGCAGTTTCTGCAACCACTGCAAATAGTCTCTTAGGTTCTGTGAGAATAATCTCATTCTGGTGATCACACAGAGAGCAGATCCCAAATCCCGGAAGAAAAAGTTAGTAGCAGTTACAGAACCAAGTATCCTTGTTCTTGGAAAATACAGGCTGGAGTATTAAAGAGATAAAGGGCATGATGCATCTCAAATTTAGAAAAGTAAACTGTATAGATAGATAAAAATCCGCATAGCTATATATTAAATTTATAAATACAAGTCAAAATATGTAGTTCTATGACTTATTCTAACAGGTGTCTTTTAGTTTTTTTTAAAAAATGAACCAGTTAGTAAGTATAAAGGAAGATGTTTAGACTTACTAGTAGTTACTAGTAGCCAAAAATACGAAATAAAATGAATTTCTATTTTTTGCCTATCAAGTTGGTAAGCTATTGATATATTTATTTTTAATAATAATACCTATACTCAAAAAAGACCCAATAACACTGATACTCTTAAGCTGAAATAATGATTATTATTATTTTTGAAAAGCAATGTGCCAAAATGTACTTAGTTATTTGAGTAATTCTAAGGACTCTAGGCTAATGCAGAAAAACACACAGATAGGAAGAAAGTATCTTCTGTGCTAAGATTTCTCCTGGAATTTGTTTAAACATAGGGAAAGTCTGAAATAACATACATTTTAAAAATGTTAAGTGGGTAAGGAAATGTCAGGCACCCACGAATGGAATAGTTGGCAAACACTGACAGGCCTGAAGGATGGGGAAATGTTTTAATGGGAAATAACTTGCTTTTCAATTCGTTGGAAGATGTGTTGCAGGCCGTGGCTTCCGCTACGATTGCCGAGGTCGCACGGGGCAAGAAGGAGCTCCAGGATGCGATGGCCCAGGAAGGGGCGATTCCTCCCCTGGTCTCTCTTTTTATACGAAAACAACTTAGCGTCCAAATAAAAGGTGCCATGGCTGTGGAGTCCCTGGCAAGTCACAACCCTCTGATACAGAAGGCCTTCCTGGAGCACAAATTAACTAAGTATCTGTTAAAACTCCTGAAGGTACAAATCTTATCCTGTTTTTTTTTTTCCTAGCTGACTTACTCCATTTTAAATTTTTAATAAAGCACCAAAGCAAATTCTGGATTAAGCCTTATATAAAATGTGCATCCCTAAAGTGTTTTACTAAATGTTGACTGAATGAATGAATTTTTTTTTTAAATAATAGGCATTTCAAACAGATATTAAGGAACAAGGAGCCGTAGCGCTCTGGGCTTTGGCAGGACAAAGCCTGAAACAGCAGAAGTACATGGCCGAGCAGATCGGATACAGCTTCATCATCAATATGCTCTTGTCCCCCTCTGCCAAAATGCAGTACGTGGGTAAGTCCGTCTCTGCAGGCAAAGGCGCGCAGCGGGGCAGGGCACGGCGCCCCCTGCCGGCTCCTCCTTTCATTTCACAGGCGGGGAGGCAATGATGGCTCTAAGCAAGGACAGCAGGACGCATCAGAATCAGATCTGCGAGGGCAACGGGATCGCCCCGCTGGTTCGCTTGCTGAGGATGAGTAAGATAGAGGAAGGCACGCTGCTCAGCGTCATCCGGGCGGTGGGGTCCCTGTGCATCGGTTAGTACGCTTCGCTCGGCTCCTCGGCATCTATGTGTAAGGCAAGGCAGGGACACGGCAGAGAGGCAGAGACTGGTCTCTTCTCTGCTCCGTGCCGGAGCCCTTACGCATCCTCCATCTCTACAACATGTATTAGAAGTTTCTCTAAAACCTTGTGAGGAAGAGCCAGTGTAGTTGACAATTTTGTAACAGTCTTGCTCTTGAACTCCGGATGGACTGGAAAATAAAGCCATGGACCTTAATTACTGACTTCGAGGAATCTCGTCTTTTAGCTTTAAGAGAAAAATATTTGGGCCGGGGATTTAGCTCAGTGGCATAAGCGCCTGCCTTGCAAGCATGCAGTCGTGAGTTTGATCCCTTGGAACAAAAAAAAAAAAAAAATTTTCTTTTGGATTTCAAGAACTGTATGTGTTTATACATCTAGATGGTTCAAGACTAGGGCATATTTTTCAATTCCAATCTCTTTCCATAATAATTCTTTGTTTTCAAGTGGTCTTTTGGCCTGGTGTTGTGGCTTATGCCTGTAATCTCAGCACTTGGGAGGCTGAGGCAGGAAGGTCGCAGTGAGATTGAGGCCATGGGGGCTACATGGAGAATCCAAGGCTACCCTGAATTAGAATGAGACTTTGTCTCAAAATCCCCTCCAAAAATTAAAAATAAATACAGCGGCCATTCTTGTAAGGGAATTAACATTTTATCAGTACCTGAAAAATATGAAAGTGTCAGCAGTTGACCTATGAAAAATAAATATCTGGGTTCTTTTCTAACCTTTACGAATGCAAAGGACAGTTTACAGACTGTTTCTTACCAAGAAGAAGAAGGTTTTTATTTCTAGGTGATTATATTTCCTCCCAAGTAATCCAGATGAATGAAAAGCGCAGGAATCAGCGTCAAAATTTCCCTTCTTGCTTGCGAAAACTTTTTCCCAATATTTGTTACTCTAAGACGATCAGCCATAGAAACTAGTGTTTCTTTACTTTTTTTGGCTGGAGACTGTAGTATAAAATGTAGGTATTTATAGAATGTTAGAGATTGATTATATATATGTACAAACTTGTCTGATACGCACATACTCACACACACCAGCACATGGCTTTTCTCATTAGTTGACTGCGGTCTGTCCGTATCCATGGGGCTGGAGGAGGGTAAGGATGTAAAGCTGTTCTCTGCTCCTTCTGTTTCCCCAGCCCCTTCACACTTCCCCGAGAACAATACGTGGACAACTTCTCAGAGGCCTAACGTATTTTTATTCAAGTGTATACATCTATTATGGAAGCATTGAGATACTCATTGGTAACAAACCCACACAGAATAAAGTTGTTTGTGTATGTCTACAAGGAAGAGGTGACCAGTTACCCACCGAAATTTGGCTTGCGATCTACAGTTGTGCGCTACAACTGGAGACTGTAATTATCTCCTTAGCACATGCAATTTAAGGAACCTAGAAACCTTTACTCAGTGATTTACTTAAGTTGTTGTTGCAAAAATAATCTTCATGAGGGAAATAACTATAAATACCTTAATAAATGGTAGGATTACTACCATTCCTTGAAAACACAGGATTTTTCTAGCTTATTTGCTGTGTATCTATTAGACAGGCATTTACAATTCTAATAACAATGTCTCCATGTTTAGTCAGTGTGGCTCTTAAACATTAATATATAACCATTAAAATAGTGCCAATGTAGCACTTACTTTTGTAATCTACTAATGATATTACCTTAAGATAGTCTGTCAACCAATATTCAAGCTATGCCTGACTTTACCATTTATACATTTAAAAAATTAACTCATTGACATGCAGATTTTTGCAGGTGTAGCCCACACAAGTAACCCCATTAGTCAACAATTTATTGTGGATGAAAATGGCTTTCCGGTGCTTATGCAACTGCTGAGAGGTCACCCTTCACCTAACATTAAGGTATACATCAAGGGCTAAAATTTTTAATATAGTAAAAGTAATACATATATATCATGTTAAGCATAATTTATATCTTAATGTGAGTTTACAAACATAAAAATTTTAAGGTTTGCCTAAAATCTTTTGTTTTAAGTAAAATGCTACCAACCATAAACATAGTAAATTTTATTTTATACATGATTCCTGTCAGGCATGGTGGTGCACACCTGTAATCCCAGCACTCAGGAGGCTGAGGCAGGAGAAGTGCTACAAGTTTAAGGCCAGCCTGGGCTACATAATACATTTGGGGGCAGCCTGACCTGTACAGCAAGATGCTGTCTCAAAAAAAAAAAGATTCCTTAAAATATGATGAGAAAGTCTTATGTCCTTACTCTTCAAAGAAAAATTTCCTCAGATATTTGATTACATATTCACAGAGTATCTTCTCTGCTTCCTCAGGCAGTGATTATCAAAGCGGGGTGGGGGTAGTGGGGATGCTGACCTTACATTCCAATATGTCTAAGGTGCTGGCAATATTTCCTGGGTTTCTTGCAGCTGGACATGATGAGAATTATCACAGGCCGCCAAGAAATCATCATTCTCCCATTTACCTCATGTGAAATGCCCTTGATAAGATCACATTTCCATCAAGTCAAACCCCTTCGCCAAGGCTTTAGAAATTCATGAAATATATAATTGGCTAGGCAAGAAATTAAATAAAAAATACATTTTCTTCTCAAAACTTGGTATGGGATCTGCTTGAGATGATAAAATAGAAATAGCACAGGTGAAAAAGTAATGTTGATTCTAATGAATTTTTTTTATAAAAAGATGCCATAAATTATGTACCTTTCTGGACATGAAACAGATTATTATGACTTAAATAGGGAAACACAAGAAAGAAATATATGCCAGCAATATTTTGGCTTGAATTATAATTAAAGACTACACTGACCTTCTGTGTACAAGTATGTTTCTTAAAACTATGAAAAAGTCCCACAAAAAACCACATTTTTATTTTAAAATGTGCATTTTCATGGACGAACAGTTTATTACATCCATCTATATTTCAATATGTCAATATATTTTCAATATGTTTCCTGAAAATAAGATTTTATATTGGATCCAATATTTCACAATAATTAAGCAGTCATACTTTCGAAATTTCTAACATTTTTCATGGAAATGCGTAGTGTAGCAATTTTAAAACTCCTCTGAGTCCCAATAATTCACCATCCAGTGGTCTTAAGAACATACACTAAATGATTCCAAATCTAGAGGAGAAAAAAACCCAAACTAGTTCTTAATTCTACAAACTCTGCTTAAATTACTAAGTATTCCATTACAAAGGTACAACTTGATCAGTAGTTGACCAGCAGTTTCAAACATCTTTGTAGTGGCCCATGCCGGAAAAACTTTTAAAAACATTTTTTTGGATATGAAAGGAGTCCAGCCACACACTTGGGCTAAGATCCCTTTCCATGCCCCACTACCCGCGGTGCCCTCCCTTGAGCACAGAAAGGTAGGGAAGTTCCCAGATGTTGAAAATCATGGACACTGATCCTCCAGAAGTTGTATTACTCTTGTACTACTTTGATCAGAGAACCACACTTTAGCAGACTTTACAGTATCTTTCTATAATATATTCTGTGTCAATGTTTATACAATGAAGGAAAAGTAATTCCTGAAAACCGCACCTTTAGGTTGAAGTGGCATTTTCCTTGGCATGCATTGTTCTCGGGAATGAAGAGTTACAGAAAGAATTACAAGAAAATGAAGGGTTTAAATATTCCGATGTCCTCTATCTTCTTTACTCCACCAATAAGGTAAAACCTTTACGAACTGTTTAAGCTCATTTAGAAGAGAATCGTTTTTAGGCCACACCCTCAAATTGTCTTGGAGCCTCTTTTATGGCAATAGTCAAATGTATCATTTGAGAAAAGAAATGTAACAGATCTCTTCGTAGGTCACTAGTTTGTAATGGTGCAGTGATATGTATTTTACACGTTGTTTGCAACAATAAGATGTTTTTCATAGTTGTACCATTTCATCTTTGAAATGTACCCATTGTAGTGTGTGATGAGGCACCAGAGAAAAAATTTCTTCTTTCTGAATTAAATCGCTAACCTGATTTTATGCCCTTTCAAGTCTGTTATCTACCTCTTGCACGATACTCCAAAGTGTACAATATTCTCAGTGTCTGTGATGAAGAAATAAGTTTTTCCAAGCAATCTGTTAAGGAAAGGTGATTTTACAAGAAAACAACTTAAAATTTAGAAACAATTTTAGACTTTCCAATATTTGCAAAAGTAGTTTGTAGTATTCTGGCATAACCCCACCTGGTTATACCAGAAAATTAACACTGATACAGAACTATTAACCAATCTGCAGATTTACTGACACGTTATAGTTTTCTCATCAGTACACCGGCTCGGGCTCCGGTCTGGTGCTCACATCGCACCCAGTTATTACATCTCTTTAGTCTCCAGTTTGCAGCACTTACTCATTTTTTTGTCTTTCATGTTTTCATGTCTTTTCTCATTTTGCCAGTTTTTCATCAATGCAGGCCAGTTATTAGAGTGTCTCGTAACTTGACTTCACTTTGTTTTCTCACAATTAAGTTGAGGTCGGGAAGGAGATCACAGAGAAATCTGGAAGCTCAGGCACCTTCCCAGGGCATCCTGTCGAAGGGCACATGACGCTGCCATGTCTTATCACTGGTAGTGGTAACCCTGATCACTGGAAGCACTTGTCTACCACATTTACACTTACCTGCAAAGTTATTGTTGTTCCCTTCATAATTAACAAGTGTCTAAAGCGAAGGACTTCAAAATTATGCAAATAGTGTTCCCCATAATACTTTTACTCTCAGCATGCATTGATGCAACAAAAATTAATGTGACATTTGCCTAAAGGTGAGTTAAAAAGAAAAAAAAAAACTTCCCTCCTTCCCTTACTCTTATTAAGTGGTATTTGAGTATAAACAAGAGTTGTTTCTTTTGAACATTTACTCTCGGCTTCTGTTCTCCTTCTGCCACCCATTTTGTGGCCTGTCACAGGTCCGTGGATTGCAGACTTCTGAAGACCTGGCAGCCACTGTTGTCAGTGTATTTTGCAATCGGGAAAGAAATTGCACTTTCTCTCAGTTCTGTGAAATTTTAGAGGGAGTAGGAGGGTAGAGGAGATGACATCATGGTTGAAGTGGCATTTTCCTTGGCATGCCTTGTTCTCAGGAATGAAGAGTTAACAGAAAGAATTACAATTTCTATTTTCTAGAAACAACATTTTACCCTGCATGATACATTAAAAAGTTAGAGAAATGCTAAACATATGGGAATAGGGAGAGAAGATTGAATGCATGTCTGCTTTTCTGTGCCTCCTCGGGGCCTCCTCTCATTCTCCCCAGTGCTTTATCCTGTTCCTCATGGACACACCTCCTCCCCTTTGTTCTGCTCACAAGCATTATCCCTTCCTTTTCCTCGGTCCCGTCTGCTGCACTCTCTGGACACCCTGTGTTTGGCTCTTAATCGATGCATCAGTCCTACAGATACAGAGAATCCCAGAAAACTAGAAGGTTTAAGGATAAACCAAAGGATTTACCCAACCTTGGCCAAAAGGTTCAATTCTAAGAATCATCTAAATATTGAGTTGAAAGTCACCTAGGGTATATTCTGCACACTGTAGTAAATTTGTGTCAAAGTGTTTCCCATAAGTGCACATTGGTATTTTTCACACTGTAGAGAAAGCACAAAACTACTGTGGTTCTTAATTATGGTGAAAGACTTATGCAGACCGCTGTAGGAATTACAAAGGAAGGCAGGAAGGAATGTTCAGTAACTAAATATGAGCAAACAGCTACTATCCAACTAATGACAAGAATGCAACAAAAATTAAATCAACCCAGATTCCAGAAACTTCTAACTACATTGACCCTGTCTGCAAGGGAAATGCAATAGATTTTGTTAAGTTTTATTTTTTTCAGTGTGGGGGATGGGGCCCAGGGTCTCACATACAAAGCACGTGCTCTACCACCGAGCTATATTCTCAGCCCTGATTTTGTGGGTTTGAATTATAACTTTTTTCATACTGTAAAACTAAAATACATGATGTTAGAGAAGTGAGATTAATTCTCACCTGACACAATTAGTCCTATTGTTACTATGATTTTGCTCATATTTACAATAGATAGCTTAAGTAATTATAAATATAATTTTGAAAGATGTTAGTCAGCATGAATAATAGGCTCCTTTCCCTCCCATTCAGAAATATAGTGGGTATTACCACCCGATGGAAGGTGAGTAAATGAAAGAATTTATGAAGTAGAGTTGACAGTTGACATTCAAGAAAAAAGTATGGAAAAATATGTTTCTCTCAGGGGGTTACTTTTTAGCCCTTCTGACCGGGAGTAGCCGATTTTGTGCTTGTCTTCTGCCCGATATTAGTTGGCAGGGAAGGGGTAGCCAAGCTGTGGGGATTTACTGTGGAACATAGCTGACCAGGTACTTCATAGACTAAACTACTCAGTTTATTGTCGACATCGGGAATAAGGCAGGAAAAACCTACGTGGAAAAGAAATGGAAATGGGTCAGGTCCTAGCGTACTTCTCTGTCCCCCTGCACCTGACCAGAGCACATGGGGCATGGCCCTTGGCTCACCTCTTATTCTCACTTTTTCCTACTTAGCTCAAGATTCTGTTCTCCAGTTGGCTCGCCTACACTTTATCCAGGGCTGAGACTAGCTCCTTTTCTCTTTGATGGTACCTTACACCTTCCCTCTTATCTGACACCCCGTAATTCTGTGTGTGTGTGTGTGTGTGTGTGTAACTGTTACTATGGAAATTTTCAAACATACCTATTTTATAGAAAAAGAAAACACAACAGACTTAACTATTCCATGACCCAATTTCAGCAAATTATCAACTCACAGCCGAACTTGTTTTATCTGTGTTATCTACTTAACTTCCATTTCAGTATACACAGCTTCTTAATGATAGTGGCAAAAGAAAAAGTCTCTAAAACTAATGAGCTATGTCCTATGTTGTATTGTTAAAACAAGACATTACTATAATATGAATTATTTTTAATATTAAAATAAGATACTTCTACTGCTTAGGCAAGCAGACTGCCTCTAAGGGAGAAATTGCAGTTTGTTCATCCTAAGAATGTAACATGTGGTCCTTCAAAGTAAGTAGTTTTTCTTCTCTTCCTGTGTAGAATATGGTATATTAGAATTTTACAAAAGAACTTATTTAAAGGGACAACATAATCCCTCACTGCATGAAATGCAAGGATAGTATGTTATACAAGGGAATATGTTGCAACAGTAAACTGAAGGTTGATGAAACTGCTTCCTTTTAACTAAAGGATTATTCACTGACATAATCAGTAAGCTAATATTTTCTTTGAAAATTAACATGTTTTCTCTTTCTCTTCCCAGCCACAGCCTAGTTCTCTATTCATTTTATCTCTTCAATAACACTCTGGGGAAACTCTCTGTTACTTATTTTCTCCAGTAATGTTGTATTTTACTCCCAAGAATAAGAATGAAACACATTTTAACGGGCAAGATTTTAAAACCTGTTATTTTGACTAACATGACAAATGAGGCAAGTTGAACAGAGTATCCCCATTTCTTGTATTTCTAGGACATTTGCTTAAGAGCAGCCTATGCATTAACCCTGTTTGCCTTCAATAATCGCTTTCAACAATACTTAATACTGGAAAGTGGAAAAATCACCCTGTCGATTTTTGAACCCTTCCTTGAATCAACAGTTGAAACCGAGAAGGCAATGGCGGCATTTCAGGTACAAAATGGATTCATAACACTTCAAGTTCATAAGTGCATTTTTAGCGAAAAATTAAAAATAAGCAAACAAAATGTTTTCTGATTTGTAAAATTCAATACCTTGTACATTAGTTCCCTCTACCTCATAAAACTCTATTAACTAGAAAAATTTCTTTATTCATATAGAATTCTACAAGTTACAGGGAACGTTTGCCTTGATACCGCTGCTTACAACTGCCCTGTGGGGTTGATAGGCAGGTGATGTTATTCTCACGGCCCCATATTATAAGGAAATAACCAAAGAAACACAGTAGAGTCCAAGACAGGTTTTTTAACTGCACATCTTTAGCTGACCACACTGATTCTTCAACCCTATCATGAGTATGTGTATTTGGATTCTTAGTTCTATTCATTCTCTTCATTTTGTATCCTGTATCTTTTTGAAGTACTTTTTATATGCATACTTCAAGGATGCAAAATTTTATGTTTTTATCTTCATATCTCAAGGATGCAAAATTTACAAACACTGTAGAAAGACTTGTATGGCCTATTATGGTCATTGCTCTGATTGGTTAAGGGCAAGTACTCTAACTCCTCCCTGTTACTGCTTGCTTCTCTTTTACTGGATCCTATTAAATACCTAAGAAATATTCCTCACCAAATGACCAAAGTTTAAGGAAGAAAAGGAGAAAATGTTCAATGATTCTGTGCATCTCTGTGTTTTTAGATTATTGTGTTAGCTAAAGTCATCATAGATGTGGACCATATTACCTTGTCTGCAAGAGGTGTTACTATTTTAGTAAACAGTCTGTACTCGAATGAGCATCCTACTATTGTCTTAACAGGTAAGAACTGACTAGCGCTAATTGTATACACACAAAATATTTTCCAATTTTTTTTTTTGTAATTTGAACCATAGGAAAATAACAAGCTTGATCCTGGGTCATAAAAGTTCAGAAATGAACTTGTGTTAATTAGTGGAACTCTAGTGTTGGTCTACATTTAATAGGTCGTCCATGCGGCACCTTGAAAAGGAACAGAGTTAACTCAGACTATGGCCTTTTTTGCTCTTCTTATGACTTTTTCAAATCCTGATTGTTTTTTCCAAGATGTAAAATGAGAATTCTGCTACGAACAACCAATAACAAGATGCGCACACTGATTTGTACCAGCAGTAGATTTGCACTGATGTTTTTCTGTCTGGTTTACATTTGACAAATCACACACATTTTGCTAGTATTGAAATGTTCCCTGTGTTACTGTGCCACCCAGCAAAGCACAATGGTCCAACAGAGTTCCTGACACAAAGTTAATTCTGTGACTTTATACCAGGCCAGTTCACACAAAGTAGTGACTAGTAATGTTTATGCGACTTGACATATTGCTCCCAACGTGACATAAAACAGCATCAGAATGACAGTTGGTAACTTATAATAAATAAGTGAATATTGTTTTTCTAAACTGAAATAGACCAAGACAGGAATAAAAGAAAGTCAACCTCTACTATAAATTTACATTATCTTGGAGTATATTTATATGGCAAGGAAAATGTTAAGCAAATGAAAGTTTCTGATGGAAACTATCTAGGGAAAACATGTATAAGATTTTCATCTAAATAACATTAATTCAGTGTCTTAGTAATTCTGTGACTCTGAGAAATAATTGCAGTGAGTTTACTTTTTGTACATGAAGTGCCACATTATACATACCTGCTTTGTTTGTTTTTGTGCTGAGAATCAAACTCATGACCTCATGTTTGCCAGGCAGGCACTGTCCTGCTGAGCTATATCCCCAGCTCCTATACCAACTTTTGAATGTTCACTTCCTGTCTGGGGAGAACTGAATCTCAAAAATCACTGGACCTTCTCTGCTCTCTGCCACCTGTGTCCTATGCACATCCTGGGCATCTCAGGCCAGCCAAGGCAGTCAGGCCTCAGGAACAATGTAAGACAACTGATCACTCAGTGTCCAAGCTGACACAATTCCCAGAGGAGGCTCAAAAATCACAGCCATTTTTCAGAGACTGGAATTTCTCTGGTCAAGTGTTGAGTTTTCCGGTGTGCATCTTTTAGCGTCTCTCCAAAGTTCCCACTAGCACTTGTTTGAGTGCTGTAAGATTAAGTCCTTCCTACTTTCTCCATCCTCTCTGTTTTCCAATTCTTATCTCCTGGCTGTAAAAGTATCTTATTAACCTCACAGAGAGGTTGCCTATAGGCAACTTTTGCTTCCCAAACAACTCAATCTTCTCCAACTAAGAGAGAATTCCTTAACTTATATTAGAGGCCAGGAGCACAGAAGAGAACAAAACTCAGTTTGTATCTAAACATAGTATTCACCCACAGATGTAGAAATATGTTTATATTTTAAAATATCACTAAGAATGAAATAGTATGATTAATAGTTACACCACTAATTGTTTTAATTACTAAGTCACTTTATCATTCTTGGTCCCAAAATGCTTTTTCTATGGTCAGAACTTCAATGATTATTAAGTTTAAATAACCAATACATTTATTGATTCTATAAAATCATTAAGGTCTTAAAGTCATTTGAACTGCAAAAGAACATACTAAATTTTCTTATGATAATCAGTCATTACTGTCATCATTTAAAAAAACTAAAACAAAATATATCTGAAGTCACAGAAGGAAGAAAACTTCCGGTTTAAAAAAAATTCCTACTCTTAAAAACCTGTTTAATTTTTGATTTGTGACAGAAAAAGCAAACCATGATTTTGGGGAAAATTTATTCTACATTTACCATACATAAGCATTTCTTCATTTACCAAAGATGTAAAGCTGTGTATAAAGTAACACAAGCATGGAATATTGATTTATCACTTAAATGACACAATCATGTTCTCTTATTTAATTAATAGGAAATTTAATAGCTAGCCTGGCCCACTCTAGAGCTGGAATTCCAGAAGCATTTATCACATTAGGAACAGTGCAACGACTCTGCTATCACTTGTACTCAGGAAGAGAAGAGGTAAAGACAAAACCAATTTTAAAATTGAATATGCTGAAAATAATATAAATTAGCTCTCTCATCTCATCAAGGCGTAGCATGCGAGAGGCTGGTGCAAGATTTTACCAACGGTCAAGGAACATAGAAAAAAGGAAGTTCATGGATCCATTGCAAGCGGGCAGAGGGCAAGTCCAAGAGAGGCCCTGCTGTCAGGGGCAAGGGCTGAGGGCTTCGTGTTTGACATTAACGCATTCCAGGGGCATTTCCGTCAGGTCGGGGTTGATAGCCGGGTGTGGTTTGAAGACTGAGTAAAGTTTTGTTCAACAGGATCCAATGCTCCTGGCTTTGTTAGAAACCATCCTTCTGGGTAAAATTCATGGGCAAATAATGGAATCAGAATGAATAATGTATGTTTGTACTTAAAAGGGACTTTTGATGTTCAATTCAGATAGGGGGAAGAAATGGTAATCTTTAAAATGTGAGCAGTGATCAGCTATCTAGGGATGTATGTGTAGTTCTTGTGCATAGCTTACAAGGTGAAGAGCTAAGGTTCTCCTCCAGATTAACCACCCAGCTGCACTGCAGCCTTTTTTATTTTTTACTTTTATTTTATGGTCCATGTTAGATAACAGTGGTAACATTCATCATATAGAATGTACCCATACATGATCTGTCTTGCTTCTTGTTTCCCATTTATCTCTCCTCCTTTAGGCTCCCTTTCCCTCCCTATTTACAAAAGCCTTGTTGTCATTTTTTTTGTTCTTTTTTGTTCTTTTTTTTTTCTTGTTCCTCCTTTCCTACCCTCCCCTCATTCCCCTTTCCAGCCTCTAAAGAAACAATGGGAAAATAACCATGACTCCCCTCATTTCTCACTGTGAAATTTCTCCTCAGGTTGACTATTATACAGTTCATGTTATTATCTCAAAATTAGATGAATTTTCTAGAATTAAGTAGTTATACTGGCCTTCCACCGTTCTGATTCCTACAAATAGTGCACTTTGTTTTCACTTCAAGATTTAAATAGGATTTTAATTACAAAAGCAGTACAACAACTATAATTAAAGATTTAAAAAGAAATACTTGCTCAAATTAGTCTCCAAATTACAAAACAAAAACAAAGAAAACTTTGTGAAGTGTCATTTTAATGCTAGTTAATTCATCCCATGAATAAATACATTGATGATGTAGAAATTTATAATTGAAGTGCTTATGAAGCACAAAAACAGGGACTTTTTAATCTCACTAAAATATTTTCCTATGACCTGGAATGAATGAAAGTGGAATCCACAGGACAGTTTTCTTGACCTGCTGAGCCAGGTTAGAGGTGAGGATACGTGAGAGGCCACCGTGGCCACAGCAGTGGTTTGCTAGCATTCCCTCTCTTCCTCAAGGGCAAAAGCTGTTATTTCTCCAACTTGAGGGTGTACCAGAATTACCTGAATGACTGTTCTATCACTGATTGCTGGGCCCCATTCCCAGAATTCCTGGCTCAATCCACCTGATCGAGGTGGGCTCCAGACACTGCATTTCTAGTGAGTTCCCAGCAGCTGACAGTGTTGATCCAGGAATCACACAATGAAAACAGCCACAGGATCATGGTGTGGAGGATACATGGGCATACAGAGCAGCTGGCTGCCAAATAAAGACTAATATAAGTCAGCTCTTTGATACTAGGCATGAGCCTTGTTTTCTGTCATTTTATTAAATATTTTATGCTACCAGCTACCCAAATCTCTGCCCAGGGGTATACATCACATGAACAACCTAATTACTTAAGTCCCAGGCAATGTGTACTTCCTTGAAAGAATGAGTCCTGTGGCCAAATACCTGAGCTTCTTTGTTGTTCTCAGCATAAAACAGTGCTTTCCTGTTTTGGCCTCCTCAGGTCTCTTGTCTCTTTTCTAGTTTCCTTGGACAATCACCTGGGCAGTTTTGAAAGACTCTGAAGCCCAGACTGCAACCTAGAATAATGAAGTGAATTTCCAGAGTCAGGACCCAGGCATAACTGTCAGAGTTATTCAAGTGATTCTAATACATAGACAAAGTTGAAATTTCAAAGGTTAAATTTCAAGGTTCTCACTGTGGTTGTACATTAAAAATAACCTGTGATACTGGTTCAGATTTCGTTGGTGGACACTTTCTTAATACTTTAGGTGATTCTAAAATGCAATTAAGATTGCAAACTACTATACATCAATGGCAGTGAAACGTCTTCTCCAAAAGATATGGCTGTTTTGCTCCCATCTAAAAATAACCATCAGTTGACACACACGTATTGTACCTAGCCACAGACTTGCCCATGAAGTAGAGTACTGGTTAGATACTTTAAGAACAAAACACACCAGTTAAAAACCATTGTTTCTTCTCTATTTAGGTTCGGACAGCATGCTCCTGTGCTCTTGGATACTTAACTTACAATGCAAATGGTTTCCGCATTCTATTAAAAGAATGCCGGAATAAACCTAATCAGTTCCTTCGTATAAGAAACAATATCAGCAGAGATGCAAGTATTAATCCAGCATTTTTAAAGGAATTTGAAATGCAGCAAATGATTGGACTTCCTTCTTTAAGGTTTGTGCCTGTATTTTTAAATTATAATAGTGAATTATTGATAGCGAATTTAGGAAAGTTCAGGGAAGACTGTGCATGGGGAGGTATCTTTGATATGAAAATAGCCTTTGTATACTGAAGGGTAAACTTTATTCTCAGTGTCCGATACCAAAGTCTTTGTTTAAAAAAATTAATTTATGAGTGAGAGGTCTTGCTGTTTCCCAAGTTGACCTGGAACTTCGGAGCTGAAGTGATCTTCCTGCCTCAGCCTCCCCAGTGGCTGGAACTAGAGATATGACCTATAATGCACATCTCAAAATCTGTTTTAATTCCAACTGTGCATCACAACTGTGGGTGCAGATAAGAATACAACAATACCTTGGGGGGGCCTGTGTGGCCAGATAGTTGGGAGGCTACTATTGGGAGGCTGATGAAACCCAAGTCTGATCCAAGATTCCATTTTCCACTGGACTAGAAATACATTCAAGAATTCTGAGCTAAGCAGGAGCACAGCCATGACCTCAGCTCCAAATGTGTCTTCTGGATGCTATCCAAAGCTGGGCAAAGCCCCGCAGGGGAAAACAGCTCCAGCTGAGCCCCGTTGGCAGTATGGTGAAGTCTGCCAGGCACTCGTTCAGACGGTTTATCTCCATGCTGCAGTTTCTTTGAAAATCAAGTCCCTGAAAAAGCAGGAGGGGGAGAACGATCTCCTTACTGTAGGCATATTTTCTCTTCCTCTGTAGATGCAGCAGAATCATAAGCCTTCTCTGCAAGTAGTGCTATTCATATAAAAGAAATGATTCAAGGTGTGAGGTGTAATCAAAAGTACACTATGTGTTTAAATTCAGACATTTTTTTAACTGTAAAAGACACATGGCCATTGACTCCCCTCCAAATCCTCCCCCTCACTTTGGACACACTTATCCTTTCGTTCTGGATACTTCCTGAAGCACTTCTGGAAGTCTTCTTTACTCATGCTGTTGTGGCTGCCTTCACAGTATATTTGATCTTAACTCATAAAGATGGTCAGGAGAGGATACTTGCACAACTGCCTCAGAAAGTAGCAAGAATAATGGGATGTGTGTTTAAAGGGAGGAGGAACATTGTAGGGAATTAATGGCTGTGTGTCTTTTACTGTAATAGATTTTTCTATTTAAGCATTTACCATATTTTTGATCGCTTGTATAGCACAAGCTTTATGATAACAGGATCTAATAATGTATTATGATTATATAAATTACAGAGAAAGCTGAGTATGTCTGTGATGGTTGAGATCTAAGATGTCCCCCAAGAGTCTCACGTGTTCAGAGGTGGTGGTTTAGAAGGTGACTGGATCATGGGGGCGTGATACTCACCAGTGGGTTAATCCACCGTCGAGTCCATAGCTGAATGTCCTGTGAAGAGATGAGGCTTTGCTGGAGGGGGCAGGTCACTGTGGTGGGAACTGGAAGACTATATTCTTGTCTGGTGTCTCCCTCCTCTTTCTGCCTCCTGGTTGCCATGGGCTGAACAGCTTTCTTCCACCATGCTGTTTCTGCTTTGGAGTCTCCCAACCATGGACTGAACCCTCTAAAACTGGGAGCAAAGATAATCCTTTTCTCCTTTATGTTGTGGGTCTCAGGTATTTTGTCCTAGTGATGGGAAAGTGACTAATAGAACATCTTTAGAGACACTTTACTTCTCAGAAAAGCTGAAAATCAAAAACTGATTGCTAAGTTTTATATAATAAGCCACAAAATATAAATTAACAATATTAAATTTTGGTTCAAAAGATTAATCTAGGAGACTTAGTGTTTTGATCATTTCCACAGTTAGCCTAAATAGCAACTTTGTGGGGATTGCAGGGACGTGCCATTTTCTCAAATATTTTTTAAAATCCAGCTATAATAGTGACTTTTTCATTGCTTAGACAATGTTCTCAATGTACACAACTTAAAGCAGCAAGTGGTTTATTTTGGCTCATGGCCTCAGTAGGTTCAGTCCATGGTTTGTTGACTCCAGCGTAGAAACAACATGGTGGAAGGGCCTGGAAGAGTAAAGGTGCTCACCTCATGGCAGCCAGGAAACATTCTCCCAGTGTCAAGAGAGAAAGGGTTCATGGCCTAGATATATTACCTAAGTTCATGCTTCTCTGACCCACCCAAACACACCTGGAATTGTGCTTTATTAATTGCCTACACTGCTCTTAAACCAATCCAGTTGACTTTCCAGCTTAACTGTTATACAAGCTAAAGTGTCTTCTTCCCATCACTTCAAGTATAATGTTCAACAGTCAGGAGTGAATGACTGAAGATACAGTACCCAAATGTGTATCATTTCATACATGTTAACTAAAATGTATGAAATAGGCCATTAGGCATAGAAAATGGTATCTGGAAAAATCTTCACATATTTCTTTACTGTGTCTTCATTTATATTATTTAAAATGTTTCCCTTTCAGTCTGGAGAAGAATGGAGGTCCTTCCATAAAGCCTGTCTTTAAAAAAGGTAATTATTTTTTCTTTTCTTTTTGCAGTAGCTCTGGCTATTTGTTTTGTGTTTTGAGGCAGGGTCAGGTAGTTCAGGCTAGCCTTGAATTCACTACATAGCAAGGTTAGCCTGGAACTCAAAGCAACCCTCGTGCCTTGGCCTCCCAAGTGCTGGGATTATAGGCATAAGCCACCATGCCTGGCTAGCTGTGGCATTTTAAAATTCTATCTCTAAAAATTTGAAATTCAGAGACAAGCAAAAAACCTCTTATATCTATAAATTTCTCTTTTGTTTTCCATATTTAAGCCCACATTAATAATTTTTATAAGGTCTTCCCCACTAATAATTTACTGATGAGTTACAGCTTGTGTAACTTGCCACAGAACACTTTCTTTGCTTTTTCTTAAGCCAATCATAGAAATGTCATTAGATGACACGGATGCTTTAAATAATGGTCATGCTATTGTTGTTTCATGTACAACTGTATATAAATTCTTAGAACAGAGACAACATGTTTTCACTGGTATTCTGGGTAGTTTTGCAGTTAAAAAGCTACAGGATCTAGATCTGAAGAGGAGTCTAGATCCTATTACTCATCTCTTTTTATTAGGTATTTACTAGAAAATGTAAGTCATTTATTAACATTGTATCTATGCTTGTTCATATGTGCTTAATAAGGGATCACACTCAGTTTTACTTGCTATGTTGTCGTTCAATAAAAAGGGTAGAACCATTCCCTCTAAATCAGTTTTCTGGATTCAGAAACAGAGAGACAATAAACAGGAAGGAGAGGTTTCATTTATTCAGGGAGTATTCGCAGGAATCTAGGTGTATATATGCTAAATTGCTGAATATCATGGGTAGAAGAGTATTTTTTCTATAGCTCAATAAAATAATGTATATAAAAAGATAAGGTCAGTCCTACTCTTTCTTCACATTAATACTGGCTTTTAGCTACAATATGTAAGCAGTAACTGTCTGAAGAAGCTCTTACAGGTTTATAGTAATATAAGAAAAAATAAGGACAATGTAGGAAATTTCTGATAAAATTAATCTCATAAAATGTCAAGGCTATAATTTTAAGATAATGCCTTTTACACTTTCCGTTGGAGTTAAAATATTATCAAATTCTGTTCACAGTAGTTGGTGCTTTTTAAAAAACTATTTCTTTGAGACAGGGTTTCACTATGCAGTTCAGGCTGGCCTCAAACTCACAGAAATGCTCCTGCTTCAGCCTTCTGAGTGCTGGGGTTATAGGCATGCACCACCATGCCTGGCTATTTTAAAATTAGGGCTAAACTGAGCTCCAATAGAAGCTGGCAAAACACATGCTAATCCCTATAAATTTTTGGTTTCTAACATCTCAAGGTGGGAACTACTGAATTGTTTGCTTAGAATGTTTTAGTTACGTGAAAAACAGAAGTATGTAAAAGTGGAAATAGTAAGACCTCAGACCCTTTGGTTTAAGAGATACTTGATTGTAGTTCTCTAATTTTTAGGGAAAGAGCACCGAAGAAAAGCAAAATCTAAAATTCAACCGAAAGATTCTCTGACATTAATACCCCCTGTAACTAACTTCATGGGACTCTTCAAAACAACAAAAAAGAACAAAGTTTCCCATAATATTTTTTCTTTTTCATCTGAAATTTCACCAGACATCATCAATGTATCAAGACCAAGAATCGTGTGTTTGAGCCAACTTGGGAAACAGGAAAAGAAAGCTAACCCAGAGCCTGGAGAAAGCTAATTAAAAAACCTTAGTAAGAAAAGACTCTGAGAAATCTTCTAAAATGTTTAAAACATTTTTTAGTATGGTAAAATACATATAATTAAGCAATTTTTTTGAATGGAAGTTCTTGATATTGACACTAACAAGATTTTCCTTAGCACGTCTGTTGGAATTTAACACAGGGTCAGAGTTATGCTTTCACAAAATAAGTAGCACCTCCGTAATAGAATGTCCGTGTGTAAACCTACTGATATCTACTAACTGATATAGAACTAGAAACATTTTTTAATTGGTATGCTAAGTTAGAGGACAGAGTCAATATATCCCACATATTAACACTCATTTTAAATATTTAATGGGAAATGTTGCAAACACATGACACTTTCAAAACCTAAAATGTACACTACCTTAAAAATATTTTCTTAAAAATAAAATCCGACATCACTGTCCATCAGGCACATAAGGGCAGTTTCAAGACGCAGCCACCAGTGGGGACCATATTCCGTATGGACATGGTTTCTTTGGTTTGCAACTGGAAAGATGACATTCTTTGTGGCTTACAACCACTTGATGTCTTTGCTCACAAAAGCACTGCTGCCAGCAGGTGCAGGCTTCGGTGTGTGCCTTCTCCTATTCCAGAGCGGAAGACAGATGCAATACACATGCAGGCTGGGCTTCACTGTGTTCCTCAATGCCCCTCCTCCTCTCCATCTACTTCGCTTAACGGCCTCTGGTCTGAAGGTCCTGCTGCAATCCATTCTTCACCTGGGCTGCAGGAAGCATGGAACGTAGGCGTTAGTTAGTAGTTATTTTCCCACATGGGCCTCAACAACAGTAATGACGGTGATGACGGAAGCTACATGGACTCAGGCTTTTGCAGAATCCCAACTCCGCATTCTTAACCACTGCAAGCTAAGAGACCTCTACATTTTCAAACTAATTTCTCAATTACATTAAATAGTTGTAACTCTCTGATGGAGGACAAATCTAGGAAATACAAATGGGAAAGGGTGTGTTTAGGGATAAATAAATAATAAGGAACTACTTACTCAGCAAAATTGAAGCTAAGAATTCATATTGATGGAAGTATTAAGCTACTGCAGATGTAAAAAACAAACTCTAGAGAGTACCTTGTGAATTTTGAAACTATCACCATCAGTTGGACTTAAAATGGTTTTAAGAGTATTTGCAGGTTGAAGGGCAAGGTTTCTATACAACCACGGGTAATTCCTCAGCATCTTGTTGGCTCAGTCAGACAAGCCTACCAACCCTACAACTCAGAACATTTCTTCTAAAAACCAGCCAGCTCCCAGAAATATCATTTTTCTTTTTTACATCTTAAAAATCATATATGAGAAAAGCTTCAAGACCTACTGTTGTAACAATTTACTTGCCTCTTAGCTACACTACAGAGATAACCTTGACACATGTTTACTAATACAGAGTCTCCTCCTTCCTGTCTTTCTCCCTCTTCTTCCTTCCTTCTTCCTGCCTTAGAGGTAAGTACCGAAATGCCTAAAGCCACAAAAGGCTTCCAGAGTTTGCTCATTTTCTTTATCTGCAATTACCTTTACTTATATCATGAGCAGAATCTTGACATGTATGATTATAGCACCTACAACAATTTTCAAACTTTGAAACTTTAAAAACTTGGATTATAGGTATCCCTACTTGTGATAATAGGAAGAAATTTGGGTAAATCTTCCACAATGTATATGAATTCTGAATATAATAAACACAGGAAATAGTTACATTTGTCTGTGAATTCAGATTCACTGACACAGAATGCAAATCCAAATGTAAAATGTGAATTCACGAACTAATAGCTTCTTTTAAATGGTATTTCTTAAACAATGCCACCATATTTACATAGCAATTTGGTATAAAAATATGCAAAGCTTTATAAACACTATTTCTATATGTTTCTTTATATTTTCTTTGTAGGATAAAACAGATAATCATAAAGTCATACCCTGTAATCATAATTCTAAGAAAGGGAAACTTCCCCAAAATAAAGTCACTTAAAGCAGAGCTGAAATAAGAAATATTTGCTTTCTAGATTTTTATTATTAACTTCTAATTTCCTCACAAACCAAGTCACTGATTAGAAAGTTTAAAACTGGGCCCCGTATGGATGATAAAACCCTTTCCAGGTCAGACCTCTCATGAAGAATTAATAGTCCCACTGTCTTCATAGTCAGAAGATGGTACACTCAGTTTAGGCAGGAAAAAAAATGCATTAAACTTAAGATATCTGCAGTACACAGTTTCAAATTCATGGGAAATTACCCCAAAACAAATATTTTTCATCTTACTTTCATCTGAATTTATACAATTTGTAAAGCAATGGTCAATGAGAGTACAATACATACTTGAGATAGAACCTGTTTAATTTTTAAGATCTCAAATTGGACAGGTTTTAAAAAATGTATGGTACACCAACTTATTGCAGAGAGGATACCTAATAACAAGCATTTTTAAATACATTCTGTTCATCAGCTTGTGGTCTTGATTTGGAATTCTCTGATTAGAAACAGCTTTAACCCCAGGCAGTGACACACGCCTGTGAGCCCAGCTCTTTGGGAGGACTGCAGGTTTGAGTCCTGCCGGGGCAATGTAGCAACACCCTGTCTCAAACACGCAACACAGCTAGGGCTGAGATGTAACAGTGTGGAGGTTCCTGGTTCAATTCCCTAGTGCCACAAAAACCAAAACCAAAGCAAAGTAAAAAGAAAAAACCTTGACTAGGCTACCATTGTCATATATATATATATAAAATTTTTAATTTAAAACAAAAAAATGATACAGAATGTCAAAACAAAATAAGAGATTATTAATCTCCTATTAATACACTGCTCACTGTTACCTTCAAAATAGCTGCTCAGATTATAAGATATAGGCAAGAAAAAAATGATTAAACAATGAAAGCACAAACCGTTCTTTTTGATAAGCTTAAGCTAACAGATTAGCAGTTATAATTATCTATTGTATATATAGTCTTTTCTCCTTTCCCCCATCCCAGTTCTTTCCTTTTGAGCAGTTTCTTCCCTTTTATCTTTCACAATATCTACAGTACATTTTGGATCTTATTTACTCTTTCAGTTTTTTACACTAGGGAGACAATACAATATTTACACATGCAATTCTGATTTAAGAGTGTGAACCCTAGTTGCATCCATTGATTGGTGAAAGCACCGAGTTTATCCTTCTTTATACCTGAGTAGTACTCCATTATATAAAAATATATCTTTTTTATTTGTTCCTTGGTTGATGGGCATTTGAGTTCTTTCCAAGATTTGGCAATTACAAATTGTGCTGCTATAAACATGGTTGTACATGTATCACTGTGTTGTGATGTTTTCAATTCTTCTGAGAAAATACCCAGAAGAGGAATAGCTGGATCACATGAGACTTCCAAACCTAGCTTTTGAGGAGTCTCCACACTAGTTTACACAGTGGCTGCACGAGTCCACATTCCCATCAATAGTGGAGAAGGGTTCCTTTCTCTCCACAGCCCCACCAGCATTTGTTATTACTGTTGCTTTTTAAACTTACTTTCTCATTACAGAAGTCAGGCTGATGTTTCAGTAAAGGTCAAAAACAGCTTCTATATCTTGATTTGGCAAAGGGGAGAAAAGATCTAGGTAGTATGATATGGGGCCAGGATTCAACAGAATCACTGAATTTCTTCAATGTTTTTCTTCCCACTGCTAACTTCCCACTGCCAACATTAGTGCATCCGTCCTGCACAAGATATTTTATTTTGGTTTTTGATAATAAAAAAGTTATGCTCCCTTGTAATTCTATAACATTGTCTTCAATAATAAGGACATAGGAACAGGAATAACAAAGTTTTGATGATTAATATATTTCTACAATTCGATACACAAAAATAAAACAATTTTAATGTTGAAACATTACCTTTCAGAGACTTGAAAAGTAAAAATCAAATCTTCATTTTTAAATGTGGTACTTTTATGGCAGTTTCTCCAACTTCTTTGGATATATCTGTTCCAAGAGGACATCTGCATTGCGAGACAAATCTTATTATTTCAAATACTTCTTCATGATCCATCGCTAGTTCTGCAAATTATGTTTCAGAATTCTGTTGAGCAGTGTCTAATGCATCATTCATATGTGATGATGGGTCCTACATACACACAAATACCATGGTATCGTAAGCTAGGATAATGAAGACCATCTCATTAATAAGAAATAGAAATTTTGAGATGTTTCTGAATAAAAGTTTCACTGTTCTTTTCCAGGGATATAACTCAGTGGTACAGTACCTGCCTGGCAAGATCCTGAGTTCAACTCCTGGTTGAAAAAAAAAAAAAAGTTTTCCTGTTCTCAAATACTGTAAATTAGTAAATTAAAAAATTCTAAATGAAATATAGAAATAAAAAAGATGCCTTAAAAAGTTACAAAGATGTTTACAAAGTTAAAATGGCAAAGACCTTTTATCACATAAAGCTACTCTGGCCTCACATTCTAGAAATTCCCTAGGGTTCTATGAGTTTCTGAGGTTTCAAAACCTGGCTCATCCCTTTGAACTTTTCTCTGCCACTGGTGGCAGGTCAGGTCTTACCTCTTACTCTTTGTTTAAAATTCTTTCTCAGTAATTTCTGCCCCAGATTTCTGCTTCTATATTGCTCAGGATAAAACTGAGCTTTGTGAATGGGAAGGGGATTTGAAAAGACGGGATGACAATGGGGGAAAGAGGAGTAATCAAGATATATCATGTCCAGATACAAACTCCCTATATGAATGTGGCCATCATGAATACCTCAAGTCTATCAATGAAGTTAAAAATAAAAAAGATTTGAACCTGACCCCCGCCTAGAAAAAGCCATCAGCTCCCACTATGACACTGCCATAAGAGGGCCCAGCTGGATCAGTCAAAAGCCAGGCCGGCTCACCCATGTGAGGGATTCTGGCACACTAGCTCGAATTTTCGCACTCACAATCACATCACAACTGTCATACTATAAATGCTTGTGCTGATAAGTTGGGTTTGTTTTGTTTTGTTTTGTTTTGTTTGTTTTGTTTTTGTCTTTTTGAGACAGGGTCTTGATATGCAGTTCAGGCTGCCTTGAGCTCACTTTGTAGCCCAGGCTGGTCCTGAACTCAAAACGATCCTCCTGCCTCAGCCTCCCGAGTTGGGATTACAGGTGTGAGCCACCACGCCCAGCTTGCTGATAAGTTTTAAATCATCAGATGAAACAGAAACCAAAGGAGAATTACGTTAAGATTACGAAACATGATTATCCTTTACCATTTCAGAATTAACTTAGCTTGACAACAGTAAACTAGGTTAGTGGAATTTTGGCTTGGGACAGGAAATAAGGCCTGCAGGAAATAGCTATCTTTTGATTACTTCTTGGCTACCCCTGTAAGAGTGTAGTTACAACCCAGTCTCACACCTGAATGCTTTCTGCGCATTCTCCTCAAGTTCCCCAGCACACCAGATCATTCTAAGAGCTCTCGACATTGCAAAAGTCCACACTATGGAGATGGTTTCTATTCTGGTCCCTAAAAAAAGAGATACATCACCCCTATCTAACTTTGGTTTCTAACTCACACATGATTTGTCAAACATTTTATAACTTGACTCTGTAGTAAAAATACTTCTTATAGCATGTCAACTTCAAGTAGGTTCACGAAAAAAATTAATAAAACTTTCCTCTGAGTACCAACAGAATGTCAATGAAAATCTCAGATTATAAAAGCATAATTCAGGCTCTGGATGATATAATATAACTTGTGCAAAGTTTATAAATGGTACCACGTACTTTGGTTCATAGCGGATGCCTTCTACGTCATGTAAAATGCCCAAGCCAGCACGTAATCTTTCAATGCCATTCCTAAATAAAAGTCATCAGAATAAGATGAACAGCCCAGCAATTTAAAGCAAAAGGTTTGGTCTGATGAAATGGTTATAAACAGTAACGTGACGATGAATGAAACACACACCCTGTGGCTTACCACGCGATCATAACACCGTTGTCAGTGCACAGCCTGGGAGGCGGACACAGCAAAGTGCACTGTGTAGCATTTGTGACAACTTCCAGAGCTCTTCGGATGTAACAGTTACTCGCGACACCTCCAGACACAACCTGCAATAATTGACAAGGTCAAAATTAGCAACCATCACATGGATACAAACCAAGCTGTGAACTAAGACTGAGGAATGGATCAGCATCACAGAATTAAAAAGTACATTTTGAGGTTGGTAATGGGGAAGAGATATGTTTGTATTATAAAAGTTAGAGTGGAGAAAAATCACTAACAATTTTATTATCAGTGTATAACCATTACTAGCATTTTTATATATTTTTTCCAAACTTTTTCTAAGTATTTCTATAAGTACCCCATAGTACACCAGAGTCCATCAAACTTTTTAGATTCTGCAAGTTTTACTTGTAGACAATTTTTATTTTATTATGAACTTGAAAAAACAATGATCTTTAACATTCATTTAATATTCAACTTTTCACTTAAATACTTTTTATTATAGTTTATAATTTTATAAAAAAAGTTTAATGGGCTGGGTATTTAGCTCAGTGGCATAAGTGCTGACTGACAAGCACAAGGTCATAAGTTTGATCCTCAGCACCCCAAAAAAAAAAAAAAAAATTAACCTGGGGATATAGCTCAGTGGCACAGTGCCTGCCTGGCAAGGGCAAGGTCATGAGTTCAATTCCTAATACAAAAAAATAAATAAAGTTTAAGATACATTAACCAAGAAGATTATCAAAACTTTTAAGCATATTTAAAGGGATTTTATTAGATGGAGGAAATCACTCCAGTTTTCTAAAAATAGTGACAGCAATTATTGTACTTGGTTTCTTTACTGTCAACCCTCATTCAAGTCCAATGAGAGATATGGTAATGTACTTTTTCCTATATAATCTATACAAGTACCTGTCCCATAAAGCTACTATATGTGTACCAGAAATGACTGTAAGTGTTTTCTAGTCTACATAATTTCATGTTGTCAGGGCCAGCAAATGTCATAAAGACCAGTTTATCCTAAAGACAAGGTTAATTAAGGTCTTGAGAAAAGAAGTAACACACTGCAAAGGGTACTGTGAATATTATGTGAGATGACAATACTTACTAGTACTGCATTACTTTGAGGTAACAGCTCTCTCTGCTTGCAAAACAGAATAGCACGGTGTGTTCTCTTTGCAAGGTGGCATGCTGCTGTGTGCTGCACTACAGCAGCAATGTCTGCAGCCGAAGACAGGACCTGCCCCTTCTCGATACCTGCCGAAATAAGCAGGTACTTTCAGGCACAACCCAGCAATATTCATCTGTCCAACTTCACTAATTGGAAATATACCTTCCTCCTTTTCCTTTTGCGTTATTATTCTTTCAATAACATGCTGAAGTCCAGTAAAAGAAAAATCACAATTTTTAACACGATGCATGGGTGGACTGATATCAAAATGAAATCTATTTCCTTGTTTGGCCAAGTGTTCTATAGCCTTCCCACCACTCATGCCAGAGCATTCTGGATGTTTGATCAAAGAAAGTCTTCTAGCAACCTATCAAAAACAAAAATACGTGTTAAAAAATAAGTCATAAGTTATGTACTTTAAAAGATGCAAGGGAAATGAATAGAAAAATCAATACAATGCTGGACACTGTACTCTGACAAAGATGGGTTCTAGCTGACATTCAGTAAAGCAGAAAACCTTGTTCCTATGACAACCTGAGGAGCAGTGGACAAATGCTGGCGCTACTTTTACTCTCCTCCTGGGGTTGGAAAATAGGCTTGAAGTTGATCATGATTGCTGAATGATGAACTTCCAAGATAAAAACCTGCCCTGTCTCTTATCATCTCAGCTGTTGGCAGTGTGTCTTTTTTATACACGGTAGGAGGCTCTGTAGTATTCAAAAACAAAAGAAAATGGAATCTATTTGTCTATGCCGCCAGTGATGTTCTAACGATGGAACTTGTCTAATAAGATAACGAGGAATACTTGGATAGCAGTAGTGCTTCTATCCCTATTTATCACTTTTTTAGCTGAAATACACATTATAACCTAAAATACAGAAATTAATTCTTAAATAATTACCTTGTCAAGCATGTCACCAGGTGCTATGTCCAAAGACTTTCCAAGAAGCAGGAAATCTGAAACTCCTCGGGCTAATGCCAATAGACAATGACCTCCAGAAATCAAAAGAACTAAAAAAGGAAATTCTACTTGATTGGTCAGCCTAATAGTCAGCGCGTGTGCCTCCATGTGATGAATGGGGATGAATGGCTTCTTCAGCTGGTTCACCAGCTGTAAGCTAAATGATAAGCCCACCCCTAAGCTTAAAGCAAGTCCTGGCTTTATGGTAGTCGCAATTGCTGAGAGTTCACTTGGAGGGATTCGACTGGCAGAAAGAGCTTCCTGTACTATGCTCTGAATATTTTCCCTGTGAAGCTGCTGAGCTACTGGAGGAATAATCCCACCTGTCCTGAAAAAAACGAAAAGACAGCTTTTTAGAAGTACAACAGTGTAAAAACAAACAAAAAAATGACAATATTGGAACTAACGGCTTGATTCTAAATTAATCCTCATATGGCTGGAAATACTCAGTTTTTACAAATTATGTGCTCTGTCATGTAGTATACTATAAAAACTCAAGGAAATGACTAAGAGGATAATGCTTTTGCCTTTTGAAATCTGTGCACAAAACCCTCAGATTTTTTTTTTTTTTTTGCTGATGAGTGAAATCATCAAAACAACCGTGTAAAACATTCTACAGAAGTCCTGAGCAAGTGAAAGACAGGATAAAATGGTATTTTAGGAAAATGAATTTCCTTGCAGATGGGGAGATTTTTAGAGATTACTGCAAAAGCACTTATGTAACATAATTGTATCTTGAAGTGGGTGATTTATGAGAATGGACAGACAGAGAAACTTGAAAACTGTAACAGACAACTAGATACATGCAACTACTGGACAAAGGCATAAAAGATTCAGATTTTTGGGTGAAATGACTAGGGGAAAAGAAAAACAGCCAGAAACAAGAAGATAATTTTGTGAAGATGAGTTTTTGTTTAAATGTATTTCCCTTGAGGTCACAGCAGGAGCATAGATAGCTTACAATCTTAACATAAAGTTTGGGACTCCAGTGCTCAGACTTGGTAAGTAAGATTTTTGATCCATGTAAGACAAGGCATGGCCACTCCAAATGTCAAGAGTAAACAATGAGGAGGCAAATTTGCTACCAACAAATACACTAGCATGTGATTGATTTGTAATCTGAGAAATGCAATAAAATATAGAGTGCAAAATACATATGCAACCTCAAAACTTATCTTCCATACACTCAATGTTGTAAGACCTGCTCCTTTTACACATAGAAATAAAAATCCTTAGAACAGTCAATGAATGCTTAATAGTTAAAATATTAGGTATGATAAAAATACACAATATTAACAATTTTTAAAATGTATTACAATCAACTACATGTTGCTAGTAATTTCCCTCCAGATACTTTCCCTTGCATTGAAGCCACTTATCCCACCACTCTTCCCACTTTCTGAAGCAGTTCTGGAAGTCCTCTTTCATGCCTTTAGTTGTGCTGTGGTGGCTGCCTCAAAGTCTGTCATGTATCAACTCAAAACACTGACCTTTCTGGTCATTCTGACTTTCAGCAGGTACCAGAAATCTCATGGTTACCATCATGGCTTTATGAGCTTGCTTTTCCACTGGATGACACTGCATAGCAGTGTCCTCTGTATTTCTGATCATGCCTCTTAAAAACATTAGAACAGGACTTCCAGAACTGCTTCAGAAAGTGGGAAGAATGATGGGATATTTGTGTTGGAAACAAGGGGAAAATTTTGAAGAAGATTAATAGCAATGTGTCTTTTAGTGTAACAAAAAATTTAAATATGCAGTTTATTTTGACTGTGCCATCTGTATTATTTTAAGCAATGAGGGAGATGTAACGGTCTCTTATTTCAACACATACATATTATAATGTAATTTACCTTAATTCTTCAAAGATACATTTTCTGTTATATTCCCATCCCTATTTGTGGCATCAATATCCCCATAATCATCTGGGTTTTAAGGCACACCTTGACCTTTCTTTCACTTTCACTCTACACTTAATACCATCACACTGCTATGGCAAAATACAAAAAATTCTCCATCAGTCACTCAACAGTCTTCTAATTGCATTTTCCATCTCCATCCTTGGAGATCATCCCATACTGGGACACCAGAGAATGGCATACAGCATTCCTTGTTACTGACCCTACTTTCCTACTCAAAACCTGTACAGTCTTGGAATTCCAGAGACTTAAAATTTATTTCCCAACTCATTTCTTCTTTCTGTTTTACACCTTTTCATTTTTGTGCCTCTTCTGGATATTTTAGATTCCAGAGATTATATTAAACATTAGGAATAAAAGACATGACTTTCTTTATATGGTGATCTGCTCACAAAGATTCTATGTCTCATTCATGTTTGTCTTCAGTGCCCCAAATTCAGGTCTCCAATGAATGCTGAGGTGAGCCACGGGGGCAGAATGGATGAATTTGCCCAGTGTTCCCCTCAAGTAACCTATACTCTAGCGACACTGAATGCTTATCTAGTACTTTCTCACCTCTTTCTGTTTGTTGGCAGCGCTCACTTGGCAGTGCTACAATAGTCTATCTCTATTACTAAAGCCCCAATCATTTTTCAAGGTTACTGAGGACATGATGCATCAGACATTGTGCTGCATGCTAGGTGATTGTCTTCATCACCATGGAGCTTAAAGTCTACTGGGAGAAAGATTACGTGTAAGAGTACAAATGTGTAAATTGTAAAAGATGATTACAAATAAAATATGCTGGATATGGTAATATAGAATAAACCTAATTTAGTGGGGATACTTAATTTAGATGACATGTTCAGGATCTTTACATGTTCAAAGGTTTATGAAAGCCAGGTAAGAAAGTGCACACCTATAATCCTGCCATTCAGGAGGTAGAGACGAGGAAAGTTCAAGGCCAGCTGGAACAACAGTGAGAGCAGGTCTCAAAAAAATTTTTTTTTCCAGGAAAGTCAGAAATCAGTGATTCTTACTTTATGTTGCCCTTGCATTGCTAGATTTCCTGTATTCTACTCAACATGCCTCTAAGTAGGGTAAGTTTCTTGAATGTAAGGACTAATACTTGACTGTACCTTACTATCCAGCATAGTTCCTTTCATAAAGGATGTTACCATTTGAAGGTTACTTTGTTTCTTCACATAAGTTATTTTTAATCTTCTAAGGCAGGTGTTACTTTTGTTTATTTTTATTGATGTTAAAACAAGATCAGAACAAAGAATTTGCCCAAAGTCATGGATCTAATAAATACTAAGTGCTTGATTTAGGATTCAATACCAGTCTGTGACCTAAACTACTAGTCTTTTTCACTATCCAGATGTTGTAATTGATAGCTTGGATGCATATTTCATTATATTGTGAACCAATTAATAATTTCTAAAATCTTGAGCTACTTACATAAAAAAATGTAATTTGAAAAAGAAGCCAATTTGCCCTTCCTGTGAGCTGGTGCAAGCTATATGGGGCCTGAGAGGAGAAATAAGCCAATTCACTCTTCTCATGAGTTGGCAGAAGCCATGCTGGGCCTGGGAGGAGTAAAAGAAGCCAATTTGCCCTTCCCATGAGCTGGTGCAAACCATGTGGGGCCAGGGAGGAGAAACAAGACAATTTGTCCTTCTCATGAGTTGATAGAATCCATGCTGGGACTGGGAAGAGTAACAAGCTGTGGCCAATTTGCCCCTCCCATGAGCCAACAGGCATGCAGGCTGGGGGAGACAAGAACATCCCCTCAACCCCCATACGCAACCAGCTGATTTGGAAGACAGGCTGAGTTGATAGCAACTAGTGCAACCAGCTGATTTGGAAGACAGGCTGAGTTGATAGCAACTAGTTACCAAAATTAACTTAATGTTTGTATTGTTTGATTGACTTTGCAAGCCTAATGCCAGTAGTCTAAGCATCTATTAAGAGAATAGCAATATGCAGTATAGCAAATATAGAGGATTTCCTTCTGTCTTATTTTTGAAATCTAATATTGTTCTCATTCTTTTGTTTTGTTCCATTTTATTGTTTTGCTTTATTCAATGTTCTGTTTTGATTGGTTTTATTCTGTTCTGTTTGACTTTATTATATCTGATGGTAGGGGCTGCAATTTTGATGATAACAAGAGGCACTATGGTAGCTATTGTCGATTTCCTATTATTCTGTTTTGAAATCTTGTACCACATTAGCTGTTTTGTTTTGAATGGTTTTATTGTTTTGTTTTTGTTTTTTTAGTTTTATTCTCCTTAAAATAAAACAAAATTTTAAAAACTGAATTTCCACATTTGGTTAAAAAATTTGATGACCTAATGACACAGGTCCTAGATTCTTGCACAGCAATTACAGGCTACAGCTCAGTTATTTCCTCTAGATATTTTGCATTTTACATCTAGCCCAGCTACTTATACAACCTCCCTGGTGATCTTCCACAAAAATCTGCATTTATAAACCTTGCATCATGCTAAGCTTTAAAACCATAGTGTATTACTATGTATTTCAACACAAGTTATATATATAAATGCAAATAAGAATTTTTTTCCATAGGGATTAAGATAGTATAGGGGAAAAAGAAAGCCAAAATGGTAGCGTTGTGGTTCAGGCTGTGGGGAAGAGGAGGTGATGTCCACTGGACAGTAAGTCTGGAGTCAGCAGAATTCCACTGCAGGCATGCCTCCCAGTCTCCTAGTATATAGCTCATATGATCAGGGCTGATACTGGCATGAAGCCACTGTTGTGTACCGTCCTATAAATCTAGACTGCACAAGGGCTGGGGAGGTCTAAGCAGCTGAGAACTACAGAGAATGTGCAGTAGCAGCTAACAGCAACTGGGAACCACAGCGGTGGCAGCGCAGCATGTGAGGATAAAGATGTCTAATCCCTTATACATGTGTAGAACTTCTAAGTAGTTTACAAGAATGGATTATAGTTATTGTAAAGAAAAAAAAGAGAGGAAAAGAAAGTATTCTAAAGGATATAACTGCATGTATGTTTGAGTGTGTGGGATAAACATGTTGCTAAAGTTTTTGTTGGATGGATGAACAAAACTGATTGTAGTCTCACTGTCTGGATGTCCACTTTGTAGGCTTTACTTTTGTAACTTGAACAACTACTTCTAAGAGGAAAATATGTAATTATCAACTAGTGATTTCTTACTGGTTACTATTTTTGTTTTTTTTGTTTGTTTGTTTGTTTTTGAGATTTTGTATTATTTCTACCCTCTTTCTGTTTCAAATTTTTTTCTTTAAATAAAAAAAAATGTCTAATCCTGCCACAGCTCTGCTTCTCTTCTTCAGGCTGCCTCTTCAGCCTGAACTGGTGACAAGATGCAAAGAAAGGCTAAGATCAAGTCAAGTTTTTGTAGGGTTTCAGCTGAGACTATGCAACATATGTGTGGAGACAAAAGGAACTTCAGAGAGAGAGAAGCATTGATAAACACTAGAGCTAGGAATGAGGGCTTTTGTTTGTTTTTGACAACAGGAATAGCTGAGGTTGGGGGTCATACTGTGAAGAGGTGTAAAAGGTAAGATGAGGTTCTGAGGTTTTCTTCAGCAGTTATTAGAAGCTTTATACAAAGGAAGAAAAATGTAAATCATAAAACTTAACCATTATTTATGATAAACACAAAAGAATGGTTTCATTTACCTTTTTTAATGATAGCAACAACTAAGACAATGTCTACTTACTTTAAATGAACCTCAGTTTGAGAATGTATTGCTTCTCCCAGCACATTTCCAGTTTCATCCACCACAGCGGCTGCTGTATCATCACAACTGGTTTCAATCCCCAGGACTATTTTATGAAGAAATTGAGTTCTGCGATGAAAATTGAAAGTTCTTAAAAATGCACAGATTTTCCTTTTGGATGGTTTAGAAAAAACTCCTGCTGTCTTATTCAACATTAACATATTTCTTACTCTCACAGGTAATTCCTGGAAAAGAATTACAAAAACAAACATTATTTGAAGTTTGTATTTATGATTAACATACTTAAACAAAATAATTAATACTATTTGATTTTTAAAAAACAATTGTGGTATTTGGGGTCTTAAGGCCTTGCACCTGCTAGGTAAGTGCTCTAACACTAAGCCAGCCCCTAGTGTATTACTTTTTCAACATATACGGAATATTTGTAAATATATAGAGAATATCTAGAGAACATAGGAAAGTTTGTAAAAGTCAACAAAATTTTATAAAGACCCTGAATATAAATAACAGTATGATTAGAATGCTTTTCAAAGGGCAAAAGACATAAAATTTGTTAGCACTACAGGCTGAGCATCTCTAAACCATGAATTTGAAACACTCCAGAATCTGAAACTTTCTGAGTAGCATTATAATGATCCAAGTAGAAAATGCTACACCTGATGTCAGCTAAACACAAGCATGTTAAAAACAGTACTTTATATGAAATTACCTTCTCACTATACGTATGAGGTGTGTAAGAAACATAAATGAGCCAGGCATGGTGGCACATGCCTTTAATACCAGCACTTAGGAAACTGAGGCAAGAGGATTGCCAGGAGTTTGAGGCCAGGTTGGGTTACATAACCGAGTTCAAGGGCAGCCTGCACTGCTTGCTGAGACCTTGTCTCAACTCCCCCCAACAAATAAACATAGATGATTTCATTTTTAAGACCTCAGTCCCATTCACAAGCTATCTCAGGCATTTGCCAATGTTCCGTCCTGTCTGCCTCCCCATCCACACATTAAAAATATCTGAAATCTGAAATACTTTTGGTCCCAAACATTGCAGTTAAAGGAGGCTCAACTTGTACTGTTACTTTTAACGCTGTTCTTACTGAACTATTATTCTTTGTAAAATAGGTATTTTTATAGCACAACAGTTGCATGGATAGTTCTCAGAAACGTGCTATTATTTTTTATTATTAAGACAAAATGTGATTTTAAAAATTCAACAAAGGAAAACAAAACAGGTAAAATAAATGTATCCCATTTCCTGGAAACATTTTTCAAAATAAAATTTAGTCATTTGTCTTAAAAAGTTGCATATAAAACACACATGCAACCAAAAAATATTTAATCTTAGTTTTGAAACAAATCTTACACAACTCGTCCTAAACACATATCAATTAAAACTATCTGCAACCTAATGCTATTGCCTAGTTACAACCTTCGTAATTAAATCTCCTTTCTGCCACAAGTTTATCGTGATCAAAAATTGCACTCCACTCCCAAAACAGCTATGCACCACGAAACACCTTAGTATTTCATCCTGAGCAGTAGCTTCTTTCCCTACCACATATGTGTCAAAATTAGGGGACAGGTTCAAAACAACAGCAAATAACATCGGAATTGAGAGAGGACGGAACAGCTGGGGGGAGTGCAGCCCACTCGGCTACTCCGCAGGAATGAAATTTGCAGTAACTCGATCTGGGCAAGGCGGACTGTTAGCAGCACTTCCCTTTCAGGCCAAGAACGCTCCGGGATAAACCAAATGATTTGGGCAGCGCTGGTCTTTCTGTTTGCTCGAAGGCGGCGCGGGGTGTACTGGTGAAAGGTGAGCAATTCCATCCACCTCCCTCGTGAAGCTAGAAGAGGATGCCTACCTTTCCTAGCAGACGGCCCACGGCCTACTACTCTCCTGCGCAGGAAAAGTGCGCACTTGGCTGCCGGAAGTGACGTCACCACTAGGGGTCAGCGTCTCCTGGGCCGAGCTGGTTACCCCTAGTAACATACACCTTTGTCAGGTCTGCAGTTTCTAGTAGATCTCGCCACGCACTTGTGACTGAGCCAGAAGTTCTGGATTCCGCTTTGTATGACTGCACGGCATTAAGGTCCACAGTACGTTGCATTTTAAAGTGTTTTGCCTTTGAAGATACTGAACTTACTAACGTAAAGTGCCTTGACCAGAGAAATAGGAAACTTAGGAATGTCCTAACCTGCATAGCTAGAGAATGGAAGTGCTTCTGGGTGGACAGTTTGAACCGGAGCTCTCACTTTACTGAGACTAAAAGGTCTGTATCTGCCTCCTTTATTGATCTAAAAATAAAAAGGAGGCAATAGCAACCATTTTTTAAAAAAATACATTTTCCATATTGTATTATATAACCGCCGCTTAGTATGTATGCAACTTTCAGTATAGTATGTATTTATTTTTTTAATTTTACTTATGTTTGAGACAGGGTCTTGCTATGCAGTACAGGCTGGCCTTGAACTCATTATGTAGCCCCCGCTGGCCTCAAATTTCCAGTGATCCTCCCGCCTCAGCCTCCCAAGTGCAGGGATTATAGGCATGTACCCGGGTATACTTATATAATTGCACTTTTTTTTTATTAAGTCTTATATTGGTTTGTGAATTTGTGATCATTTGCTTAAGTAGATTTATTCTAAAAGTCTTTCTTCTTACCTGCTAGGCTTAAGGTTTGATTGATTTGATTGATTTAGAGACAGTCTCACTCTGTAGTGCAGGCTGGCCTGCCATCTTCTTGGTGATAGCTTTGAATACCCCGCCCGGCAAACCCTAACCCCCGCCCAAAAAAGCATACAAGTTGATGAGAATTCGTTAAGAGGAACGAATGTTTCAAAGAATCATTCACTGTATCTGCCTGGGAAATACAGCACAATTTTAAGAGTCAAGCCTTTGACCAGAAATCTTTCCAAACCTCTCTGTCACCCCTCTCTCAGGAATGCTGCCTTGGGTTTTCTTTAGTGATAGGATGGTCAGAGCTGGCATCTTCCATCTCTACTCTCAGGCAGCATCTCAAACTGGGGCTGGTAAAACTGACCACTGCAGGCAGTAAACAAGTTTTGCAGCACCCTAGCGTCCTGGGAACACAGGGTTCGGTTTCTCTTCAAGGTTAAAAAGGTAACACAGAAATGACTGTCTTGCTTTGTGACTTTTGCCTGTTTTGCACTATACTAAACTATATACAGAATATTTGAAAAACATGTTTTTCAAAATGTGACTGTCAGTAAAAATTTATAGTTGTACAACTGGAATATCAGAAAAAATCCTTTCTGATTTTCTATAGGCCTACTAAAAACAAACTGAAAAATCAGAAAAAATCCTTTCTGATTTTCTATAGGCCTACTGAAAACTGAAAAATCAGAAAAAAATCCTTTCTTATTTTCTATAGGCCTATTGAAAACAAACTGAAAAATCAGAAAAAAAAATCCTTTCTGATGTTTGTTTTCAGTAGGCCTACAGTTTTAATGATTTGCTTTCTTTACTACAATTCTTGTATTTGAGATAGTTTTTATAAACAAATACTTTAATGCAGAGTACAAGAACACAGTGATAAACTTGGCTTATCTACTAAATTTAAAGTTAATGGAACTTTAGAACTGTAGCTGAGTCACTGTCATCACCATTGTTTATCAAAGGCTTTGACCAATGAGTTAGGATATGGAGTAAGTTACATCACTTTGCTAACTGAAATATCCAAATGTTTTTACTATATCTTTTTTCTAACTATAGATTATGAAAACAGTACTGAAAATAATATAAACAACTTCTGTGACACTCCCACACCCACTTGAGATGAAATACCACCCAAAAGAGTTGAAGCAATATGTATACTATATACCCAAGATAGTTGGTATTTTGAATTTTACAATGCTTATGCATGCATTTATAGTTAAATGGAAAATTTTAAACACATGTAACACATGATTTGTTGAATCATTTTTAAGTGGAACTGAAATTAAGGAGTAAAATAAAAACCTGTGACATCATAATTTTGGGGAGGGGGCAAATGGTATAGGGGATTGAACTCAAGGGCTTGTGCCGGCTAGGCAAGCACTCCTACTGAGCTACATTCCCAGTCCTTTTAATTTTGAGGTAGGGTTTCACCATTTCCCAGGTACCCTCCTGCCTCAGTCTCTTGAGTACCCAGGGTCAGAATGTATGCCTCATCATGCCCAGCTGGTTTTTCTTAAAACTAGGCAAAATGGAGAATATACTTCTGTTTCCCCTTCCCTGGCTGGCACTAACTACTCCAAATGTTTTGGGTATTTTACCTACGCTTGTCTTCCCAGGACATGTAACACATGATTTGCTGAATCATTCTGAAGTGAAATTGAAATTAAGGAGTAAAACAAAAACCTGTAAAATGTCACAATTGTTTTTTGTGAAGAGAGACAAACTGTCCATATCTTGCACATCATGTGTAAGCCATGTTACTGTTTTGCAGGTCACTCTTTTCTGTCCTCTTAGACATTAAACTGCATTTGTCTGTACCAGGATGCTGCACTTTGCTTCATGAACAGAACCTGAGCCACCTTTACTGGTTTCTAATATTAATATATGGGAGACATGTTACATGACAATCGAGATTTAACTTTAGCTGGACGAGGTGAATCAACAGGCTAAAATCTACCAAGATGAGCTTCTGTAAGAAACAGAAGTTCTAGCCTTTGGTTTAATAAATCCATTTAATAAGTTTATGAAAGGAACACCAAACAGCTCCACATGTTTAAGATGTGAGATTTTGGGGGCTGGGGATTTAGCTCAGTGGCATAAGCACCTGCCTTGCAAGCGTGTGGTCATGAGTTTGATCCCTGGTACCTATTAAAAAAAAAAAAAAGTGAGATTTTGGTGACCATAGAAGGAATCAGTGATATGTGATTGTCAAAACAGCTAAGGCAGTATGAGGCTGTATTAAAAAACAAAAAATCCATTAACAAAGCACATTATCTGTATGTACTGTACAC
The DNA here is from genome assembly GCA_004027455.1 of Hydrochoerus hydrochaeris. Classification (NCBI taxonomy): domain Eukaryota; kingdom Metazoa; phylum Chordata; class Mammalia; order Rodentia; family Hydrochaeridae; genus Hydrochoerus; species Hydrochoerus hydrochaeris. The sequence goes on from PVLA01001073.1 coordinate 139,767, forward strand.
ATTGCGTCATCTGTATGTACTGATGTACTGTAGCACATTGCATCATCTATTTTATAGTATTATGTAGTAAAAAATAAACTAGAATTTAGAGCACTGTTAGAATATGGAAAAAATCTGAAACTACTTTATAGAAAAATGAAGGCCACAGTAATGCTGTTGATAGCAGTTTAAACATTATCTTTAAATAGTTATACGTAGCGGGTTCAATGTAAAACAAATGATAAATTCCATTACCAAATGTAATATGCTATCTTATGGTTGTAAATCCTTCTCTATTAGTGTTAAAACAGGAAGAAATTCAGGGATAGTGATTAATGAAGATTTCAGCTAACATAGGGCGTTGAATTAGATGGTCTCCAAGGGCTTTTCTGACTCTAATAGATAAAATAGCATCATAAAGCTAATTCATACAAATATTAAGGAGATTTCTTGATAACCCCAGGGTTGGTATAGTTTAATATGTCCACAATAACACCAAAAACCTAAAGAAGGGGCAGGTAAAGAGGACACAGGAGCCAACTGGAATAACACCCAGTGGTCCCTACTGGAAGACAGTTTAGCAACAGATTAATGATAATGATTAAAGAATAACACACTCATGGAATAAGTAAGAAGAGGAGCAGAAACAGATCTTTCCTACAGGGTAATTCCAATAAACAAACACAGAAATGAGAACTAGAAAATCGTAAACACTAGTAAGACATCACTGCAAGAAAGATCCACTGATGGATGCTGAATTAGTGAGATTTTCAGGCTCATGACTGTTTACATTACCATTTTCTCTCCTGACATGAAGTTAGTAGCAATTATAATATGGTACTAGATTTATTCCAAGTAATTATATAATTTAAAAATACCTTTAAAAAACTATATAAATTTATGAAACAGACAAGTTTCCATATTTAGCACAACCATTCACCTAGATACTAAGGCCAAACCCCAGGAATCACTTTCTCACTCTCCTGCCATCCACCTCCAGTGCATCAGTGACTTGTGAGCTGTGTTGCACAGGAGATTCCAAACCAACATCTTTGCTTCCTCAGTCCAAGCTCCTCCTTGTCTGCAGTAGCTTCCCAAGTATACTTCCCACTTTCTGTTCCCTTTATTGCCAACATTAGCCAGTGCTCTTTATAATAAAATCAGATCCCACTCGTCTTCTGTTTAAAACCCTCTAGTGGCTTTGTCATGCTGAGTAAAACCTATTTATTATCTTGATCCATGAAGCCTTTTATAGTCTGGCCCTTATTTTTTTCTGGCCTCATTTGCTACCATTCTCCTCCTTGTTTATTTCTCTTTAGTCCCAGTGTCTTGTCCTCCCTCAGACATGTCTCATTCCTGCCAGGAACCTTAGTAACAGTACCAGCTCTACTGCCATTCTTTCCCTGCATCTTTGTGCTGCTTGCTTCTTCATAGCAATGCCTGTGTACAGTTATCACCCAAGAAAGCATCGCAGGGAAAACCTTTCTGAGGCAAGCCTTTCTAGGCCCTTCATCTACCTAATTTCTTCCCATAGCATCATTACACAAAATAACATATATTTGTCTATTCATTTATTATAATCTAAGTGTCTCTAGGGAGGGAAATGGCTTGTTTTGTATACAAACTGTCTTTAATACCTCATTTGGGCGAGTCCTCACATATTTACTAAGTATTTTTAAAATTGTGAAACCAGAAAGTAGAAAATGTAAGGGTCAGTTCCCACCCTTGAAGTATGTTCAGAAAACAAGCCTTTTGAGATAAACTTTAAAATGAAGTAGGATGCTCTTGGGAAGCTAGGGAAGCAACATTGTAAGGTCATGGCCACCTGAGCTACACCTGAGTAAGCCAGGACTACACAGCAAGATACTATTTAAAATACTATTTAAAAATACACAAAGTAAAACAGAGGAATATTTTTAGTTATTGTGATTTTACAAATTCAGTTCTTAAAAAAAACTTGAAAAGTGTCAATATAGTTTTGATGATTGAACTGGAAGGCTTTTGAAATAATCTTACACCAAAGAAAAATTTTATTAAAGTATAGAATACCAATTATTTAAAAATACATGAGAAAAGACAAATGTACAAAGGCAACTTTGTATCATACATCTGATTTTTAAGCTCTATACTTTTGGAATAGGAAACAATGATTGTTATTCATAACAGTTTATTGACTTTTAATTTAATTGACAACTCTTTTCATTCACAGAATTACGGAATTTTTCAGTCTCTATGTCAGAACTTTGTTTTTTGGATGTGTTTACTTTTCCAAGTAGTATATAGTTATTTCTTGCAATTAATACTAACAATGCTGCTTCCTAAAGTCACAAAAATTTAACATGGTCATTGCTTTGGAAATAGTTACCATTTGGTAACATCTACTAAGACCCACATATTTAAAGGCAAAATATTATTGGAAAACTATGAAACTTGAAAGCTGGAGGAATATTAATAATAAAAAAAAGAATGCATCTTTTACTGCAGACTTGCTAAAAAAACAAAACAAAACACTATTACCTCCTTTGGTACTATTGCTAGAGAAGCATTTTCTGCGACCGTAGGTGGCTATATAGTTATTTTATATTTCCTTTCCTAAAGAATGATGGCTTTACCAATTAAGTTGCTCAACCTAATAAGCAGACCTTTTTAAACTACCATATACTTTAACTGCTTGAAATAAATTATTTTCTTAATTGGCTTAGCAGCTTTGTATCTAGAAAAGCAGTAAAACCCACTTTGTTCCAAAATTAGAATGCTGACTCAGAGGCTGCTTGCAAGATACCTGGTATCTTCCATCCCCAGCCATGAAAGGACCTTCACAAATTCTGTAATGTAACGTATACAAAACTGGCCTTATCTATCAACACACAATATTTAGCCAGCAAAACCAAAAATCATATTTGTAAGGTAGGAACTGGCATATAGAGACAAGAGGGCATAAATCCTCTTATGTAAGGGAACACATATGGTAATAGAAACAATCTATAACAAACATGTATAGAGATGCTTCTCATTCACATCTAAGCCTTCTTAAGACTGTGACTGATTAAAACTGTCTTTTTGCAACATAATGCCCATTCACTGTAAAGTTAAGTTGGTCTTGTTTTCTTACAAATCTTGTATTTCCTTGGATCTATCTACTACATCCTCACTGTACTGCCATTAATTTATAAGCTGGGCCTGCCCAGCATGCCAACAAAGCCTCTCTTCAGAAATGTACCAGATGCTTTAAACAGAGGCATCTTTTAGAATTCTGCACTTCAAGACAGCATATGAAAAACCAGCAAGTGGTTCCCCAATGCAAATACCTCTCATTTCACATTATCACAGAAACAGTGCAGTTTACCAACTACTCCTTCCTTACAGGAAACTCAGTAGCTGTAAAAATTTTTGTTCAGTTTTAAAACCTTTCAATACTTATTAATTCCAAAGATCCGAACACCATGTAGTTGTGGCATTTTGGGAATAAGCACACTCAGGAGAGAAACTGTGTTTAGGATGAAGTGAGTTGGATCATACTTCGTATAGAAACTTGCCAGAAAGTATCTGTAGAAATAAAAATTAAGAAAACATGTAACATCCAAAAATGAAATTACTTAGAATTTTAAAAATTAAAAGGTACAAAAAAGGTCACTAAACACAAACTGCCTAACAATAAACTATTTTTGAGCGCTGAAATAAAACATTTTTGTTTAGGCCAAAGTTAATTTAATTTGTTTAATGGAACTGTACATTTTGTATTTCTGTAACTATGATAAATGAATGACAGCATGTTGTTCTACTTAGCCTCTGTTAAAGCAGAAGCCTGTCAGTTTGCATATCCCCTCTTAAGATTCAAGTACAGTTTTGTACTTATGTATGCGTTCCTGAAGAGAAGATCTGGATCCAAAACATCTATCATGTCCTCAAAGGGCTTTGTGACTCACCAAAAAGTTAGGAACCACTAGTGTAAAGCTTTGAAAAGCAGGGTTTTAGTATATTAGCACCATCTGGTATCTTTGAAAGAAACAAACACCTGGTTACCCCTTTGTGTTCTCAATTCCACACTGCAATTGAACAGATCTAACTGGGAACTTGAAAGACACTGTTATAAAATTTCAACTTCTTTGTTATAACTGAACACATGTATGCAGAGATCTATTTAAGAACCGAAGAAGTGTAAATCATCTTTAAGACCATAAACCATCGTGTCCAGAATGTCTAGTGTTATCCAAGGGTAATGAGAATACAGATATATCACCTAACTATTAAAAGACTTTCTAACATAGAAAAGATATATCATGCTTTGTTTATGTCTAAGAAGGTAGTTTTCATATGTGTTTCTTTAATTTTAAAGAACACAAGCAAAGTATTATAATTGTTTCTTTAATTACTACCATTAGCTCATCATAAAAGGGAAATAAGTATCTTGTGTAGAATGGTTAGAAAAGAACAGATGCTTGCAGGTATGACTAAAACATTATAGTCAAAGAACTGTATATATCATTTTTAGAATTGTCTAGATTGAGAAATTCTACCATCTTCCACCTATTTCAGAAATATCCAGAAAATTCTTTCTAGAGAGTAAGCCTTATTCCTCAACTACTAAATTCTTCTCCCTGCTTTTATATGCTAGCAGACTGTTTTTAATCCTTTCCTAGAAAGTAGGATAGCACTTTGCACTGAGTCCACTTGATCTGGCATCATTACTATGGGTCTGATCTATAATCAGACAGATTTGAAATAATAAATCTTGCTATGGCTTTTCCTGCCATACTGTAGCCTACGTCTACTTTTTGTCTTTTAATGCAAACTGTGCAGATTATATGAAAATTACCTAGTTCTTAATAAAAATCTTAAAATGATTCTCTGAGGGAACCAAATCCAGGTGGGAATAAGTGTGAAAGCATTTATTTGCCAGGTGTATACAGGAAAAAACCCCTATATTGGAAGACAGACATTTAGGGTTTAATCTGTGCTCCCGACTCCAAATAGCTTGCGAAGACTTTAGCAAATTTATGCATTTGAAATTTGGTTCTGTTCCTTTATCAAAAATTTGAGAAAACACTGCATGGTAACATATCAAAATCAAATATGAAAATATGAAAGCACTTTGAAAAGAACCAGGGCTGGGGATGTAAGGTAGAGTACTATCCTCCCACGCATTAGGCGCTGGATATAGCTCAGCTGCATAAGCAACTGCCTGGCAAGTTTGAGGTCATGAGTTTGATCCTAACACCAAATAAATAAATAAATGGAAAGAAAATAAGGTTAGTGCTATTCAGATGGCTTTAATAATATTTTCTCAGTTATGTGAGGAATTTAACTGGAATATATGAAATCTTATCTATGGGTAAAAATATTTTGAGTAGGGAGATTAAATATAGGTATACTTATTTACCATAACTCTTATTAAAAGTTAGGTATATGTCAAGATTTTACATACCTTAAAAGCAACAGAGCCAAAATCCAACTTTAGAATTGTCTAAATAACCATTATTCCATTTATTTTTGTTAGACCATACAGATGTTTTTCTTTTCTTAATTTTATATGGGACTAAACTCAAAATTTCCATAAAGGAAGAGAAATCTATCGTTTGAAAACAATGATAATGATGACTACTTTCACTTAAAAATGCTTTTACTTAAACATCTATCTAAAACCTACCCTCTTTTTAGCAGCTTCAAGAATTCCAAACCTACAGAAAGTTTTTCTGTACTGATTCTATCATGGATACAGTATTATGCACAAGAGGTATAGTACAGGCTTCATTAAGATACATGTCAAAAGTACCTACTGTGTGCAAGCCATTAAGGATTCAAAGCAATCCATATGCACTTAAAATTCTTAAGAGGAAAAAAAACACATATAAAATTTGTAATTTGTCATTTATAACTTAATTTGGGTGGAGGCAAAGGCACAGAAACAGAATCAGCCACAAATCAGTCAAGTCAGGTGGCTTAAACCAGGGGTACACATGCAAGAATATCCCCCTGAGCAACTTCTTATAAATTTTCTTAGTAAAAAAAAAAAAAATCACTAAAACAGATTACATCTGTTTGTACCACCACTGGTACAAGCTGCCTGACGGGACAGTCATGTATGTAACACTGGTGGTTCAAGCCAGAGGGAATGTGTTCAAAACAAAACAGCTGCTTAGAAGCGCCTGATCAGGTGGGAGCTGCATGGGAATAAAGGAAAATGAAGCAGGAATTATTTTGTGCAGTCTTGAATATCAGGTAATGGTAGTTACAGAGATATCAGATATAACAATAGATGCTTTATAACTAGGTATCTCATTTGTTTCTCGCAACACCCAAGATTGGCAGGTATTAGTAGACAAAATTTGATACATGAACAAACCAGCCAGGCTGAATGATAGATTCAGGATTTAAGTCTTACACTTAGAGCCTGAACTCTCTTTTTTCCCCCACTATACTCTCTCCCAAGGAGTCTGAATATCTAAATAGGGCTAGATGGCCAAGAAAATTCTTCTATCATCTAACTCAACACTGAGGGAGTATTAATCTGACAGTACAACACAGAATATAATTCATTTTCTTATAGGAAATGTAAGGGCAGGAGCTGGAACACATTTGACCATTATATCCTAGAACGTCTAGGTACTGATGAACATGTGATATCTCCCAGTGTGACTGAAGTGAAAACTGGCTTACTTCAACTTGTCAAAAATTTTGCCTGTTATCTTATATTCTGAGGTGGCTACTTAGTGATAGAAATTTTTAATGAAATATTCTGTTTCTAATTCTAATTCAATCTGAAAAATCTTCCTGTTACTCAATCCTCTTTATACTTAAATATTTCTACCACTTACAGAATTATTGGCGAAATTGTGAAAAATTTCCGTGAAGATGTAAACTGCACACCATAGTCCAGTTGTTCCCAATGAGTCAGAAGTCTTGCTTTACCCTGGTCAGGAGTTTCAAAAGGTGTTCCTTTCACTGCATGTAAAAATACATACATCCCCTGGAAACAAGCAACAGGGCATAAAATCAACATCAAATGCAAAATTAGTCCCTGCCAGTAAGCAGTAAGATGTGTCTAAGCTGTTTGTGATGGATTAATGAAAAGCTGTGGCCAGTTTCTGTGTGGCAAGTGAACCTTCCTGAGCTATATATGTATTACCTGGTGAAAAATCAGTATAAAGTCAACCAAACGTAACTGTTTTCAGTTCTTCTAAATTGAAAATAAAAGGTTATCATCAGAGTAGCATCCCATTCTTACATTTAGGCTAACATGTTTCCTATTAGGAAACAGGATTACCTTTTTCTAAATATATAATGCTAATGTTTTCTTCATTGTCCTATTTGTAAAATGGGAGACACATAAATTGATTAAAAAAATGAAATCTTTATACTGGAAAAAATGGTTTTGAAATACTTAATGTAAGAACTGCCTTTGTACCTCGGTAGAATAGGGATAAGGTTTGACTCAATTTACTTTTAAAATCACCACTGTGCCTCTTTGAAGTTAAGTTTTAAAAACCAAACTAAAAAGCATTACTAAAAGTCATTTTGTGATATTACTGAACACTTACCTTTGTGATTACTTACAAAATTAGTAATTTGAAATTTTACTTTGTACTAGGTTAAGACAGCCCTTTCTTTCAAAGCTCAGACTGTTTATTAACTAATGAATTAAGCAGTCCAAAAATAGTTTAGCTGTAGTAATCCATAAACTTTAAAAGACTCAATTCCATTGGTCTTAACTAAAAACTTCAAGGAGTAGCTTATGTACATTATACATAGAACACAGAACGTGCATGCATACAGGAAATTAAGCAAGGCATGTCTCCATCCTTGAAAAAAATTCAGTTTTCCAAGGGATGGTAAGAAAAAATACGCATACCAACTAAACAGCAGGGCAGAAACTGCTATCAAAAGTACAATGAAGAATACTCAGTAAATATAGGGGAGAGAAAGGTTTCTTATTGCTGAGGCCAAAGCCTCGACACTACCTTGTCAACTGTCTTATTCTTGAAAGATCAGCTCAAATGACAACTCCTTAGTGAAATCCTCATTAGTAACAACTTGTTTATGTTCTTGTGTAGAATTGCACTGTAAGTACCTTTATTGCAGCATAATATATACAGCTTTTTTTTATAATGTTTTCTCATTAGTGTGAATACCTCAGGAATAAGAACTGGTACAGATCAAATATTAGATATGTTGGATGACAGCATTAAGCTAAGGAGTGTTTATGCAGTGAGCATAAACCATTTTACAGGGCTTAAAAGGAAACTATGAAAACATGTATGCCTTCAAATTCTCAGGAGTATATGACTTAAAGTTAAGAACCTCTACACTAGATCACAAATGTGTTAGAATGTCTAGAAAAATGTTTTTTGACCAAGTATCTTCTATTCCAACATGTTCACTTTTAATTGTTTTTATATTAAGAGGTTAGTGATGCTTTTGCATACAGCAAATGAATTTGAAAACAAAAGTATGCATCTCATGGCTAGCCCCTAGTAAATATTTACTGTATCAAAATAATGAGAATTTGCTGGGCGTAGTGGCTCACACCTATAATCCCAGCACTCGGGAGGCTGAGGCAGGAGGATCCTTTCGTGTTCCAGATCAGCCTGGACTACAAAGTGAGCTCAAGGCCAGCCTGAACTGCATAGAGAGACCCTGTTTCAAAAAGACAACAAAACAAACAAAAACCACAAAATAATAAGAATTCACATTCATTTTTAAAGTGGAGCCAATAATCTTGTGAAGCATTAATAACTGAACTATAGCAATGAATAAAAATAATCTCCATAAGTTTCTACTGTATGGTTCAGAAAGGCAAATACAGTATTAGTTTCCTGAGTACAACAATGAGGTCTACCTTTCTATGTTTAAAGGTATTCAGCATGTATTTCACATTTTTAATTGGTTTAGTGTAAGCTATCTTAAAAGCAGACTTAAATTTGGAGTCATGTAATTGCTACATATATGCTGATTAAGTTTTTTGTGTGGTGGGCTAATAAATACATCAGAAGTTTGTTTTCCTACATGATGTCAATTGCCTGTTGTTTGTGGTTATATATTATGCTGCAGTCTTGGTCAATCAATGTGAAAACTAGTGGAGGGAGTTGAAGGATGGCTTCTAAAGTGCGTTCAAGACATGTGCCGTGGAAGAATAATACAGTTATTTAGCAAACATTTAAGTAGGTCATGAGAGAGACAGAAAAGATATTAAAAAACAGATGAACTGTTAATTACAAAATTGTAAGAAATACATACAGAATTCAGAGAATTTAGATTCCTGGAGGAGGTGATACCTGAGTAGTTTGGCTGGGCAGGTAGGAATCAGCCACTCAGGGCAGGAAGTAGGAAAGAGTATTAAAACAGTGGCAGCAGTATGATTCTCTTCACAGGTAGAGTGCCTGTGTCTACAGATGGCTGAGATAAGGCTGAGTCCCTCCCTGCCTCTGCACCATTAGTAATGGGTCTTCTGGAGCATTTGAAGTATTGGTATAATTTACTTGAGGAAGAGAATGAGTGTAAGGATCAAGCTGATAGTAAAGTAGGTCACACAGGGCTTTGACCAAATGGACAAGTACTATCAAGGAAAAGGAGGAGTTGATTACTGTCCTAGTTGGTATAGGAAGGCTGGGGTTCTGGTTTGCACCTTTCTTTTGGAGTAGTAGTTATTAACACTTACTCCTTTTACTCTCACAGCACCTCAGTTCAGAGGATACATTACAGTAATCACTGTGCCACTGACATCAGCTGTCTGGTTGCTTACTGGGCAGACAGCAGTGACTTCAGGTAAGATCAGGAGCAAAGTCAAAGGAGGAGACTGAGGGGTGGGGGATAAGTCATGAATACACTGAGTTCTGTTTACATTTGTTTAGTCTGAGGTGGAAGGTAATCTGGCAAGATGTACATGAGTCACAGCTGGGCAGAGTGGTGCCCAGAGCTCAGGAAGCTGAGGCAGCAGGATCACTTGAACCTAGTAGTTTGAAATTAGCCTGGGAAATTTAGCAAGACCCTATCTCTTAAAACACACACAACAGTGTTTATCCTATCAAAGTCTACCACATAAAATGGACATTCACTTAAGACTTTCATCAGCACATCATCTTTGTCTTTCTCCAACCTCAAACATATGCAGTAAGAAAAGTATATAAAAAACCTGTTTCTCCTACATTTGTCCGTCTTATTGTTCAGTTCTATTTTTTTACTTTTGGTGGGGATTCAGTTAAAAATCTGTTGGCTGGTTTTCCCCTTTTATTCTACACTCCTCCCGCCAAGCCACTGGCAACTCATTACTGGGTATTGACCGAAGGCCTTCACAATGATTTATACCTCGGATGCTTTTTTTTTTTTTCCTTTTGAGGTCTCACTAAATTGCTACATGGCCCCAGATTGTAGTTAGACATCTTCTAGCCTCAACCTCTAAGTGTTGGGATCATAGATCGGACCCACCACACCCAGTTTCATTCTACTTTACTAAGCTGTTAAAAACAAGAAAAGTCACTATTAGGATTGTTGAGTGAATGGCTTTTGTTTTTATTTTTTCTGGTAACAAGCAATTTCCAGAGATGAAAGACAGGTCAGCAGAGTTAATCAAACCTGTTTGTAGATCTAATATAACACAGGAGACAGTCAACAAGGAGCAGCTAGGGTACCTTAGGATGCTGAGTATGATCATGCTCAAAATTTTTATCCTGAGAGAATCCAGTTTGGACAACAAATTAATAGCAACTACTCCCAAGAAGCAGCTACGTGTTTTAAAATTATTTCAATATATGTGTTAACTGGTTTCATTCATGCTGCTTATTTTAGTCTGTGACAAAGATTTGTTGTTATCTGTTTCTTTTTTATTAGAATCTTTATGGTTTATAACTTTTTTTGGCTTTTTGAGAGAAGATTCTACCTCTGTACTTCAGGCTGGCCTCAAACTCACAGCAATCCTCCTGCCTTTGTCTCCCGAGTGCTGGGATTACAGACGTGTAACCACACCCAGCTGGTTTATGTTTTGTACTCTGAATAGCTGCTTCAAGACAATGGTCAACAGTATTCAAAACTGCTGCTATTAAAAATAAAAGAGGCAGCTAAGGTATCACATAACATGCGGAGTATGATTAAGCTCAAGATTTCTGTATTTAAAGAGGAGAGTATACTTAAAACAATTTAGAAAGTTTAAGGATTGAAACCAAGTCATTTCCATTAGACTCCAGTTGACCAAAAAAAGAGAAGTGCTTCTGAAGCATTCTGATTAGTCAATTCCTTATAACTGGAATTATAGTGTCTTGTAATTTTTACTAAATTGACTCACTATTTTCTAGAGTCTATACAAACAACTGAAGAAAAACGTCTCATTTCTATAAGGCCCTACATTAAAATCAAGTATGACAGAAAAAAAAAAAACCCTATACTAGATCAGAATTCTTCAAAACTAATTCTTATATACCATGAGCCACTGAATTATGTTTTTTCATTCATGAAGCTCACATTTCAAATAGGTAGATTTGATGGTACATGAATTATGTCTCACTAAGTGATTAAAAAACACTGTTGCTGGGCCTGTAGGACATTCCGCTGGCATGCACACTGCCCTGGGTGTGAGTCCTAGTGCTGCAAACAAAACACAACACCTCAAACCTTGCAAAGCCTCATTTTTGCTTATAATGTATTACATATATTTTTAGTCATGAAAACATCACACTACATTCATTTCCAGAACCTTTTTCATCTTGCAGAATTGAATCTCTGAAACCATTAAACATGAACTCCCCATTTCTTCTTCCCTTTAACCCCTGGAAACCAGTGAACCATAATTTTTTAAGTGGTTAGAATAAAGTTAAAATTCTTACCAGATTATGTATAATATTTGTTAAGGTCCATGCAACAGGAACACTGAAGAAAGGAATGCTGAGTAAGACAATATGAAGCAGGCCAACTCCTAATGCATAGGTCAGCCACATACCCCGGCTGTTCATGACACGAGTATTCGGATTCACCTCACTGTGGGCAACTCCAACATTCATGTTTGCTCTGTGGGGAAGAAAGGAGACAAAGCAACACTGATACATCAGGAAACCAAAACACCCTAATTCTGACATGACAAAAAGCCACCACAATTATTTTTTCCCTGTTATTCTGATACAGAACAGACACACTCTCCAAAATATTTGTAAATGCTGATGTAGGGAGTAAAGAATCCTTAACACTTACTTGAATTTACAAAAAGGTAACAAAACTTGTTATCACCATTTATCTTTCAGCACGTTGGTTTTACTAAATGAAACAATGCTTAGGAAAAAACAAATTGAACAGAGAAAAACCTACATTTTTTTATATCACGAGTACAAAATAAAAAGCTAGGAGTTAGCCAGACATCATGACACTCACCTGAAATCCCAGCACTTAGAAAGCAGGAACAGGAGGATGGCTGTGAGGTTGAAGTCAGCTTGGGCTACACAGTGAGTTTAAGGGTAGCCAGAACTACACAGATCCTGGCTCAAAAACACAACACAACACAACACAACACAACACAACACAACACAACAAAGCCAAGAGTTACACTTAAAAACAAAATATTTTTTTAAAAATAGAAGTGACCTAGTAGAGTAGCCAGGTTCTTACAGCTAAGGTACTGTTTTGTACATACAGTGGTTAAAGTTCAAAGCACTCCTTCTTTGAATACTGAATCTGGGAGGAACATGCCTTGACAAAGTGCAAAATTTATACAGTCAAGGGATAACATCTGTGCCTCACTTTAGTGACACAACTAGGTTAAAGTGGTGACTTTTTTTTCCTGAATATTTCTCTAGAGTTAACTCCTCTAAATCTTGAGTTTACTTTCTCTTAAGGTTTTCTGCATGCCCCTTTTATGCTCAAGATGACCAAGGGAAGGGGCTGCAATAGTTCTCAGTCATTTCAGTGATGATTGTTATTTGGGCTTAAGAATTCCTTAAACTTAAAAACAAACTGTCCTTTAGAGTACCCATTATCCCAAGAAAGGGGTTCAATGGGGGCGGAAGCACATTTATAACAGCTCCTATTTGAAAACTTATCTTTTTTTTATTACAGAATTAGCATAGAGAGAGAGAAAGAGGAATTTCTCATGGCCTATCCGGTGTTTCCGGAGCATAATGTATTTTTCCCCCCTCTGAAGCTCACTTGAATAGGCATCAAGGTTTACAGCGATCAAAGTTACAAAGACAGAGCACAAGTCTCTCCTAAGCGCGTCAGTGAGAAATACTTCCAGTAACAGCCAGCATTAATTACATACAACATTTAAATGTTACAGTATACTCTGAATTATCCACGCTCAAGATATTTTTCCTACTTTCCACGAGATGGAAAACAGAAGGCTGGAAAGAGGTCTAAAATTGCTATCTCAGGAGAGGGGAAGGGGTCATAAAAAGAATCAGACATGTTACACGTGTCCCCTCTCCCATTAATGCAATCATTATGTACCTGCACATATACACTAGTAAAAATAAAAACTTTAAAAAAAGAAAATGAAAACAGATCTACACCTCCGGGGCGGGGCCTAGCCGGCGCAGTAGTGAGGTCACCCCGACGCAGAAACCTCGTCCCCGCAGGTGCCGCGCCTCCCCTAAACCCGCGAACAAAGACTCGGAGACCGCTTAGGGGGATTCGGCGCCGCCCCCGGAACCCGCCCGCAGGTCACGGAGCCCCAGCTGCCGATTCCCGCCTCCCCCTCCGGGGTTGTACCTCAACATCCCGCGGGGCCACGACCAGGACCCAAGAGGGTGGTGAGCGTCCGGGCCATTTGGCCCGCAGCGCAGGCAGGCAGCGCGCCGCGGGGGCAGCTACAGCCTCCCCTTCTCTTCTCGGCCCATACTGACCCCTCGAAGCCCACAACCCCAGAGGCTCCCATACCCACTCACCCGCCGTTCGCCCCAGGATGCTAGCGCCGCACAGGATACGCCGGCGGCTAAAACACCGTTTCTTCTGGGCTTGCCCAGGCAGAGCACTGCGGGCGGAAGCTGTCCAGGCCGGCCTCCCTCCCAGGTGATTGGCTACTAGTCGTGTCAATCTCGCCTCTTCGAGGGGCGGGACTATGGGGCGCGACGAGTGCCCGCCCCTTCGCACACGCGCACTGTGGTGAGTGTGGCGTCGCGTGAACCCGGGCCGGGGGTCTAGGTGGGATGCTGGCTGCTCCCTGCTCGCTGGTGGATGGTAATTACCTACCTCACACGAGCTGTAAGGTAGTGTCGTGTGGCTCTAAGGCGTCTGTTGTCACGCTGTCCTAGGTTTGAGGGACCCGCTCCTGCTCGACTCCCTCCTGCTTGGGCGCGGGCCGCGGCGGGAAGCGGGCGGAGTGGCTCAGGTGGGGCGCGCGGCCCGAGGAGCACGCGTCTGTAGTGGCCTGGTTGGGCTTTTGTTGCAGCCCATGTCCCAGCCGCTTCTGGGCGCCCGTCTTAAAGGAAAGTTGTCTTCCGGGTAGAATATTTAATCACAACAGCCGTAACTTGGTTTGCGAGTGCGCATGGCATTGTAATGTACTAGGCTGTTCCGACAAAGGGTACCAATAAACTCGTCCTGTAGTCACCGTTTTTTGCTGGTGTCATTCTACATTATCCCCGCGCTGAGTGCAGGCACCAGTACATCCTGAGAATACGTGGATATCAAGGATTGATATTGTTTGAGGATGGAGAGGAATAGACTTGATTTTTTTTTGAACCATTGAAATTATATTACATTTACCTTGGCAGTTCATAAAGGTTTTTTTTTTTTTTTCTGAAATATCTTGCCAAAACATTTCAAAAGTTGACTTAAGAGAATGTTGGCTTGATATGGTAAATACCTTATATGTCTTTTGGGTTACTCTTTAAATTACTTGTCCTAAAAATAAATTATGAGTTCTCTGATCCCCTGATTCTTTTTTTAGGTACACCAGGAGTTCTTAATTGACATTGCTGGTCATTAGCATACTCTGAAGTGTACCTCTTAACCTCTCAGCAAAAATGGAAGAATCACTGTCCCAAAATTTTCAGATATTCTGTGCCGTGAACTTGTAAGCTTGGCATCAGCCCTTTACTTTTCAAGAGTCATTTGGTACACATGTAATAGAATGGTACATTCTAGTGATGCTATGTGAGGTTAATTTAGAATCTCTGTCCTCACAGAACTCTGAGGTAGGAGGGAAGGAAAAGAGAATGATCTGTGGTGAGTTTGGGTTAAAAATAAGGAAGAGGTACTACAAGAGTGGAAGGCATGGAGATTCCAAATCTGTTAGGGACATGAAGTGTGTGTGGGGATCCTGAGGAGATTGTAACAGGAAGAAAGTCTTTGAAGGGGGTGATACTGAAAATCTGGAAGGAAGGTCCGAAGTCATCCTAGAAGGAAGGGAATAATGTGAGCTAAAAGATATGGTGGTAGGAAATTGGAAAGGTAGGTGGAGATCCAATTGTTAAGGTGTTTGGGCTTGACATAGCAGTTGGAAACTTTATAAAAATTTTAAGTAAGGTAGCAATATGAAATTTTTAGCTATCTTATAGGGAGCTAAAATTAGAGTAAAAATATTAACTAGCTATAAAAGAGAAATTTTAAGAGACTGAGCAGAGACCATTCTGAAAATAGAGAATTGGTTTGAGAAGTATTTAGAAGCAGGGTAGAAAGGACTGGGTTCTAGAATATAGGACACAGAAACTGTAATAGTTTCTGTGATGTTGTCAAGGTTTTCTTTGAATGCCTGCTTGGAAAGTGTTCAGGAGTCAAACACAAAGGTATACACTGTCTGATCTTGGAAAAGGTCATCACACCTTAAATCTCATTTGTGAGAAAGGAATGATGATATACATAAGGGTGTTGTGAGGATTAAGTAAGGTATACAAAGTCTTTACCTTAGTTGTCATTTTATCAAGAAATACTGGAGGAAAAGTCAATTAGAGAAAGATTCTGAGATCAGTTTGGAACTTATTAAGTTCAGGTTGCCTCCAACCTGCTTGGAGGCAAAGAAGGACCTAGAGTCATGAAAAAAGTTCCCTCTAGGGATGAATGGAAACAAGTTTAAAATTAGAATATGAAGGGAAGGAGTTAAGGCAGTGGTGACATGCTTTAATGTTTACATTGGCACAAGAAAGATACTGATAATATTATTTTTAGTGACCCTTTATTAGTATTGATGAAGTGCTCAAGATGGGTGAAGTAATGCGATTGCTCTGTCTTCTAGAGATACATACTACATAATTTCTTGCACTCTGAAGTTATACAGTTTAGGAATGGTATGTGGTAAGCATCTCATGAATGCTGCAAGTGAAACACTTTAGAAGTTTAAGAGGAGGGAAGGATCATTCCAATTGGGTGGTTGTGTTTCAGGTAATATTGGAACTGCGTCCAAAATATGTAGTGTTGCATTAGGAGGAAATAAGGAGTGCAGATACATACAGATTGCTAACAAAGGAATGGAAGTTTTAAACGTTGGTGATTAACAACAGTATACTGTTAAGAGAGATAGCAAAGTTAAGTAGAACATGTGAGGGAAAGCCATGTGATGAGTTCAGTTTCACAATTATGTAGCAGTGGTAATGATCATTTATAAATACTTTGTTTGGAAAGAGAGACATCACTTTTAGGGATGTAGATTTTGATTTGGGTCTTAAGATGCCTAAGGTGAGAGGAAGGATTGGGAAATGCCTCACATTCCTGGGAAAAGAGTAATGACTACAAAGTGGGCAAGGGAGTATGAATGGAAATATTATTGAGAATTAAATAATAGTATCACATATTTTAAGTAGGTCGAAGAGCATGAATCCTGAGGAAAGGGTTTAGTGACTCAAAAGATCATCAGTGAACTTGAAGAGAATAAAATTCTAACAGTGGTTAAAGTTGTAGCTATTTTGCTAGGGTTATAGAAACAAGTTAGTGATAGGGAATTAATGACAATCAATACGGACATCTACTCAACTTCGGCTTCATAAGAAAAGGGAAGCTGGCCAGAGTGACACTTGCCTGTGATACCAACACTTTGGGAACCTGAGGCAAAAGGAGTGCAAGTTCAAGCCTTAGCATCTTGGTGAGACCATGTCTGAAATTAAAAAAAGGACTGAGAATGTAGCTTAGTACAACGGTCCTGTGTCCAATCCCTGGTGGTACATAAAACACCAACAGAAAAGAGAAGATAATTGCTGGCATAATACAGTTGAGGGACAGATTTTTAAATTTTTACTTTCAGTGCCAAAATGCTAGTGGAGAAATGCATTGAATGAAATTAAGTGGAAATGTCAGTAATTAGTCAAAAATGTTAGTACCTTAACCATTTAAGGCTGTTATAACAAAATATCATGTGCCAGGTAGCCTGTAAACATTTCTCACAGGTCCAGCAGGTAGAAGAATAGCATTAAAGTGGACTTCGAATCTGACAAAGACCTGATTGATGACTCGTAGATGGCATAATCTCCTTGTGTCCTTAGAAGGGGAGAAGGCAGCTCTCTGGATCTTGTAAGAAGGGCACTGATCCCAGTCATGAAGACTTTACCCTTATGACTAAGCCCCCACCTCCTAATTCTATGACCTTGTAGGTTCAGGATTCCACCATGATTTTTAGGGGGACATAAACATTCATGGCACTTAATTAGGAGAGAAGAGACATTGATCTGGTCCTAAAGGAGTAAATATGGATAGAGATGGAGACATCTGATGAAACCAGAGGACACAGTGGAATGTAGTAGGCAAGGTGTGATAGAGTTCGTGCTATGAATTGCCACAATCTTAGTAAACAAAGATTGAGGAAGAGTGGTATAACATTAGGGATTTAAAAATATAGGACAATGTGATTTTGGAATAAGTGTTGGAATAAATGAGTCAAAGGTAATGAGAGTAGGCAGACTGCCCAGAACTGGTAAAGATTGAGTTGAAGCTAAGTTTTAAGTTTTAACCTGTAATTTTGTAAATCAGTGTTTTTCTTAGATTCTTGGGATTTTC
Source organism: Hydrochoerus hydrochaeris (assembly GCA_004027455.1). Classification (NCBI taxonomy): domain Eukaryota; kingdom Metazoa; phylum Chordata; class Mammalia; order Rodentia; family Hydrochaeridae; genus Hydrochoerus; species Hydrochoerus hydrochaeris. Next base: position 157,644 of record PVLA01001073.1, read on the forward strand.
AAACTAATGTAGAATATTGAACTTGAACCCAAGCCTAATGGGCTAGCCCCTTTAGGGGTACAGGATGGAGGTAGATGGGTTGTTCGTTTAGGAATTTGGTTGAAGTCAGTTTAGTCTGGGGTCTTTTAGTATTTATATGCCAACTACTATATGATATATATATATTACCTTATTCCTAACTAGCACCATATGATAGCATTATTTCCCCATTTTATAATTAGGTGATTGTGTTTTAGAGTTTTAATTTTCTCAGTGTTGTATAGCTAATCTGATATCTAGGTTAAAACCAAAGTAATTAATTTCACAGCCTGCCTTTTTAACTACTACTCTGTCTAGCCCTCCAGTCTAACTGACATAAGCCACATCATATCAAATTTTCTAATAGTCACATTAACAAAGAAATGCATTTAATTTTAATATGTATTATGTATGTCTTAGTTTGTTATCACTGAGATGCAACATTGACACTTAAAAGCAGGTAAGGTTTATTTTGGTTCACAGTTTGTAGAGATGCAGTCCATAAACAGCTGGCTCCACCACAGGGCTGCATCACAGAGGAGAAATGCAGTCAGAAGCAGAGAGAAAAAAAGAGGGAGAGAGACCCATCCAGGCCACTCCCCCAGGGACCTGCCTCCTCCAGCCAGGCTTTCCTTCTCAACATCATGTTTAGCTGTAACTATATCAGTGTCCAGGATGGGTATCATAGCCCTGTGGTCTCTATCTCCCCAAAGTCCCACCTGTGAGCTCATGAGGATTTGGGGAATACACCTAGATATAAAACATAGCAGTGTAGCTTAATGTATGTAAAGCAGCACTTTATCGTTTAATCATGTAAAAATTTAATTGGATTTTATTTTATGCTGAGTTTGAAATCTAATGTGTATTTATACATCTCAGTTTGTACTAGCCACATTTCAAGGGCTCAACAGATACATGTGGCTAGTGACTGAAATTACACAGTACAGGAGCTCTATACCCTTAGACCTGAGTCTCCAGTCTGAAACTTCAGAAGAGTGAAGGTGCCTTTGTGACAGTACTAGTATGTTTGAATGTCAATCAGCTTTGCCTTGTGTATAGCAGAATATGGTTATATAGTGAATTGTGACTGTTTAAGACCCTTAAAAGCCAGTATGTTGCCTCTTTCCAGAAATGCATCCCCTTAAAGTTTTGTGTCCTGTAATATCTATGCTCCATTTCTTGCTCAGTTACTGTTTACATGAATCTGTTTATGTTGCTTGAGAAAGATACTAAACTGACCTTTCTGGTTTTTTCCCCCATACTGGTTTTTTGTTTTTGCACTGGTATTTTATTTGAAACTATATCTCACAGGATCAAATTATCATATAAGCATTGTAACTAGTCTTGTTAAATTATGGAAGTGGTAGGGTGGTCCCCCCATTTTTTGGTGCAAGAAGCTCTTAATTTTTTTAGGAATTGCATGTTGTCAAGCTAGTGTTTATTTTCCTAGAATTTTTTCTGAAATTAGGCATTACAGTACATGGAGAGCCTCCTTCCTGAATGTTTTAAGTGTGGAATTTTCATATGAGATTTTTGTTTTGCTTTTTGATTCTTTGATCATAGGGTTTTATGGCTATAATAATTACTAGCAGAGAGATTTGTATTTTCATATTGGATGAGATATTAAAGGCCTCAAACCCCAGCACACAGATCTGAGCTTTATCTTTGTAACTTTGGGGAGCCACTTGATTAGAATGACATTTTGAGAAGAATAATATAGAGGGTGAATGACTCTCACATGCTGAGATCTAACTAGTATAGATTACTAGTAATTCTAGAGGCCTGATTTCAAAAGAGCTCAGTGATTTAAAAAGATATTGTGACTCTTCAGAACATGTGAAACTAGTGACGTACCAGTGAAACTGTTGTTAAGTCACGAGATTGGCCACATCCCAAGGTGGCAGCACTGTAGGTCTTTGCCAGTCAGGCAGATCATCCATTATGTTCATTATAGAGCATGGTTGTTCTTCTCCTTCAGTGTTAACACAGTATGATTTATTAGCTAAATGTTTGTGTATAATATGTTTTTCATGGTGCTGGGGAACATTCTACCACTGAGGCACCTCCCAACCCCATGTTTTGTTTATAAGAAATGATGTTAGAATGCATTTGTCTCCATCAGTGATCTACTTAATTATTATGAGTTTACATCAGGGCATACGTGGATTGATATTTAAGGAAATCCATTTGAGATAAAATTTCTAATTTAGAAGTACTTGGGTAAGTCACTCCATTTTTTTTTTTAAACCTCTGTTGACTGAAAAAAAAGAACAAAACAAGAATGACTCCTCCCCAAAATTACATTTATTTGGGGATAGCATTGTAATGGGAACTGCAGAGCATTGCAGTGGGGATACACATGCCAGAGTAAACTGGGTATGTTGAAAGAAGTTAAGGAAAGGGGAAGTTTTTAAAGACAAAATTGAGGATTACATAAAATACTTTTAAACAATAATCCATGGTGACAATGAATAATTAGTATTAGGGCAAGGTTGAACAGAAGGTTGTTGCGCAGATGTCTTGGTAAGGACTTTGTGTGACATTGCAGTGGCCTCTATGCAAGCTTGTGGTTTTCATGGAGCATTAAGACTTTCCTTGATAACTTCCTGGTTTTATTTATTTGTATTGATAGGTTGATACAAGCAGCTCTGTGTGTATCCTAAGTTTTATATTTCTTTCATACATCTTAAATGATCATAATAATTACAACTTTAATGTAGTACTTCCTTTTCATGTTTTAGAAGATTGTATCCCATATGTAAAGTACATGATCCCATATATAAAGTGCATTTAATTTAATAAATGCTAGTTGCTTTCTTGGTGAAATTGATACCATTTTAACTAACAGGCATTTTGACCAGAGGTCCAGAGTCATGGAGGCTAATTAGAAAACTGTGTAGTGTTGGTAGCTTGAACTAGTGCTGCCATAGGGGTGATTAAAAAGGAAGACCTAGAGCCGAGTATGTAGCTCAGTGACAGAGTGTGTGCCCAAACTCCTAGGTTTTATACTCAGTACGCCTTCCACCAAGAAAAAGGAAAAAACTAAATGTGCAAGACCGCAAAGAAAGAATTGATGGGATTTAAGAGTTGGCCAGATTACATTTTGAATAAATAGATTGTTGTGATTAGGATACCTTGAATTTGAGCTCATGATCTTAGCAGACAGTTGGAAATACAGGTTGAAGTTTAGTAGAAATGTTAGACTGTAGAGGGTTGTTTTAGTCACACAAAAACCTTTGTAGAAATTAGAAAAACTGATTTTTTAAATGTTATTGTGGAGTTTTTGCACCATTACATACATAAATAAAAGTAGAGGAAGTGTTAAATGACTTACCCATGTTTAAATTTTAGTTCTGGGAAACAACTAAAATGCCCATCAACTGCAGAGTGGTTGAATAAGATGTGGTATTTTTATATAATGGAATATTACTCAGCTATAAAAAGGATGATCCTGAGGCCTTCATAGGTAAATGGAGACAACTTGAGACTATCCTCATAAGTGAAATAAATAAGAATTATATTTATAAATATCACATTGTGTCTCTAGTGTAAAAAGTAATAAGAACTGTAGGAGTAATAAAACCCAAAATATGTAATTGCTATTGTAAAAAAGAGAGGAAAAGAAAGTGCTCTAAAGGATATAACTGCATGTATGTTTAAGTGTGTAGGATAGATAACCATATTACTAACTTTTGTTGGATCATTGAACAGAAGTGTTTGCAGTCTCACTATTTGAATGGCCACTTTGTATGCTTTAATTTTGTAACTTGAATGAGGACAATATGTAATTTATCAACTAGTGATTTCTTGCTGTTTATTTTTTTTTAAATTCTGCATTATTTCTACCCTTTTTCTGTTTTGCTTTTTTTTCTCTTCAAATAAAATTGTTAAAAAATTTAGTTCTGTCTCTTGATAAGTGGAAGACCTTGGACTAGTTTTCTTCAGTACTCTTATAAAAAGACATTGATAGTAGCACCTTTTTCAAAGGGTTCTGGTAAGAGATAATTAAACTTGTATATGCTTAAGCTAGAGCCTGTCATAAATAAGGCTCAATAAATGTGAGCTATTGCTATTATTATTATTGTATCATGATTGTTGTTGTCTGACCTACTAGAAATGTCTAACGTCTTTTTTTAAATTGCATTTTTATCATTTAGATACTCTACTAAAAGCTAGAATGAAACAGTTGCCTGCAGCAACAGTTCGCCTCCTTTCAAGTTCCCAGATAATCACTTCTGTGGTCAGTGTTGTAAAAGAGCTGGTCGAAAACTCCCTGGACGCTGGTGCCACAAGCATAGATGTGAAACTGGTGAGTGTCTTTGAGAAGGCAAATACCTCAAAAACAAAAAAGGGGTCTGGCAGATGTTTTCCTCTTTCTTCTACTAGCTTTCTTTTCTTTCTGAGTACTAGTAAATTATTCTTAGGACATAGACCTTTTGTCTGAATAGGAAAAGCTTAAAATTAAATTTTAATCTGAATTGACAGTTTGGTTACAGTAAAGGACATTGTAAAAAGAAAACATACTTTAGGACTTTATTGCTTAAAACATCAATTTAATGTATTTTGTAGTATTTGCTCTTAGTTATTTTTGTTTACTTCATTTATATGTTCCTTTTCACATTTTATTTTTCCTACCTAGTCTTGTTTTAGAACTGCTCATAGTTTTCAAATTTTTAACTGTTGTGTATTGACTTGTGGAGTTAATCTGACTCACAGCAGCACTCACTGTGATTTATTGTATTTAATTAGTGTGTTCATTTCCACTGTTACAAATTGTAAGCTCATGGAAGTGAGTGAGCTCTGTGTTTTATTTGTATATGTCTTACACCTGGCCAGTACTTCATACATGGTAGGAAAGTACATAAATTTTTTGATTGAATGTAAGTATGCATTTATTAAAACCTAATTATCACTGTTGTCATGGTGGCACTTATCTGTAATCCCAGCACTTTAGAAGGAAGAGGCAGGAGGATCAGAAGTTCAAGCCCTGCCTAGGCAATTTACTGAGGCCCTGTCTCAAAAAATAAAAAGATAAAAAAAAAATAAAAAATTGGCGCTGCAGTTCAGTGTGAAGGCCTTGGATTCAATCACCAGTACCACAGAAACAAAGAATTGAATTACCAGATATCTACACTCTGTCTCCTATTATGTCATAGGGAATAATGGTGATAGGAGTATTTTGGTGGGACCGGGATCTAACCTTCTCCTATCAGATTAGATTCTATGATATAACTATAAAATAAACCACTTACAAAAACTATATATTAACTACTAAAACTGCATCTTGCAAAAAAAATAGTTTTCAGAAAATTCTTCCAGCTCATGTAATTATTAAGTAGTAGAGCTGAGACTAGAATTTGTCTTTGGCACTTGAATAACTGTTCAAAACGTTTCCTGTATGGCGATGATTTTTACAGTGTTTAGGTGCAGCAGATTAATTTACAGGTTAGACATTTACCAGGCTCCACTCCTAAACTTCAGATTCTAGGTGAGACTTGAGAATTTGCATTCCTAACATGTTTTTAGTTGAAGCTGAACCTGCTGTGCTGGAGAACACAATTTTAGAGCTGCTCTTCTGTACCGTGTCAAACCTGCATTGTGTTTTTAAGTAATAATAGGTTTATAAACATGATGAAAAGTATATTAAGTTAAATCCAAAGACAGTCAATTTTTCTTAGATGTTTCATATAATCAGTTCAATCAGAGTAGAGTACGGTTGATAAGTAAAAAGGATTATATCATTGTATTGGAGAGACTTCACTTAAGAATCTTAGGCAAATATCTTGTTCTTTATTTTGTTTTTACTTTTGTTCTTTTGTTTCATTGAAATGTATGTCTTTTTTTTTGATACTGGGAATTGAACTCAGCACTTGTGCTTGCCAGGGAGGTGCTGTGCTGCTGAGCTATATCCCCAGCCCAAAATGTGTATCTTATTCTTAAGCATCTCTGGAAGATAAGTAATTTAAAATGATGTTAGCAAGCCAACTTAAGTATGCTATAAAAATATATTAAATATAGCCTAGCTATATATTTTAGTCTTTTGATGTTTAGCAGTATCTGTGTTATAGAATTTTAGAATAAATAATTCAAAGTGGGTCTGGTGGTAAAAGCCTGTAATTCCAGTACTTTGGGAGGCTGAGAGAAAATTGAAGGGTCAAGTCCAGTCTGGGCCACTTAGTGAGACCTTATCTTGCAAAATAAAAAATTTTTAAAGGGCTGGGCATATAGGTGGATTAAATCTTGGATTTAATCTCCTGCCTACATAAATAAACACTTAGACTGGGCTGCTTTATGTGATAAGATCTATTTTATTATGATTTTGTGCAATTATAGCTATCCACACTAAGTATATTGTCATAATTAAATGTGTTGATAGTGTTTTAAATATTCAGAAAGATTTCTCTTATTTTACTCAGATGTCTGCAGTTTTTATTTAAATATGAGATTTGTATTTCTCTAATTTTTTTCCTATAGAATGAAGCAGACTGTTCCCTACATGTCAACTTAATTTTAGATTAAGAGCTGAAGGATCAAACCTTGTGTTCTCCTCCCTCCCAGTGCTTTGTATATATAGTTTATCTAAAAATATATATATTTAGTTTATTAAAAAGATATAATGTTGTTTCATAATACAAAGTGAATATAATGCTAGGAACATTATTTTTCTCCTTTGAAACTGGACCTGTGGCTATACACTGAAAACATTTTGGAGTCAGCAGGTGGCTACCAAGTTTAGGGTTAGAATATTGTATTCCTAGAAAGTGATCATTATAGAAATTTAGGTTTTGTTATTGTGTATGTATATTTTAGTATTAGGATGTATAAGTTAAAAGTTGAGTCTGTTTTCTTAATTTTTCAAATTAAAAACTTCATAGGGTTGCCAGATTAGGTGTGTTTTCCCAGCAGTTTTCTGTGTGGTGATATTTGCAGAAAGAAATTAGAAAGTTATACTAAATATTTAAACTTTTTTTAAAATTTTGAAACAAGAGTCTTTCTAATTTGCTAAGTTGCCTAGGCTGGGCTTGAAATCCGTACTCCTCCAGCCTCATCTCCCAGAGTTCTGGGATTATAGGCATGTACCACCATTCCTTGGAATTTAAAAATTTTTTATGAAAATGAGGGAAAAAGTGCTAAAAATTAGAAATGATTGCTGTGTGTTTTTGGTGGATAGAAGGGGCACTGTTTTGCTAGTGACAGGTTGCTGTTTTATTTGGGGATATGTGTGTGTGTGTGTGTGTATAGTGAGTGTGTGTTTGTGTGTGTGTATGTCAGAAGAATTAATATTAAACAGAACCCTTTAAATCAGACTGACTTCTTTATTTGAACCCAAGTCCAGAGAAAACCAAGAACTTGCTCATTGTGTCTTGACTAGGAATTGGCAGAACTAAACGAATTTGAATTCTGGTTTTCATTTTATTATCCTTCTGTAAAAGATAAATAAATGACCAAAGTGTTTCATTTGTGTTTCTTTTTTTATGTGATCATAGCTTACTGTTTTTGTATACTAAAAACACTTCTAACTTTATATAGGAAAACCATGGATTTGATAAAATTGAGGTCCGAGACAATGGTGAAGGTATCAAGGCTGTGGATGCCCCTGTGATGGCAGTGAAATACTATACCTCCAAAATAAACAGTCATGAAGATCTTGAAAACTTGAGAACCTATGGTTTTCGTGGGGAAGCTTTGGGGTCAATTTGTTGTGTAGCTGAGGTAAGATAATTTATATTGGTTTTTTTTTTTTTAACTGATTTCATCATTGGAGATTATTAAAATTAATCCAGTATTTGGCAGAGTATATCTTCAAATTTTAAAAAATTTATGGTAAACTATCCTTTTAAAATTTTCCATTTCAACTACTTTTAGGTGTACAATTGAGTACATTTTGTGCCTCTATCAATACTGTCATCTTTAGAAGTTTTTCATCATTACTAACTAAAACTTGGTACCCATTTAAGCAATAGCTTCCCAATCCCCTCCCCGTCATTTTAGCACCTATAATTGAGCTAGGTACTCATTACTTTTTTGGGGGTGTGGGAACCAGAAATCAATGCCTCATGCTTGCCAGGCAGGCACTGCGCCATGAGCTATATCCCTGGCCCACTTACTACTTTTTGACCTTAGGACATTGTAAGATACTGTTCATAGAAGGCCAGAAACATTGCAAGTGGGAGATTTCCGTGCTGGTATATAGAGAACTGGACCCCTGGCTTGTTGGCACCAGAGAGTCAGATCTCATTTAAGGAGGAAGTGCACTCTTCAAACCTCTACCCAAGCCTTCTAGCACACCATGTACTTCTCTGTACGTCTCTGTCTTACTTGCTTTACAGGGCACTGAACCTCCAGATGGGTTTTGGAGGCCCGGAGGGTACAAGCAGGTATTGCCTGTCCTTCTAGAGAATGTGTATGGGAACATGCAGCCCTGAATCGTATACAAAAAGTCTTGTTTTTAAAGTGGCATGGGATTCATACCAGGGAGCCTTTGAAGCTCCCAGTAGTAGTGATACTGTTTGAGCTCTCATTGCTATTTTAGAACATAAATACGATATATGAATTTTTAAACTGTTGTCCAAATTAGCAGATAGCCTTTAAGGCTTATTTTGATATTATCAGAAAAGATACAATTTGGCATCTCTGTATTTTCTATAAGATGTGTATAATCTTTCAGAGCTGAAATTGGTTATAATCTGCTTGGCCTGCTAGGTGGCAGCAGCATACTTACTCTTCATGAATACGCTTTACAGGAGCCACATGATTTACCCAAATCTTCACTGTAGTTCTGACTTTGGATGGCAGTTTTGTGTTAGTCCATGGTCACAATCTTGTTATTTGTTTACATAAGTCCACTTAATATCCACGTTTTGTCTTATTTTGGGGGCATTCAAGTGGCTTTGAGTACAAATAGAATAAATTTGTCAGAATTTCAAAAGAATTGTCAAAGTATCCCAATAACAGAATACTATAAACTTCATAAGCAGTTAAAGTTTACAGTTTACACATTGTGATACCAAGTATTTGTTTATCCTTTAAAGTATTAACAGAGCATTTTATGGAACCCCCTATCTAGCAAATCTTTGGGAGACCAGGTAAAGCTGTATCTATGTTTATGTGTGAGGATGCACATAACCCATGTACAGCACAGTGGAGAAAGATAAATAGATTGATAGCCACATGGAGAAAAAAACTATTGTCAGAACCGAAAGTAGTAGTGATACTGTTGCCTTCCAGTTTCAAAAGTTTCAGTCTGTGGCTGGCTCCAAGGCAGAAACACAGTGGTGGAGGAAATCTGCTCCTCAAGGCAGTCAGGAAGCAGAGGTGAAGGAAAAGAGCCAGAGAGAAAAGGGCTGGGAACTGAATGTTCCCTTTCAGGTCACGCCCCCAGTGTCCTACTTCCTCCTAATTCCACCCTTCTAACAGCATTTCTGCTCTGGACACCTTTGAGTTAGGACTTCCATGTGGTTAGTGCTCTTATGATCTTCCCACCTTCCCAAAGCCTCACCTCTGAACACAAGAGCCTCTGGGGAGACGTTTCTCATCTGAACCGTAGCTTAGCATGCATTATTTTGTCATAAGAGTTATCAATGATGATTTGTATTTGTACCTAAAAGTTAGTGATTGCACACAACTAATCAATCCTAGCACTCTGGGAGGCTGAGGCAGGATGACTACAAGTTTGATCGCAGCACAGGCAACTTAGTGACTTAGTGAGATTGTCTCCAAATAAGAAGGGGTGGAAATGTATGTTAGTATGAAGGCCTTGGATTCAATCCTCAGTGCTGTAAAAAGAAAAAGATAAAACTGGAAGGGATCCTGGTAGTAGTAATGGAACTTGGTTGCCTGATCAGGTTCCCCACTAGTGGGCTGGGGCTGCCAAGGGTGCTGGTGCTGAATGCTTGTAGCTGACTTTGCCTTACTTCCACTGAAGAGAGCTGCCCAACTTGGTCATGCAAGGTGACCAACATCTGAAGTGTACTTGATGAGGGGTTGTTAAGGCCCAGTACCAGTTCGAGGTGGTTCTGCTTTTCCCCATGCTATTCATCCCTGAGCACTCCCCAGTGAGCTTCCGGCTCGGTCGTGTATGTCTCAGAGTCCACTTCAGGGCTTGGCCTCTACTGTGTAGATCTGTGGCTCGCTGTCTTCATATTATTCAAAGCAGTCTCCAATAATGGTCCAGCTGTTTCTTACTGTGTGCTGTACACAGGGTACTGTGCCAGCTAGTTTATCGCAGAGGAATTCTGTAAGTGAAGTAAATGAAATATGAACATTGTGACCTGTTCAGGGACAGTGTGTCCATGGCAAACTAAGAATTCAGTTTCTTTTTGATTTCTCTCAGTACTGAGTTTTTCACAATATGTCAGTTTCTTAGTAGGGTGTAAATAGTTTAAAAGTTTGAAAATATCTTCATGTTAAAATAATATTTCCAGGCATGCAGTGACAAGCTCAGTATATAAGTTGTCAGAGTTAAATTAAATATGGGAGGGCTCTGAATAGTATTTCAGAAATACAAAAACTAATATTTGCCAGTTACATTTAAAAAATAATTGTGTACTGCATAATAACCACTCAATCAACCTTGAAACCGTCAGTACGTGATGCACGACTCAGTTGCACTAACAGTCATGAAGGTATAATACATTGAATTATATGTGGTGCATATTACTTAAGAATGGTGGTAAATGGCTGTTACTGGCGTGTGTATTTACTGTCAATCAGTACTTTCTAGTGTACTTCTATTTCTTTAAATTTTTTTGTACTTCTATTTAATTAAAAAATAATTTACTGTAAAGCACTGTGCTATGTTACACCACCAGCAACCCTATTCATCTCTTGTTTACTTTGTTTCTTGATTGCATCAAGAGGCCAGGTTGAGTGGCCCTGTAGGTGGGTGTAAGTGCACCTGCTGGTATTCATATAATGTTGATGTTGAAAGACCCTATATCAAAAAACAAAACAAAAATTAGAAGGTAGTGAAAATAACTGGAGGTAGTGAATAATCTGTTTTGGCCTTCTGATAAGAATTTGATAAGACTTTTGTATATGTTGTTTTATCACATAATAAGATACATATTAGAGGACTTCCTTTGTAAGGTGATAATATAGATTTATTGTAAATCATATTTTTCTTTTCAAAGAAACATTTGAGGAACTTATTTAAGCTTTCAAAATTGGATTCTGATTCCAGCATTCATAGGTAAATGAAGGTCATTTAAGTAAAGGTTAAATTGTACCTTTGCTCTAAGAGGAGGGTGGAATGAGAACAAACTGTGAATGATGGAATCAGGAGCCTCTTTCTAAATCTCAAATGTTTGAATAAGAGAATTGGCCAGATGCATGAAATAGATATTTAGAGAGTCATTTTCTTCTCATCTATAATGTGATGATGACTTGAGAAGCAAGTAAAATACTGCATAATAAGGAACCTTGAATGTTGTTAGGTACCATACAGCTGAATATTGTTTCTGTTTTGGACTTGAATATGTGAAGCAGTGTCCTGTGGTATTGCATAAGTGATGAAATGATGAGTCTTGTGTATTCCCTTGTCAGCAAGCAGTATTTCACCTCAGTGTGCAAAGGTTACGCATGTATCTCCACATTTTATAACCATAGATATATTTCTTATAATTTTTATTGAGGTCTTCATTCTGTAATATGTTCTATTATTCCCTAGAATTGAAGAGTTACTGTACGTTGTCTGTATATGACTCATACTGTACTTGTTGATTTGTCCATCCTATATTTATAAACTTGTTGCAGCGTGGATATTATTCTGACCTGTTACTTATGCAGAATTTTGTGGTAACATAGGATATCTAGGCTTGTTACTGTTTTATATTGCGGGAAACCTCTATGACCTAGAGGGACAGAATGCGAAGGTAATTCACTCTGTTTAAAGACAAGGCACTGGGACTCCCTTACTTGTGGCCTACACATTTGTAAAGGGTAACGGGATGCCCCTAGCATCACGCTGATGTTTCTAGACCAAATAAATAATTCTGATTCCTTTTTCTTAATGTAGGGTACCTTCTGTGTCCTTTAGAGACGGTAGTAGAACTTTAGTTAGAAGAGATATGGAAATGTTTGAACTTGTTGGGATGTTATGCTTCCTAAGTGCAGTCTCCTCAAAGGTAATACAACTCTGCTGAAAGTAGTAGAGCCAAGGCCAGGATTTCCTTTTGCCAGTCTCCCCATAACAGCGTGGCCAGAAGTAAGTTCTAAAGTCGAATGTTCACGGTAGTGTTTATCTCTGTAGCAGGTATACTTAGCACACAGAAGAGAGACATTTCATTTAGGCAAAAGCCCATGTTTCATGCAGTCCTAAAGACCATTAATCTCAGTTTTCAGATTCCTGTTTCTGTGCCATTTATCTAAAATCAGCCCAGAGTTGGGGCGTAGTTTAGTACTGAGCACTCACCAGTGTGTGCCAGGTCTTGAACTGGATGCCAGCAGTACAGAACATTGCAGAAGTCAGCCACCCCGTCACCCCAAAAGTCTTTGTCATAGTTACCCTAAAGAAATTTTTGTCAAGATTTTTGCATGAATCCTAATTTTTTAAATTTATTTTTTAATTCAAAATTGAACAAAAACTATGCTTTTCTAAAGTTTACATGCCTTCATATTATTTGTATTAATACTCTAATTCCTTGAAATTAGGTTAGCTTTTATTAATTGACTAGCTCACTTAGTTCCTAATGAGGTCCTCTGAAGACTTTTGAAACTTTTCCTTTTCAACATTGGGTTTGTTAAAAAAAAATTCTTTTGCCATCACTGGGTTTACTCACTCTCAGAGTTCCTCAGTGTCTTGTGTAGGAGTCACCAGGAATAGTTTGTAATATTTGCAATCTTCCTGATGATGGAGTTCCTGCACCTTCAGTGCAAGCCGCTGCACAGTTAATGCACTCTGCACCCATGTCTGGCCCTAGAAAAGACTTCCTGTCCAGGGTATGGGGTGATGTCATGAAAGGAACTCTGAAAATGCTGTGGCTTCCCCTGAGGAACACACTATTTATGAATTTGTGGAACATGCCTGTTTTCTTTCACTGTCTTTAGCTGTGAATTCCAAAACATCTCCTATCTAGGTAAATTTTCATAGTGTCTTACAGATTGCAATTTAAAGCAGTTTTATTATTGGAAAATGCATTATGTTCATTTTTAAAATTTTAACTTAAACATGAAAGTGATAAAGTCCTCTTGCTGGGGATTTAGCTCAGTGGCATAAGCGCCTGCCTGGCAAGTGCGGGGTTGCGAGTTTGATCCCCGGTACAAAAAAAAGAAAGTGATAAGTCCCTTCCCTCCCTCCTTCTTCCTTCCCTCCCTCCCTCCTTCCTTCTCTCCTTACCTCCACACACACACATCTATCTATCTTTCTTTTTTCTTTTCTTTTCCTTTTCTCTTTCTTTCTTTCTTTCTTTCTTTCTTTCTTTCTTTCTTTCTCTTTCTATCTATCTTTCTTTTTTCTTCTTTCTTTCTTTCTTTCTTTCTTTCTTTCTTTCTTTCTTTCTTTCTTTCTTTCTTTCTTTCTTTCTTTCTTTCTTTCTGAAAAGGTACTAGGGATTGACACTAGGACCTTTGCACGCAGGTACATATATCCCCAGTCCCTGCCCTCCACCCCTTTTAAACAAGGTCTTGCTGAGTTGACCAGGCTGTGCTCTTACGTTGGTACCTTGCTGCCCCAGCTTCTCAACGTGCTGGAATTACAGGCGTGCTGGATCCTATTTCAGTTTATTCTGTAAGCTAGAGTTAATTTACTACCCTAATGTTTTAACAGGATGAATAAGTTACTGTCTTACAGAATGCTTTGAAGTGGTTAAAGAGAAATCCTGTGTAACCTTACAAAATAAGACAATGTCTTCATCTTATCATCTCTCTCCCAAAGATGATCACGTAATCATTGATTCAGGCCACCCAGGTGCCACTGGCAGTTAGTACTGGAGCTAAGTTCCAGGGCAGTCGTGCTCATTCACATTGACTTCATATCAGCTGACCAACTTTTAGAGAATGGAAATAAAATTCAGTTGACCTTGGGATTTTGGAGAAACAGTTCCTTAAATGTAGAATTGTTTTAAAGGGGCAGTTGTGGAATAATTAAACCTCTGGAAAGTGATTCTCTAGCCATCTGTATCCTCTTTGTTTTGGGTTATACTTTACTAGACGAAATGGTTCATAGGTACATTATAGTTGGGATGTAGTAGGGAAGATTAAGATTGGTTACCAGGAAAACATTTTGAATTATACAAATCATGGAGTGTATTTTGGAAGCAGTAGAACAGTCACTTGAGAGTACTCAGAAGTTCACAACTTTTACATACAGCTTTTTTCACAGATATAGCAGCCTGACCTAGTGCTCTTAATAATGTTTCTGTGGATTTCATTCTCAGAATATAGTAGACTCTTTTTTTCTAGCATGCTGAGCTTGAAAAGTTATATTTTTGTAATGGTTCTGGTATTTCCTACTGAGTGCCCACATGTTCTGCAGAGCCATATGACATCCAGTAAATCTGCTTGGTGAAGACAGAGTGACAGAACTGTCAAATGTAGACAAAAGTGAACCAGGGAGTTCCAGCAGTAGAGGAGGATCTTTGTGGCTTCTAAATTATGTAGATATATTTTCGGGTATTCAGTGCTGCTGAGTCTAAGGATGACCGAGAAAGATTACACTCAGGTCTGGGTCATTCTTGCTTATTGTGGGTTTTAATTACTTTTCTCTAATTGCTGAGACAAAATACCTAACACCCAAAGTTAAAGGGGGAAAAGTTTATTTAGTAGAGATGTCAGTCCATAAGCAGCTGGCTTCAAGGCAAGGTGGCACATGGCAGAGGTACAACAGTTTATGGTGGCAGAAGACAGCAAAAGCAACAAGAGAGAGTGAGAGAAGCCTCTTTCTGTCCTTTATATTTTATCTAGTCTACCAGGATTACCACGGTGCCAATGCAGTCAGTGGACTGATCCAGCAATCACCTTCCATTAATTTCAGCACCGTTAATCTCAGCATTGCACCATGAATCAGTCACGCTCTAGATTCAGCTACCTACAAAAAAATCTTATGACCACATGAGGCTTGGCGGGGGGCGGGGGGCGGGGGGCATCTGGACACAAACCGTAACACTGTGTGTACCTTCTTTCTTTCCAAGCCCCTTTCCCATCCTTGAGCCGGCATCTCCACTCCCACCATTGGTTTTGTGACACAGGTGTGATTTGTTCTTACATGCCCTTAAATTTGTATGACTTACATCTGAGGAAATAGCCTTTTTTTCTTCTCCTCCTCCCTCCTCCTCCTCTTCCTCTTCCTCTTCCTCTTCCTCTTCTTCTTTCTCTCTCTCTCTTTCTCTCTCTGCAGTATTTGGGGATTGAACCCTGGGTCTTGCCCTGAGCTACATCTCTAGCCCTTTTTATTTTTGACACAGGGTCTCAGTAAGTCGCAGCAGTGTCTGGGCTGGACTCAAATTTGTGATCCTTTTGCCTCAACCTTCTAGAACACTGAGATTATAGGCCTGTTCTACTGTATCCAGCTATGAAGTATTTGCATAATGAATGAATTTCTCGCTTGTTCAATGCTCAAGATTTTTTAAAAATTTATAAAAAATTTAATGACTTTAAATTTGGACTTAAGAAAAATTTGTCTATAAAGATATGTGTATATATTTTTAACTTCTCAGTTCATAAACTTTAAACACAAAAGTACAGCTTTTCACAAGATATTGCAGGAGGAGGTCCACAATTTATGGAAACCTATTGGAAACCAGGTTCCTTAAATTTGCTTTTACATATCTAAGTCATAGAGTATATATAATGCAATTGCCATTTCAGGTATACTGGGCTTTCTTTGTGTGTTTTTATTAAAATAGTAAAAAATCAGTCATTTGCAACATAAAATGTATAAGTTGGTCTATTTATTAGTGTAACTCAAGAAATATTGCATAAGAAGTGGTCATAACTTATCAAGTCAAATTTTTTTCAATATTAAGGAAATATTACCATTACCAGTATTTCAAATCTAATTTGGTAGTAAACCTATTGCAATGCGTATGTAAAGTGATAAATGTACTAGAGAATTTTTTATTTCCAGGTTTTAATTACAACAAGGACAGCTGCTGATAATTTTAGCACCCAGTATGTTTTAGATGGCAGTGGCCACATAGTTTCTCAAAAACCTTCACATCTTGGTCAAGGTAAGAGAGTAGTTTTGTAACATTCTTTACCTTTTCTGTTTTGTTTGTTTAAAAACATGGTGTTACTCTATGAATTGAGATGTATGGTTTTGGCCTGATAAAATCTAGTTAATTTTGAAGTGAACGTTGAGCCTTTACGTATTAACCTCTCAAGTATTTAGAGACTGGGGACAGCACTGTGTTTAGTTGCTGTATGCCAAAACAATGCGAGCATTTATTTTCCTACTGCTGGGTTACCAGTGTCATCTTTAAATATGAAGGAGAGTATTCTATTGAAACGCCAGAAAGTAATAATAAACCACAGTATTAAGGTGATCACATAATATTATAAAATAAATTTCTTTATGAAAAACTTCAAACATATGCACAGGTAGACAGGATAGTATATTTGTGACTGTTTCAGCAATTATCAGCTTTTTACTAAGGTCCTTCTAACATCCTAACATATCTTTTCTTTGCATTATTTTGAGGAGAATAAGAACATTGTCTTAGATATTTGTATTTAATTTTACTACATTTTATTGTAAATTCATGTTTATTGTTGTGGTTCCTCATTATAATTTATCAAAGTACTATATTTTTTCTATGGTTTCTTCCCTCAAGTTTTAGCTTTAACTTATTTGAGCTATTTTTTGCATAATACTTCTGTTTTCATTGAAATATATTTTCTGATATCTTAATTCTGATGTCAGATTTGCTCACTTTTATTTTATAAAGACTCAGTATAGTTATGATTGGTTATCATTTCTGTTTCCTGAAAAAAAAAATGCCAATTTTTTTCTCGTTTATTCTGATAATGAAAATGAGTTTAAGCCTAGTTTGATGTATAGTAATAAATGTTATACATATTTTAATTAAGGTCAGTGTAATTCTTTTACTGTATGTTGAATGTTAGGACAGAGAGGCTTTGTTTGTAATCACGATTTTTCTCAGGAACTGCTCTGACTCTGGGCCTTAGAACTTCAGATTAGGAAACCATTTGGAGTAGGATCTAGGAGAGTACCGATATGAAGTAATCGAGTCACCTTATAAAACTTAAAAAGTATTTATTTTTATCTGAGTAGTAACCCGTCTCATCTGCACAGCCAGTGACTGCCTCACTCATACTTCTCGTGCTTTTCTGTGTTCGTCTCCATGGGAACTGTGAAATAACAATCCTTTGAATATGGACTCCCTCTGATCTTTGCCCTTTTGCTGGTTGATTTGTCTTCCCCTGCTGACCTCAGTTTTCTGCCTTTAGTAAGTGAGACTGGGTATGCATAGTAAGGAATTTTTATAGTCAGTAAACAAACTCCTTTTTTTTAGCCTGTTCTTTTTTTTTTTTTTTTTTTTTTTAAGAAATAAACATATTTGGAGGGTGGTCAGTAGCTACAAAGCCAGGGATTGCTTTTCCTAATTCAGTTTTTTCACGTAATTACATGTGATTGGTGAGGAAACAGCAGAAAAGTGTTAATTTCTAATTGCTCTAAATAGACGTCTAAACACCCACAGACACTTTCCAAAGCCTTTTACATTTACGTTGCTTAGTGCTGGTGGTTTTTGAGTGATCACATACTCACATTTCACCAGCTGTCATTAGCTTCCATTTAAATATTTTCTGTGTAAGATAAAACTACAGTTCCACCATCCTAATTTATACCTGTGCATTTAGGTTCTTGTGGATTGATTTCTGCAGTGGTGTGAACACCCTCGCTTAGCACTTACTCTTCATACCTTCTGATAGGATGACGCTTACAGATAGCATAACTGTAGGTACAGGAACAGCTTGCAACAGAATCTTCTTTAGGCACTGGAAAATTTGCTACCCTTTTAAAAACATTTTAAGATGTTTTCAAAATAATTTATGAGCAACTTCATTTCTGATCTGTGTAGGTATCTTATGGATTAGCATACTACTTAAAGTGGGTTATGTATTTAACAGAATGTCTCATTGCCTTTACCTTCTTTTCACTTTAGTTTAAAATACTATATCTGAGTTTTGAACTAATAAGTAATATAGAACTGTCTCTAGCTTTTAAATTCTTTCACTAAGAATGCTGACTAAATTATTTTAGTCATACTTTTTCTGTCATCACTTCTGTTTCTTTTACCCTAATCAGCAGTAAACTTTTAATTTGATTTACCCTCCTACACACTCCCCTCCCAAGTTCTTCTGCCTTAGGAATTTCTCAGATATCAAAAGTAGTATATTTAAAGTACTGTGATCAGGTTCCTTTTCTAACTATGTTATTAGAGTAGAGCATCATGTTCTATATGAATTCCTACTTTGTGCATGTATTGAAAGATCTTTTTATCTTAATTGTGGGACTTTATTCATTAATTTTAAGAGTACTTTCTGATATATTCAGGCACCCATACCATTACATTAGGAGTATAAGTAGTTGCCTTTATGAGTGACATAACATAGGGCTGTGTAAAAATATAATGAGAGCTTATTACAGGACTGCAGTTTAATCTAGTGTTTGAAGAATGTGCTAGTTAGAGAGCTGAGCAGTTCTCTTGTAAAATATGATAGTATACTGGAGCCTTCTCCCTATTGGCCAGTATTACTTGGTATTTTGAGGGATAAACATTTCCTTTGAATCAGAAAAATCCTTTCCATCAGTAAGTTCTATTCATATATGTAATTTGCATCTTACTAGTATTTCTTAATTTACTCTGGCAATATTTTTAGGTGTTTAGGTAATGTGGTCTTTGAGGTATAACATATTTAAAAATCAAGAATTTTTTTTCTATTTTTTAAAGCACATCTGTTTTGTCCCATGTCTGCCTTTTTCTGTCTGTTCATCACTACTGTAAATGACATTTTATTTGTTATCTAGGAAGTCTCAGACTAATGAGGAGCCCAGATGAGTAAATAATGATGAAATAGTGAAGCCACTAAATACTTACATGAGGGTTAGCAAAGTTTTTACAAAGTATGATACTTGAGTTTGAAGATGATAAGTAAGAAAGCGTGGGAGTATAATTTTTCAGTGAGAAGAGTGATTGATATAGAAGAGATTGTCAGGGTGTGGGAGCACAAATCTGTACTCCAAACACTCACAGGACTGTGGCAGAAAGATGGCAAGTTCAAGGCTATCCTGGGCTACATCTAGCTCAAGGCTAGCCTAGACTATGTAGAGAGATCCTTTCTCAAAAAACAAACAAAGAGCAAACAGGGGGAAAAAAAAAGGAGAAGGGAAAGGAGGAAGAGGAAGAGAAAGAGAACTGGATGTAGTGGTGGATGCCTATAATCCTAGCCACTTTGGAAAAAGAGTCAGAAGGATTGAAAGTAGGAGGCCATCCTGCCAACTTAGCAAGACCCTGACTCAAAACAAAAAGGGCTGGAGATGTAGCTCAGTGGTAGAGCACCCCTGCGTTCAATCTCCATACCAAAGGAGAAGGGAATACCATTGCTCCATTGCTTACTGTATAGCAGTGAACTTCATAATTTAACAAACTTGTATTTTTCTTTAAACTTGTTGAAGAACAGGATCACAGACAAATTTAAATGAGCTAAATTTAAGAGTTTTAGGCAAAAAGTGACTGGCAGTATTTGTATCCATGGGAGCATTAACTGAATCAGAAGAAGTAGGTAAACAAAGAATTAAGTCTGCCATATACAAAGGATCTCGTGTGACATTGAGATAAACTTATTTGAACTTCAAATATCGTCATGTGGACTGACACAACAGGTGGAAATGGAATTCCCAAGCAGAGCTAGTTTGCCTGACTCGTCAGATCTCATCAAGACTTTTGCTGAGTAAGCAGTGATGAATAAAGTTGGGGCTGAGCTAGCAGAGAAAGATCCTAAAGGCTTGATGGAGCAAGACATTGTGTCTTTAAGACATTTGATGCCAAAGGTGAACTGGAACTGAATGAAGGGGCAACTCAGCTGCAACCCAACTCATAATTAGACTGAAGAGGCATGCTCTTTACTTGCTTGACAGAAGACAAAGAACTTTCTTTGAGGGAAATGTTATCTCCTTTAGTATCTGTTGTTCTTCTGTATACAAAATCCAACATAAATAAAACTTTTTGAAGCATGTGCAGAAAGGAAACTGAGATGCATAATCAAGAGGAAAAAAAGCAAAGAATAAGGAAACTTACAGGTGAAATAATAGATAAGAACCTTAAAAATTACATTAAGGAATTTTGAAATGATGATCAAAATCTTTTAAGATAAGTAGAAACTTAAAAAGAAATTTCTAAAACTATACTACCCTGAATAATTGATTGGATGGGTGCTATAGTTTAGATCTAGAATGTCTCTATGTTAAAACCTTGGTTTCCAGTGGGAGATCTTCTGTTCTTTGGGCATATGCCATTTAAAGAGGTATTGGAGTGTACTCTCTGTCTCTTTGTATCCCTGCTGCTGGTGAGTAGTGTCTTTGGTCCTACTGTGATGTAGGAGGCACATTATAGTGCCAGAAGAAACAGGGCCAACTGAACCTGGACTGAAAATTCCAATATTATGAGTAAAATAAACCATTCAAAATATATTATTTCAGGTTTTTCTTTTTCAGAAATGGAAAACTAACATGAAACATTGGTACATACCTTACTAAGAAGTAGGGTTGTTGCTATTACTATGCATTATGATGAAGAGGAACCTTTGGAATTAGTTCACAAGAGTTAGAAAGTTTGGGGGGAATCAGGCTAGAAAAAACCTGCAGTGCTATGAACAGAGCTTGCTGTGTGCTTCTTACGAGGAATCAGACCAGAATGCTGATAGAAATGCAGATATTAAGGTTGTGCCAAAGAATTTTTATTAGTGTAGAAATACACTATTGAGAATTGGAATAGAGAATACCCTGACAAAGAATTTAGTTGTATCATATCCATGCCCTGAAACTTTGTAGAGGCTGAGCTTAAGGATGTTGGATTAGTTTATCTGGCTGAGGACATTTCAAGGCAGTGTAAAGTTCAGGCATCAGCATGAATGTAACAGCCACTTTTTAACCACATTTATAGTAAGAATCAACAAAGGGGAACTAAGGAGGAAGAATTTTGGAAAATTTACAGTTTGCCCCAAACGAAGTGCATATAAAGTTTTGGCCAAGAAGATATGGTTGCTAGAGACATTAGCACTGATTAAAAACAACCAACAGCTTTGCAGCAGGACAGTAGACAGGATGCCTAGAGAGAATGTATATCTGTTTCAAAGAATGTTCAGGACTGACTGTTTTTGAGAAAAGGTCCTTAGGATGCTCTGCCTAACCGCACCTACTCAAACCAGCAAAACGAGAATGACATCAACTGTGGTTCAGGTGGGCCCAAGAACACCTTGTACTGGTGGCAGACTTGGTCATCAGCCACATGATACTGATTTTGTAGGCCTGTAGGATGTGGGAATTATAGGATTATGGAAGATGCAACTGAATTTTTAAAGGAAAGCCTTGGAAACCAGGTAGTATGTGGCAGGGTTTTAGTCCCTACAAGCAGCCCCAGACAGGTGATATGTAGTGAAGTTGAGAGACTGAAACTAAAGTTGCAAGGGAAGTCCTAGGAAATTCAACTTGTCAGGAGTGTATAAGGCTATTTTGAGAGGGAAAACAAAGAACATTTTTTCAAACAGTGATGATTTTCTAAGTGGAAATAAAACATGTTTTCAGTTTAGAAGAATCAGCCTGTCTCATTGTTGAGACACAATACCTGATATTCACAACTTGAAGAGAGATTTATTTTAGTTCATCGTTACAGTCTGTGGTCAGCTGGCTCTAGGGCAGAAAGGCAGAGTGGAAGAAAAGCTGCTTATATCATGGCAGTCACCAAAGTGGAAAGATAAGGGAGAAACTGAGGAAGGAGATTACACCCTTCCAAGTCACAACCCCATTGATCTACTTCTTCCTACCAGACCTCATCTCCCAACAACAGGTCAGCTGTATTTTTCCCCTGTGATTCAGTCACCTTCCCCAAACTCCACCTAAGAATATATGAAGTCTTTGGAGGTCATTTTTGGTCTAAACGGTAACATTCTGCCCCTGGCACGTGAAAGACTCATGTGCAGTTCTTTATGAAAAACAGATTTAGTTCATCTCTAAGAGTATCATTGCTGAAGAGTCCAAAATTCCCTCTGAGACTCAAGGCAAACTCTTAGCTGTAAGCCCTTGTAAAAATCAGAGTGAATATATCGTGGTATAGGGTAAACATCCCCATTCTAAAAGAGGGAAAGCAGAATATAGACAAGAATGGGACCAAAGCAAGACTGAAATCCAGCAGTGGAAACACTAAATCTTATAGCTTTGTGTCCAGCACCCCACGACAAAGATGTGAGTGCCAAAGCACCTTTGGTGGCCCCAACCCTATGGTACTGCATATTGTAGCCCTCACAGCTTCTTTTAGGGTGGCTTTGCTCACTGCCTATGACTTTCCCCAGTCTTTCATATTCCTGGCTGTTCTAGTTTCTGGGGTTTTCAAATTACCTTTAGCTTCACTCTCACATTTTCACTCACTGACCTTTTAGGGGCCTACTGCTGGCCTCCCAGGCTTTCCTCTGAAATCTGGGATGAAGCCTCCCTGGTCCCACAATTCTTATATTATGCATGCCGGTAGAACCAGCACCATATGGATAACACCAAGGTCTGCTGCCTGCTTAAGTAAGTATCCAGGCCTCTGAATCACTGCAGAGGCCTCTGAGTGCCTGGCTAGCAGTGGAACAAATTCTGGCAGATCAGTTCCCTAGGCAGCCCTGAAGAGCAAGGTGCTACAGAGTTTTCTTTTCAAGTGAAAGCTTTGCAGCTTTGTACTTGAGCCTACAATTGCAGATTCTGATAAGATATGCCCTCAAGGCATCTTTTCTATTTTCCTGATACAAAGTAAGTTGCTTCTTTTTATTGTTAATCTTTTTAGCAACCAAACTTTTTTGGCCAAAATTTTATAGGCCATATTATTATAGGCAATTTCTTGTGGCTGGCAGCAAAAATTTTCAAATTATTCAACTTAGCTTTTTGCTTCTGCTTCTTGTAGTATATCTTGCTGAAAGCCATGAATGGTACTCAGGCTACATCCTGAATGTGGGGCTTCTTTGACATTTCTTCCATCAGATTGATTAGTCCACCATTCTTAATCTTAGTCTCTTACAAAGTCTCAGTATATAAGCAAAATGTAGACAAATTTTCTGCCACAGCATAACATACATGGCCTAGAGTCCAGCTGCCAATGGTGTCCTTTTTTTCCCAATTGAAGTGTCCTGAGCCTAGTATTTACCATTTTCATTTTTCTTAGCAACTGGTCTCCTGAGCTCCAGTCACAATCTCCCATTTAGCTTGGTTTAGGGCATTCTAGCTGATTTTCCAAACTCCTCATTGCAAAGTGTTCTAAATCACATGGTTAAATATAGTCATAGGAATGACCCTACTTTTGGTACTAACTTACTCTACTTACTCACTGTCTTAACTACTTACTCATTGCTAAATCCAGTAATGGACATCCACAGCTTAAAGTGGGAGAGGCTTCATTTGCTCATGGGTATAGTCCATGGTCAGTTGGCTTCAGGGCCAGAATGATAAGAGGGCCACAGTGGAGAAAGAACTGCTTACATTGCAGCCAGGAAGCAAAGAGAGGAGGGAGGAGAGCTATGGAGAAAGAAGCCCTTCCAAGTCATGCCACAAGTGACTCGCCTCTTCCCTCCAGACCCCACCTCCTAAAAGCAAGTCAGCTGTATGACTCCCGTGATTAATTCACCTTCCAACACTCCCCCCTCCATCTATGAGCGCATTCTTGATCTCACTGATTACACAATCCTTGATAGGGTATTTAGGGATAGATCTCTAGAGGTGTGATACTTAGGTCAAGATCTGAAGGTTCTTAAAGGGATCGGTCATCCAAAGGGTGGGTGGAAAAAGACGCCAATAGGTGGAATCAGTTTCTGATATGCCATAGAAGCAGAAGAAAGTGATAGGAGAAGATGTAGCCAGAGGCTGGTATGTATAGTCCTATAAGCTTTGTTCTTCTCTCGTCCCACCTTTCTCCCCCAGTCAACTGTGTCACTAACAATTGTTTAAAATATTGAGTCTCAAGCAGTTGTTTCTCTACGTTGTATCTTTCACATCATGAAACATGATTTAATGGTTGTGTTGCAGGTCTCATCCACATTACCAATTTCTTCTACTTTTAGGATTCTTTGCTAACCAAATTTATTTTCTTCTCTTGTCCTGATATCTCTATTTTGATGTAATTGTTGTTTGGTTAGAGTTTATTTTCATCAAATATACTTGAATGACATACTTCTAAATCTTTGCAAGTCCAAAAATATCTCCATTTTGTTCTAAACCATGTCTTACCTGGGTATAGGTTTCTTAACTTGCCCTTAAAAAGTTATAGAATGTCTATTTTCTGGTGTTATAGAAAAGAAATTTGATGTTAATCTTGTTTTAAAAGAAACTTTTTTTTTTGTTTACAAGTTTGTAAATTTTTTTCTTGAGTTTCTTTTGTTTTAAAAATATTCCTACTCATAACTGAGTAAACTCTTGAAATATGCATTCCAATCTTTGATTCTGGAAAATATTTCTCAATTAAGTCTTCATTATTTTTTTCCTCCTCTTGGAACACCTGATTTTATGTTAGGGTTTATAAGTCTTGCATTTCCCTTATGATTACCATTTCTTTATGTCATTGCCCATTGTTACAAGCAGTAGGATTTATTAGGTAGAGAATTTCTGCTTCACAGAAAAAAGTACATAATACATAGCAACCCAATTCACATAAATCACAACAAAAATTTCGTAGAAATGTGGTACTCCTTTCTATCCTAGTTTATTCTTTTCATTCTAGTTTATCTTTTTAAAAATGTTAGTTGCTGTACACTAAATGGGTGGTTCTCGGCTATCTGAAGCAATTAACTATTGGAACATTTTTTGTTATTATGACAGGGTAGGGTTACTAATACTGAGTGGGGAAGAGGTCAGAAATGCTGTTAAATGTTCGATGATACACAGGAGAGTCCCCAACAACAAATTTATCTGGTTTTCTTAGTTACTTTTCTCTCATTGCTGAGACAAAATATCTGATGCCAAAATTAGGGAAGGAAAGGTTTATTTATCTTACAGTTTTAGAGATTTCAGTCCATATTCAGCTGGTTCTAAGGCGGGTAGCATGGAGGGGCAGTTGTTCATAGCAGCTGCAAACAGCAAAAGCAAAAAGGACAAAAGAGTGAAAAGGGCAAAAGAGGGGAAGCATCCCTCCTTTTTGCCCTTACATTGTATGCCGGCTCTGCCCCTGGGTGCAGCACTCACATCACCAATCCCAGCAGTAGACAGTGAGCTAATCCCAAACGCTAGATTTAGCCGCATCCATGATTGCATGAGGCTTGATGGGGTGAGGCATCGGAACATAAACCATAACACTGATCCAATGTTAATATATAGTGTCAAGATTGAGAAACCCTACGTTACATTGATAATTCACAGTGGTGGGAACAGGTGCGGAAGAGGGAGAGCATGTGGCAGGCAGAAAGGTGACTAGAGACTGGGGAGGGGCTATGCTTAGGCTTTAATGGCAAGTTACTCTTGAGAGAACTGAGGCCTCAGGCAAGTACCTTAATTCCTTCTGAGGCCAGCATCCCAAATGACTAGGCCACTAGGCCCTAAATACTTCCACATGGAGGACCAGACTTCCAGCACATGCCTGGAGGACAAACTGTATCCAAACTGCAGCATCCCATCCTAGCCTCCTGGATCCTGTCTGTCCTACCATGTAAAATAGAATCTTTCTATCCCCTGCAGCCCCCCAATCTTAACTCTTCTAAATTCACTCAGAACTCCAGAATCTTATCCAAGACAAGATTTTGTTTTCGTAGCAACAAAAAACAGATTGATATATGTTGGGGTTCTGCAAGCAAAGGGAAAATAAAGGGTTGTACACACTAAGTATTAGTAAAATGGCAGCCGCCAGGCCAGCCTAAGCAAGTAGCTTTTATTGAGATAAAGAACAAAGAAACTCAAATTGCGCTTGCTCAAATTATATAAGTTGTTTACTTCTTGACCTTATAGGACCTCATGTTTTTACCTTGGGGTGGGGACGATGTTTCAAGGGCTGCACTTTTTCCAAAACACTGTCCACCGAATGTGTCTGGGACAAAATGGAGTCAGTGTGGCCTCTCTACAAATACAGTTGATGCCAAAGAGTGGAGTCATTGCTATAACTGTGTTTAAAAACAGCCATCCTAGTGTTCACCTGAAATATAAAAAACAAGTTCCATTTTTCTGAGATACAATGGTGGGACAGAGGGTAGGATAAATGTTTCTATTCCAGAAAGGAAGAAATAGTCAAGTAGAAAGGATTAATTTGGTCAAAACTATCAGGACCCCACAGCTCTTGTGTTCTATTCACCTAGAAAATCAGTACCATGTGGATGCCACTAAGGTCTTCTCTTGGTGTGCGTGGTGCCTGGGTCTACTTGAACTGTGTCTGCAACCTTGAACCATTTCTGCAGCAAACAAGGAGTAGAATCCCAGTCTTCCCTGAGCACCATGTACTTTGACCCTGAAATAAATTTGCATTTACAGGTCTGGGATGTGTGATAGAAGGGGTAGCACTAAGGGTCTCTGCGATGCCCTCAAGGTTCTGTCTTGTTGTCTTACATGTGGCTCCCTTTTATCTACAGATACAAGCTGTTGTTCAGCTGCATTCTGATTTTGTTTCCTTAAATGTGTCCCTCCTCAACTCTTTGCCTGGACAGGTTATGAATTTTCTAAATCCTTCTCCTCTGTTGCCTATTGCTCTGCTTTCACACTGAAAACAGAGTAAAGTATTCACATAAAGCTTCTTGTATATCTTATAGAAATTTCTACCACATAGGCATAGAGGCACATGCCTGTAATCTCAGGAGGCAGAGATAGGAATACAGGTTCAAATTTGGCCTGGAAAATTTAGTTATATCCAGTCTCATCCTGTGTTAGAATCAGAAATGAAAAGGGCTGGGGACATAGTTCAGTGATGAGAATGAGAGTCAGCTTGTCATTCTTGAATCTGGCTTTCCATAAAGTAAACAGAAGGTATCCAAGTTTTTTACAGTGATGTTACGTGGGTGGCTTATATTCTCATTTCCAGTAGAATCTTCAGTTTCGTCTAGTGTACTCTTACTATCTTTTGAGTCATGTCCAGAATTGCCTCTAATGTTTCGCTTACAGCATTGAGGCTTTTTCTAGATTTTTCCTCCAGACTTTTTCAACCTCTACCTATTACTCAGATCCAAAACTGCTTTCACAATTTTAGACATAACCCCTCTCCTTGCTATCAATTATATCAGTCTGTTTTTTGTTGCTATAAAAACATAATCTAAGGCTAGGAAACTTATACAGAAAAAGGGTTGAGTTCACATTTTAGTAGGTTCAGGGGCTCTGATAAGGATCTCGTGGTGGAGAACATTGTGGTAGTGGAGGCATATGCAGGAGGGAGTGATCATACGTGGTGAGTCACACAGCCAGAGACCTAAACTCTTTCTTTCTCTGTCCTTTTTTTTCCTTCCTTCCTTCCTTCCTTCCTTCCTTCCTTCCTTCCTTCCTTCCTTCCTTCCTTCCTTCCTTTTTCCCTCCTTCCCTCTTCAGTGCATGGTTTTCAGCGCTGGCTATACATTCATTAGAATCACATAAGGAGATTGATTTAACAATTCTGAGATTTGCTGCTGACCAGTAGTTTTAAAAATATATGTTAAAAACAAGATAAGGCAGATAAGATGGCACATCCCTGCAATCCCAGCACTCAGGAAGGTACAGCAGGTGTATTAGTTTAAGTTCTTGAATCTGGCTTTCCATAAAGTAAACAGAAGGTATATAGCCTGAACTATGTAGCCAGAGCTTGACTCAAAAAGTCAAGACAAGACTCATGCCTGTTGAATATGACTATGACAAACATTTAGTCTTAATTTCTTGTATCTTTTTTAAAATAAAAAGCTACTTGCTAACATAATTGTTAACCAGTATAATTATTATTTAATTTTTTAGTTTACTTTTGTTTGGTTACCCTGTGTTTTGAATGTTTGTTGTTGAAGATGGGTAAATAAAACCAAGTTATTTGATACTAGTTCAGGTATGAAATTTTATTGGTATAATTGAGATTATTACATATGTTGTTGTATATTCTTGTATCACTTATATATTACAAAGTACAGAATAAGCATCTCCAGGTGGTGAATATCAGCAAGTTTTTTTAAAATCAGATTTTAATTTGTACATTTTGGATATACAGAATGATCACATTTATCATAGAGAATCTGTACCTGTACATGATGTAACTTGATTCTCTTTTTTAATTTCCCTACCCTGCCTTCAACCCCCATCCTCCTCCCATTTACAAAAGCTTTGTTTCTTTGTTTCCTTTTCTCAATTTTTTTACTTTTCCCTTCTTTCCTTTTCCCATCCCCTTTCCCTTGTTCCCCTCCATTTGAATATTTTCTTCCTGTTTCACAATACCCTAATATACATTTTCTGTCTTATTTACACTTTCGGTTTCTCACACAGAAATAATGTGATATTTACACATGTATCCAATTTATTTCACTTAAAAGTATAGTCCCAAGGTGTATCTATTTACCTGGGAATGTCTCTAGCTTATCCTTCTTCGTGGCAGAGTGGTACTCCAGTGTATAAAAAGAACTCATGTCTTTATCCATTCACCAATTGGTGGGTATTTGGGCTGTGTCCAAAATTTGGCTATTACAAATTGTGCCACTATAAACTTGGGATATATATATATTGCTTGGTATGGTGCTTTTAATTCTGTTGGTAAGATACCCCAAAGGGAAATATTAGGTCAAATGGGACCTCTTGTCCTAGTCTTCAGAGGAATCTCCACACTAATTTCCACAGTGGTTGCACCAGTCTGCACTCCCACTTGCAGTAGAGAAGAAAAGTGCCTTTTCCTCATAGCCCTGCCAACGTTTGTTACTTGTTAATTTCTTGGTAATAGCCATTCTTTCTGTGATGAGATGGAATTTCAGTTTGTTTTAATCTGCATCTCTCCAATGACAATGATGTTAATTTTTTTTTCATATATTTGTTTATCATTACTGTTACGTCATCTGAGAAGTGTCTATTCATTTCAGATGCCCATTTTTGGACTAGGTCTTTAAATTTGGAGGATCTGATTTTTTAAAAAAATTCTTAATGTAGTCTATATATTAGTCCTTTTTCTGAGTAATAGCTGGCAAAAATTTTTCCCCACACTGGGTTGCCTCTTCACTCTGTTGGTGGTTTCTCTTGCTGTGCAAAAGCTTTTTAATAAGTTGAGATTCCAGTTGTTGATTCTTTGTACTAGTTCCTATATGAATGGGGTTTTCTTCATAAAGTCTTTGCCTACACTGATGTCTTCAAGAGTTTTACCTAGTGTATCTTCCAGCAGACTTAGTGTTTGTTTTAATACTTAGATCTTTGATCCATTTTGACTTTAGTGCATGGTGAAAGATAGAGGTCCAGTTTTAATCTTGGCATGTGCAGAACCAATTTTTCTAGCACCATTTATTAAAGAGACTGTCTTTCTTCCAGTGAAGGTATTTGGCATGTTTGTCAAAGATAAGGTGGCTTAGTGTGTCTGGAATTGTTTCTGCATTTTCTAATTTCAGCAGATTTCTTAACCTGCGTTCTAACACAGCATGGTGGCACATGCCTGGAACCCAAACTACTTGGAAAGTGTGAGGCAGGAGGATCACAAGCTCAAGGCCAACCTGGACAATTTATTAGCAAGATGCTTGTCACAAAATAAAGTAAGAAAAAAGAGCTGGAAATGTAGCTCAGTGTTACAGTACTTGCCTGGCCTGAGCAAAGCACTGGGTTTAATCCTCAGTACTGGAAATAAAAAAAAAAAAAAAAAAAAAAGAAGAAGATACTGCATTCTGGCGAGCCCATGTTTCTCTGCACTGAAAGAAATGAAATTATTCTTGTTTTGACTGCATACTTAGCAAGTCATAGGTTGAGTCTACCAGAGGATCAGAAGTTTGCAAAGATAATCTTCCTTGGGTTCCCACACTCGGAGGATTAGCTTTTCATGTTGGAAAGGGTTCCTTACTGACTGTAGGGATTTTTCAATGTGGATTTGAAGATCTGTAAAATTTCTTCCAATTCTAAATATCTTTTTATCTGCCAACAGGTACAACTGTAACGGCTTTAAGATTATTTAAGAATCTGCCTGTAAGAAAGCAGTTTTACTCAACTGCTAAAAAATGTAAAGATGAAATCAAAAAGGTCCAGGATCTCCTCATAGGCTATGGTATCCTTAAACCTGACTTAAGGATTCTTTTTGTGCATAATAAGGTGAGCATTATTGCTATTTGATAAGATTTCTTTTGGTATATGATATAAGGGACAATGTAGTCCATCCATATGGGTTAGACGAATGCTAATGACTGACACCCCTCCCCCAACTCCAGCTCCATGGGTTATTTATGGAAAACCTGAAGAGCAGGGTGATATTAGGACCTAGAGCCTTTAGAAGTGGTTAGATCATGAGACCAGAGTCCTCATGATTGGTGTCAGTGTCCATAGAACTGTCTTCTCTCTTCTACCATCATGTGAGAAAGTACCATTTGTGAACTAGAAAGTTAGTCCTCACTAGACACCAAGTCTGCTAATTCCTTGATTGTGGATTTCCTAGCCTCCAGAACTGAGAGAAATAAATTTATGTTGTTTACAAGGTACCCAGTTTATGAATTTTGTTATAGCAGACCAAAGACAAACTATGTTGCCTTTTATCAAAAATTTAATCTACATTTGTTTAGTTTTATCTTCATTAAATGAAGAGCATCTTTAATTAATCATCTAATACCTATATTAAATCTAACTTACCTATATTAATAGCTAAAATCAGTGATTCTTTCAAAGGACTTTTTTAATGCAACAAATGTTTGAGTGACTCCTTTCATCAAACGCAATGAAACATTCTGAAAATAGGAAGATGAGTGAGTCTTGTTCTGTTCCTTTAGAGACTTCATAATTTGAGGACATTCTTCACTTTGTGTAGTTTTTTTTTTTTTTTCTTTGAAAGAGTGTGGTTAGTTGTAACACCACTCTACTTTACTTCTTCCATTTTCAGAGAAGGACTGTTAAAAGAATTCATGATGTTGTTTGAATCTTAGGGGGAAGAAAAGATTTAGGTGGTTTCTGATATTCTGTTTTTTTCCCAAACTCTATACAGGCACCTTGAAATATTTAGTGGAGGGGAACAGAACCCCACAGTGGTGTGGAAGCCTGCTGAGGAGTAGGAGCTATACGATGCCAGGATTGTTCCTGTAGTAACAACCAAGTGAAGTAGATTTTAAGTCAGTTTTACAGTTGTTCCTTGAACTGAGAGAACTTTATTTAGTGTTACACAACTAATAAATTGTTGAGATGGCATTTGAAACTTAGCATGCCTTGGAGAGTACAGGGTCGTTACGCTCCATATTTTCTTCCTGTTTTAATAGCAGATTAGATTTATATCCCTTTTTTTCAGATTTCAGAATACTTAGAATAACTTTGTGATAGACACTATTATCTATTTGTATGAGGAACTTGAAATTCAGGGCAATCAAAAATTAGAAAAATAAATCGTATGTTTTAGTAAGCAATGCTACTTGTGTCAACCTATTTTGATCCAGTTTTCTTTCTACTCCATGTCTTTTTTACTTATTAACATTCTTCTAGCCATGTGTGTTGGCACATTGTTGTAATCCTAGCATTTGGGAGACTGAGGCTGGAGGATTGCTGCAAGTTCAAAGCCAGCCTGAGCTGTGTAGTGAACTCAAGGCCTTTACTACAAAGTGAGACCCTGTTATCGGGGTCTTGGCCTAATCCCAGTCTCCTAAATGAGTGGACAGTAAATGGCTCAAATAAGAGAGACACGTGGTATGCTTCTAGGGCTCCAGAAGAATCAAAACCCTCTAACAGAACTTGAGATTCCTTGAGAGTTGAGACAAAAGGGTTCTCCAGGTGGCCCATATTTATTTGATTTTTAAGCAAAGGGAGTGGGTACTGAGGCAAGTCTGGGTGAGAACTGAGCAGGACCTTTGGAATTAGTTCAAAGACATCTTTAAGTAGTAAATTTTGCCAATGAAGAGATCTGTCTTTTCTCTAAGGTTGGACACTTTACTGCTCTGGAATAGGGGGTGTCAGCAGCCCATGTCCTTGGTTGCCTGGCTGTGGTTATATTGACTTCAGAGCACCGTGCATATGCTCTTTTCCATCACAGTCAGAGCCCTGTTTTCAGCAACTGACTCCTGTACAGTTTGGATTCCAACACCCTTTCTCAAAAAAAAAAAAAAATTGACTTTTGTATCATCAAGTCATGGTAAAATGTTTACAATCAAAATCTTTGGTCCTCTTAAAGAAAAGAGAAAAAATTAAGAACAGCCAGCCACCTGTTCCGTTTGGCATGGAGCTCAACCAAATGATACCTCATGATCCTCTTCCAGCTTTATCATGCTCTGATTCCTCAGGATGTTGCTGGATGGAGACTCACCCTGCTAATATAAATAACCCTGTGACCTCTTGAAGTTCAGTGTGCCCAAGGCAAGACTGAGGTCAGGAGAAAATAATCAGGAAGGGAAAACAGGTGAAAAAGGCAAAATATGAAGAGAAACGGGAGTCATATGTTTATAAAAGAAGAATATAATTAAAAGTTTTGAATAAGCGAAAACATAATAGACAAAAACAATTATTTCCTCATGGAATGAAAACAAATGTATCAGAAGTACTTGAGATAATATGAGGAGATCCACTGAGGGTGGTGGTCTTTGAGCATACAGCTTCCTGAGGACCGCACAGGAGGAAGGAAGGGACCGCCCGCCTAGCCAGCCAGATCAGCTGAGTCAGCCCTGGAGATGAGTGGGGTGAGAAATGTCACAGGCACATCACCCTCACATCCAATACAGGGGCATCTTATTGCTTAAAGTCAAATGTACGTCTTCTTTAAAGTTTGAATCATTTTCACAACTAGTGTTAAGACTATCAGTGTAGGTGTTTTCTTCTAAAAACAAAGCAGTCTTTTGTAGTATATGTTATTTTCAGAGGACACTGTATCTGAGCTTATATTGAGCAAATATAAGTCCGTTCATAACCTTCAGTAATTTCATATTTGTTTTAAGTGCTGGAGAGTATACTGAGAATGTGATACCATGACAGTAAGATTATGAAAAGTCTTAATAGTGATATTGAATGTTATTACACAAAGAGATCATGTTCTGAAGTAGAACATGAGCTTTTCTGTTAGTATGGATTATTACTATATGTTAAAATTTCTTATTAGTCCTGTAGTGCCTTAAAAAAGTTAAAATATATCATTAAACTTTTCAACACAGCATTGACATGTTATCATAAATCTCTTTGAATACTGAATTCTGCTCGACTGTTTGCCTTTTTCTTTTAATGTGTTTACTTTCATTATTCTTTATGTGCTTTTATGAAGTTTTGTCTTTGTTTAAAATTTAAACATGGCAATACTGATATCTTTATTTTTTTTTCTGCATTAGAAACAATCATATTGCACATAATATGAGAAGTACTATTGCTATTTTGATAACTTGGATTAGATAGTGTTCTTCTTTTTATGAAGGTTTAACCTGCCAAGACATTCTTCGAATACTGATAATGTCGATGTTCTTGCCAGTATGGTTATGTTAGAAAGAGGTATTTTCTTCTTTCATCACCATGTTCCTTGAAAGCATATTGAATAATGAGACAGCCAAAGGAAAATAATTTATAAGTTGATTCAGTGAGTTTATTTAAAGTAGATATTATTTGGAGAATAGCTAGAGCTACTTCTTAGAAGAGCACTGCAGTTTTCAGGTTGCAATAATTGAATCTCTGTGAGGTCCTGCTATATCTATTTTCATTTATCCAGTAGTTATTTCCCAGAATTAGAAGTTATTCTCAATATGATTATAGTATTTTAGATATTTTATATGCACGTAAGTAATTTTATAGACTGCTAGTTGAGTACATAATCTTAATTTTATGAGTCCAAATAAGGGCTATGCCTGTATTTCATAAGTGTTGATTTTGTGAATACTTTCTTAAAATATTGTTTGTAGTTTAAAAATTGTTTTGAATTTCTTTGCTTGGTGTAATGGAACACCCGTAATCCCAGCACCCAGGAAACTGAGACGGGGATTACAAACTGAAGGCCAGCCTGGACTATATAATGTGACCCATTCTCAAACAAAAAAGTTTTGAAATTTTGTTTTGTTTTGCAGTACTGGGGACTGAAGTCAGGACCCCACATATGCAAAGTATGCACTGACCACTGAGTTATATTCCCCAACCCTGAATTTTGTTTTAATGATTAAAGATGCACTGGTATTGCAAAAGCTGAATTGGATTATCATTTATGTAAAGACGTTTTAACTGTTACACAAGCGGGCGATATGATTTAAAGAGTGGCTTCCCTTCTATTCCCATCTCCATGTCATAGGAGGCTTATCAGGGCCTATTGGTACTGGTGTGTATTTTTTGAGGTCTAGAGGAATGAAGACAAGATTTTGAAGGGTTGAATATCTCTGATTTCAGTGATTGTGGAAGAGGCAGGCCTTATACAGAAACCAAAACCCAGAAATTTGGCCTTGGGGGTTCGGTAGTGAATGCGATGGTTCCATCTCCTAATACAACTTTCAAAGTCTCTAAGATGATAACTAAAGATCTAGGTTATAAAGAAGATAGATAACTGGCACCTTATAATTTGTATTCAGTGTACTCATAATATTCTTTGTTTATTTTGTCCTTCATTAGGCCTTTTGGCTTTGTTACTCAAACCATTTTGATGTCCCAGCTTTGTTGCAGCTGTGCTATAGGGAATCAGGGAAAGGTGTGTTGCTACAGTCAGACCTGTTTGAAGATTGCACCCCCTTGCTCCATCCCAGCCAGGCTGGGGAGGTAGTGTACCCCAGAGGTTCCTGGTCAGGGCTCTGCCTCTTCCATGGACAGAAATCATTCTTCAGTGCCAGTCTGGAAAGTCTGGGTGGGTTTTATTTTTGTTCCCTTTTAAATTGATACAGGTAGACTTCAACCCCCGCCCCCAGTATAATTTAAAGTTAAGGGTTCTCAGTTGTGATTTTGTTGGTTGGTTGCTCATTTTAGAAAGTTTCATTCCTTTTGGTTTTGTTGTTGTTTGCTATTTGTAAACTTACAATAACAGTTTATACTAAATGCTTCATTTTGTTACATTTATTTCTTTTACTTTTCACCTAAAGTCTATGAAATTACTGTATATAGAAAAGACAAAAGACACAAATGTCAAATTTTTGAGTGTGGTTGCCTTCTGACTTTGGAGTTTACTGTATTAGTGTCTAAAGTCTTCCACTGCCCTCTGGAGAACTGAAACAGACTTCCGATGTTCCCATTGCGTTTCTCACATGCAGTACGCCCAGGATGACATTTCTGCACCATTGACAGTGATTTGCATTTGGTGTCCATTGTGGCAAGGCTACCTCTGCCTGATCTGTCTCCCTTCATCTGTATATTCCCCTTCGTACTCATTCAGTGCATGTGTAGCCTGGGGTGGTATTTAATGAATTTGCTAGTGCCAGGCACAATCAGGCTTCTCTTAACTCTGCCTTGTAATATTTATTCCTAAAATAAATTCTTTTGGTAAATTCGTCCTTTAGGATTCCTTTGTAATTTCTTAGATTTTTACAGTTTATTTTTCATTTGTATTTAATGTTGTAGTCTATTTCCTTTCTTAGAAGCTAATTTATTGATAGCCTTCATTACAAAATATTAGGAAATATAAGAAGACTTTATGGATAGGGCATAATGGGGTAGCATGCTTGTTAGGAACAGTCTCTGAATGCTATCAACTTGGTGTATTTTGTTTTTGCTGACTTAATTGAATGACCACATAATCTTTTAGTGACCAACTAATCAAACACTTTTTATTTATCCTAACACAGGTTTTGTACTTCAGCACTGAAGGTTTTTTTTTCTAATCAGTAATATCTATTAGGAAATTCTGCACAAATTTATTCTTTAAATATGAGACAATGAGAATTGACCAGGTAATGTCTACAGATTTTTTTCAGCTCTAAAACTGTTTGATTTTTACAGTATTTTCATTCATTTTGGATGCTTTCATTCCTCTCTTATGCAATTGGAATTTCACATTTTTATCACTTAGTAGCACTGAATGATTGGTGATCAGATAAAATAGGAGTAGGACTCGATCTTTTTTGTTTTTCCTTCTTCTTCTCTTTTTGGGAGGAGGAATTCATAGAGCTTTATACCTGAAATGACCACCGGAAATTTTTTTTGTCCTGCTTCAAATATATTAAATAATAGGGTTTTTGTGGTTGTTGTTTTGTGTTTGGTGGTGGTAGTGGTTTCTTGGCTGGGTTGTTTTGTTTTGCTTTTTTCTTCAGTAGTGGGGATTGAACACATGTCCTTCACACTGCTGTGTGTCTCCAGCCCTGTTTAATTTTATTGTGAGATAGAGTCTCGCTGAATTGCCTCGGCTGGATTCAAACCTGTGACCCTGCTGCTTCAGCATTCCAGAGTTTTGGAATTAAAGACATGCTCCTCCACAGTAGACATAAATAGTATTTTTGTAATCCTGGGCTATTCCCGGCAGTTTAAGTA
Source organism: Hydrochoerus hydrochaeris (assembly GCA_004027455.1). Classification (NCBI taxonomy): domain Eukaryota; kingdom Metazoa; phylum Chordata; class Mammalia; order Rodentia; family Hydrochaeridae; genus Hydrochoerus; species Hydrochoerus hydrochaeris. Next base: position 194,347 of record PVLA01001073.1, read on the forward strand.
GTTTGGTTTTAATCTGAAGGAGGACCATGTGGAGATACAGTTGCCTGGCATAAGACATAATTAAGGTAGTTTTATCTACCATGAGTTATAGAAGGATAAGACTAAGTCCAGAGTTGGGAAGTTTCACAAAGTACAAAATATAATAAGGTATTTCTGCTTAATGAGAATAAAAGGTGAAGTTTAAAGTCAAATATTGTTAGTAAGCAGTTGGAGGTTGATTTGCAAGTAACCTTTTCAGTGAAATTAGAGATGGGAAGAATTAGCAGTTGCCACAAGGTTCCAGGATTAAAGAATCAGAAAGGCTAACCTAAAGGGTTTTCTGTCAATAATATTGAGAAGTACAGAGAATATAGAGGCAGAGAAGATTTCCTTTGTCCTGTGTAGGTGGTGATAAACATACTCACAATCCTTATGACTGTTTGAAAAGGTGAGCAGTGAACTTCAGGATGCTATTGACTTTAATAGTTTCTCTACCTTTTAGGGGGAGGTATTAAAGATTGAACCCAGGGCCTTTGCACATCCCCACCCCCCACCCCACTTTAGTTTTGTGTGTGTGTGTGTGTGCTGTATATGTGTATATTTTTTTCTTTTCTTTTTTTGTTTTGTTTGTTTGGTACTGGAAATCAAACTCAGGAATTTCCATTTGCCAGGCAGGAGCTGTGCCCCTGAACTATATCCCTAGCCCAGTTTTGTTTATATTTTGAAACAGAGTCTTACTAAGTTACCCAGGCTGGGCTAGAACTTGTGATCCTCCTGCCTCAGCTTCCCAGAGTGCTGAGACTACAGACAGTGTCATTTATATTTGTTACTTGGTCTGCTAAAACAGTTTACGTATTTTAAATTAGAACTGTAAAATGGATATTATCTTATTGAGAAGCTGATGAATATTATTACTAGAGTGTCAAGACCAACCATCTCTCTGCCTTTTTTTTTTTTTAACAAAAAAAAGGATGTTATAAATTTTAGTGTAACAGTTGAACTAAGAAACTGCTAAATTGTATGCTTGTACACTAGGAGAGGAAAGAGATGGTTACAAACTTCAAACTTCACTTCCAGGGTTTAAAAACACATTGGATTCTTTTTTTGTCTTCCTCATTTATATGCAATTTAAGTAGAAGTTACTGTTTACTTTGCTTGCCATTGAGTGATTTTGAGAACCTTGAGAACCTTTATTTTTAAAACTTGAGTTAACCAATGTAAAAAAAAATATTCTTTTTTCTCTTAGTTAAATATATAATTATCTTAAGAACCAACTTTACCATGGATTGGGTGATTAAATATTTCATATATATCAACTGATATAGCTACATTACTTTTTGTTTATAATTTCTAAGTGATTATATAATATAATTAAAAATTTTTGTTTTAAAGAGAAGAAAGAAAAAAATCAAGAAGCGAACAAATCTAAAAAACAACAATAAAAGCAAAATGACACCAACAACAAAAAATAGCTATATACGTTTTTAAAACAAGATGATAGGAATTTAACAATGGTTGTTATACTACAGTGTAATCTTCAAAATAGTTGTTCAGGTTACCAGATACAGAAATAAAACAAAACAGTAAAATGGAACAAAACATCAGATTTCAAAAATAAGAAAGGAGGAAATCCTTCACAGTTACCACAGTGCACACTGCCATCCTCCAAATAGGTGCCCAGACCTCCAGCCCCAGGCCTGCAAGGTCAATCAAACAATATGAGCATCCAGCTATTCCTTTCACATCAGTTGCTGTCATCTCACCCTGAGTGCTCTGAATCAGCCAGTTTACAGGTATGGAGGGGTGGGTGGGTGGGGAGATGCTTTTCTGGTTTCCCAGTCCATGCACCAGCTGGCTCAAGGGAAGGCGAAGGCATGGTTTGTCATCTTGCTGAGTCTCTTCCTAATCCCCATGGCCGTGTCTGGCTTATGGGAAGGCCTACAATATTTTTTTTAAGGTCTGAAAAACTACACATGTTGAACTGTGTGAGAGACTTCTCTTACAGGATGTGAATAATTTATAATTTATCTTTTCTCATTTATCTGCTGTAGTTAGAAAATGCTTCATATCTTCAGTAATTTTTAATCTTGAGGAAAAATGTTAACTGTAGAACTTTCAGGGACCACCTATAATCTTCCTTTCAACTTCAGGAAGAATTTATTTAACTGTTAAGAAAATTGGCTCTACTTAAACAAGCACAACTTCAAATTCTGGCCTCATTAGTTACTATTAGTTGATTTATATTACATGTCTATCTAGGCTTCAGTATCTTCATCCTTAAAATGAACTATACAATAGTGTGTAACTTATAAAGTAAAATGAGATAAAGCATTCTTAGCCTAGTGCCTATTCATAAATACTCAGTAAATGTTTATCACTGTTTGATGTTGTGAATAGCATTAAAATCTGGTTAGACCTTAAAAGGATTGTTAGAGGATATTACGTTATAAATGGTTCTTGAGAAAGATGAGATGGGCAGAGGCATTCGGAGCAGGGTGAACAGCATGTACAATGTCAGGTTATCAGAGGTCAGAGAGAGTTGGCGAAAGAAAAGAGGTGAGTAAAGGGCGCAAAAATTGCATGGGTCTGGATTCAGAAGATCTTGTGTACCTTACATGGAAATGTGGACTACTATACTTGGAAAGTGTCCAGAAAGCAATCTCCTGGCATTGGGGGGTGGACCAAATTATGTTGAGTGATGTGTAAGGCTGTGGAACCTGGTTCAGTAATGCAGGCAGTTGCACAGGCATGGGAAAAGGGTCTAAACAAGAAAAACCCTTCCGCTGTAGACAAGACCAGATCTGAGATAATCTTCCTTGTTGTTAAAAACTGCAAAGAAATTAGTCTCCATAATCTCCCTTTGAAAGTCAGGCAAAAAATTAACTTTGTATTTTTATATTTTAATTTTTTTTCCTTTGTGTGTGGTACTGGAGATTGAACCTAAGACTTTGTGAGTGCTAGGCAAGTACTCTACCTCTGAGCCTCATCCTCGGCCCTTTAAATTTTTTATTTTTAGATAAAATCTTGTTAAATTGTCCAGGCAGGGAGGGCTTCCAGCACGTCATCATCTTACCTCAGCCTCCCAACCCTCTGGGGTTAGGATATCTGGCTTTTACTTGATTTTTAATTCCTACTTTTATGTGGTTCAAATCAAGAAGTAGGAAAAGATAGAACAAAAAATTTTGTCTCTCATTTGCCTCGCTCCTTTAATTCCCTTCTCTGAGAACTAAAATGTCTTATTAATTTCTTTATAATCTTCTGGAAAGAAAATAGTCATAGATGTTCTATTCCAGAAAGAGAATATCAAAATAAGAAATATTTAAGTAGAGTAAAAGTGAACTCAGGCAATATTGAATTCAGAATTGTGTTGAATAAATTTTACCAAGATAGAATCAAGATAGAATCATTTTTAAAAGTCCGAGGCTGCTTAACAATAATCACATCATATTAACGCATATTATGTTAGTAGAAAGTGATACTGTTCTTTTAATAGCAACACTGATATTGTGATGGAGTAATCCATAATTTTATGTTGAATTTAAAACCTTCAGTAATCTCTCAGAGATAAGCTTCTGTGGCTAACGGTTACCATATGGCCAGTGTAGGAAAATGACTTTTTTAATTCTGTTTTTATGTCCCTATCCTTTTCTGATCCAGAGTCACTGCAGTACTTATCAGGAGTGAATGGCAATAGGTACAGATCCATGTAGATTAACAGGATCCACTTAGATCTTGGTACTAGTAGTTAAGATATCCAGATTTTAGAAAATTCAAATGTGAGCTTAGTACAGTTGAGCATATATTTTGCAGAAAGAATTCAATTGCTGTCTTAGTCTGTTTTCTGCTGAGTAAATTATAAGCAGTAGGTTTACTTGGCTTATGGTTGTGGAAGCTGGAAAGTTCAGGATACAAGGGCCACCTCTTATATGGGCTTCATCACGAAAGGCAAGCAAGCTTGAGAGACAGGAAACTGAACTGAATTGACCCTTTTAAAATCAAGAATCCACTCTTGACATAAGTGATGTTCTGCATTAATCAATTGTTGAGGTCATGCTCCATGACATAGTAGCAGTTCTAAAAGGACCTACTCTTAATGCTGTTAGGATGGCAGTGAAATTTCAACATGAGTTTTGGGGGAGACTTTAAAATGAGAGCATTTGCACTTTAAGCTAGTAACATGCTCTTTGTTTTGTATCCTGGAAAGAGTTGTTGCATTTTTTAGTTAATTGTGCATCATCTTTGTGCAACCTACTTTTCCTTGTATATCACAGATTGCCTTTGCACTTGAGTTTTACTAATTAAATATTGGGTAATATCGCCTGGCTTCATTTTCTTCAAACAGTGTGTGTCAGTGAAGTAGAAACAAGGGAAAAGGGACAAGATATATTTGGCTGACTTCAATCAAACCTAAGATGGTGTGTATGTAATAATATATTTTTGATTGAGGTGGTTTTGCACTGTCATCATACTGACCAGAGTCAGATTCTTACTTGGCACATCTAGATGCTCCAACGTTCTTTGACCTAGATAGAAAACATATGGAGGTTTGTGTGTATTTTTAGCACATGTTAAGCTTTCAGTCTAAAGGCAAGATATATAAAAAAAACTTCAGGAAGTGAAAAGATAATCTCTATTTTTGAAAATTATGTAGAATTGATGAAGTGGTAGAGAAGGCAAATTCTGTTTTCTTTAGTATAGTTAAAAATTCAGTGTCTTCTGCACTGTTTTTATTACATTTAATTGTTTAATTTTTAAATAACGAATCCTGATTTAAAAATAAGTATTGCTTAAGTAGTATGAAAATTCTACCTGTTGGTAGACCTGCTTATCCTTTATTGCTTACCCCAGTGTGACTAGTTGGAAACACCCCATACCCTGCCCCTGATGCAGTAATTGCCCAGTGTGAAATCATCTTTCTATGTTACTAGCAGCAGTGTTCCCTTTAAAATAGAAAGAACTTTTAAATAACATTTCCTGTTCTCATACTTGATAGCTTTTCCAGAACCCAGTTATTGAACTGATCTTTCCGCAATTCTGTATTCTTAAGGAACACAGTGAAATAGCAGACTTCTATTAATCAGCAGCTGAGATTTATACCTGTACCTGAAGCATCACTGTAATATAAACAAATAATATGTTTATATTAGCAATTGTACCTATATTTATACTTACTAGTGCGTTACTTTTAAGACATTAGTTTCTTGAAATGTTTTCTATTATATATACACATACATATATATGTGTATATATATTTATCATTGAGATGTTGCATAATGGTAGACTGCTTGCTTAGTATATATGAGGCATTGGGTTTGATCCCCACCACAGAGAGAGAGAGAGTGAGAGTGAGTTTCTGTGGAAGGAGTATTGCATATTGATATATGCAATACTAATTGCTAATTGTTTCTGTATTGACAGTTTCTATAGTTGACTATTCACAGCCTTAAGAACTGCCTGTTAGTTTTGAATATTTTTAGATACTTATCAGCTGCTGGCTGACTGAAGAGCTGCTACAAAAAGAAATCCTGTGTGCATATGTGGAAGTTCTTCAAAAATTAAACAGAGATGCCATACGGCCCCACAATTCCATCCCTATGTATATGTTTAAGAGACGTGAAAACCTGTGTCCACACAAGATCTTGGTATCCATAGTAGCTGAAACATAGACACAATCTAAATACTCATCAGCTGATGAAAGGATAATTCAAATGCATATCCATGCAGTGGAGTAAGTGGGAATGGTGTATTGATTTAACTTAAGTAAACCTGGAAGACTTCAGTAAGTGCTGATTGAATCTACTGGGGACCAGGTGGTGTTCTTGGTGCCAGGGACTCTAAACAAGCTGACCTCCCCAATTTCCTCTTGCCACCAAGCCTTTTCTCCTAGATTTCCAGTTTTACTGAGTGAAAATACTGCCTCTCCAGTTTCCCAAGTCAGGAAGCTGGGAAGCATTTGTGCAGTCAGTCACCAAAGCACTTCAAGTCTGCGTTCAGCTTTTAGTCTGTCTGTTTTCCCTCTTAGCATGTAACCCAGCTCAGTGAGTCTGAGTTATAGTGTTGATGCTAGTGAAGTTCTATGCTTTGCAAGTGGTTTACCTTAAAAATAAAAACAAAAACTGGAAGGCTAACTGTGTAAATGTCACATTCACTGGCATGCAGTCCATTATACTTTCAGAAGAAGAGAAAGCAGTAGCATCACAGGTAGTGTAGCAGGAATTAGCTTTCACAGGACACCTTGCAGAAGTACCTTGCAATGTGAACTTCATTTTTCATGTCCTCAGTGAGAGCTGAGACTCTCTCAGTTGGAATAGTATGGTTCTGCCATTTTGTTTTCATTTTTTCTTTAGTTGTCTTTTTTTTTTTTTTAAAGAAAAAAAGCTCCATGTTATTCTAGTTTCAATTCTCACTAAACCAATCTTTCCAAAGGTCTCTTTCTAACATTCACATCTGATTGTGATATTTTCCCAATTAGGTTTTTCCAGCGAAATTGGTATTTCAGATAAGCGAAACTAAACTCCTCTGTATTGTGTGCTAGCTTATTAATAATTTTTCTCCTATCTCTGTAGCATCATCTCCAACTATCCTTTCAAGTGTTGCATGTGATTTTTTTAAAAAAATCAGTAATTAATCAGAGAGAGGCAAAATCCTTTTTCCAGTCTTACCCACATAGCAGATTCTGTATGCAGCAGACTTGGATCTATTTTCTTGCTACAGTTTTAGCTACTTAAGAGCTGAGACTCTTAGCTTAGAATCTGGTACAGAGTAAATGCTCAATAAGCACTTATTAGAAAACTCAAAATGAGCTTCTCAAAATTTTAATTTAGCTCAAATATTTATATATTGACACTTGATAAAGGATTGGAAATGCCTGTGGTTCTTATATCACTCTTCTGGCACTTCAGACTTTAAATAGCCCTTTTATTAACCTTTATGTATAAATGTAGTTAACAAAACATCACAGTATATTGTTTAGAAATGGACACATTAAACCTGTTCCTTAATTCTAAAATTGTGTACAATTTATTTTTATGCTTTGATTTTGTGTATTTTATGTTCTTTTTCTGATGCAGATTACTTTCAACAGGTAATGAAAACTTGAATCTAAGAATGGGAAAATACCTGAATTTTTTTGGTAGCATTGCTGTTTTGCTGCACAGTTGTAGACTAATTATTCCACATCTCTTTCTATATAATGTTAGTGAAAAGAATCTTTTGAAAATTTAGAAATCCTTAGATGTGACCAACAACTACTAACTGTATTCTCCAAAATATTCTGTAAAATGCTAGGATTGTGGCTTTTGATTTTTTTGGTTCCCCCCCCCACTCCACTCCTGTAGCATGAGAGACAGAACCTAGGCTCTTCCTACTGTGCCACATCCCCACTCCACTCCCTTTAAAAATATTTTAATATTCTAAATCTAAATTGCCCAGCTGGGCTGGATCTTGTGATGCTCCCACCTCAGCCTACTGGAGTACAGAGACTACAGTAGTGCACCATGATGCCCAGCTCTTTTTGGACATTCAAATTTTGGGTTTCTTTGATTTAAGGGCCCCAGTTTTATTCCTTGCCCTTCTTCTAAAAAAAAGTTGTGTATCTTTACATAACTAGTTTAAAAATAATATTGTTTTTGAGGATATTTGTTAATCCCATCAAGGTAACTAGAAATTACATAGGATATCACATGGTACTCATACATCAAAAATGTATTTGTCAGACACTTTACTTTTTTGGGAGTTCCTGTTTCAAGTCTGGATTTAGTTCTAGATTATTGGTGCCTTTGCCATATAAGAGGAGAGAAATGTTGTAAAGTAAAAAAGAGAGGTTTAGAGTCAGAAAAATTTAAGTACACACCTTGATTTCAGCCTACTGTATAGACAGTACTTCTTTAGGAAAATCAATTTTTTTGAGCTTCATTTTTCTCAGGATCTACTCTTAACATTGTTAAAATGGCAGTGAAATTTCAACATGAGTTTTGGAGGAGACACTCAAATGATAGCAATTGCACTTTAAGCTAGTACCATATACTCTGTTTTGTTCCCACTGCATTTTTTAGTTCATTGTGTATCATCTTTGTGCAATCTACTTTTCCCTGTGTGTGGCAGATTTCCTTCACAATTGAGGTTTACTAATTAAAGATTGGTACACATAACCATTTCCTTTTTTAAAAAAATTTTTTGGTCACTAATGTTCTTTCTACTTCTGTAGCCACTCCTTTTTGGTCCCTCTTGAATGTTGATGTGTTTTCTCCTTGGTCCTTTGCACATTTTTATCAAGATTTAGGGAATGCTAAGTGAATATTTGTTGAGCAAATGAATTGTTTCTGTATTGACAGTTTCTTAAGGGATTTAACTATAATTTGATTTATTACCAAAAATATTGCAGTATATCAAACCTGATGATACATTTCAGAGTCAAACTTTGGTCTAGTCTCTAGGCCATGATTCTCTTAATTTACTCAGCTACATGCATGTAGTAAAAAAAAAAAAATCCAAGCTCATCATGATTGCCTCTGAGATTAAGTTGACTGTAAGTTCTGTGTGTATTAAAAGTAATTACAAAGATAATTTTAAAGTATTTATTTTTTAAAAATATTTCACTTATGCAACTATTTACAGAAATCTTGTTGCGTGGCTATCCATCTTCCATAAAATAGTAATTATTTTATTTGGAGTAACACTTAAATTGTACATATACATTGAAGAACATATTCTGAAGATTAAGATGAGAAAGGAGAGAATATTGAGTGGGAACTTTTATGCCATGGTGATCTGTGTACTTGCCTACATTATATATTTTCATTTCCCAACAACTCCGAAAAGGAAACAGCTCTATGTCAGGAGAAGACCAAGGCTATGGGAAATTGAATATACTGAACACTATAATTTGTGCAATTTCTAGAATTTGGAGTCATGGTTTGTTCTGTCAGACTTTATAGCTCATGAGTCCATTCTATAAATGTATTAATAAATATAGAAATAATTACAACAAGTTCTTGAATTTAGTAACTGAGTTGTGTTAAAAGTTGTGTATGTCATTTCATCTCTAGGCAGTTATTTGGCAGAAAAGTAGAGTGTCTGACCATAAGATGGCTCTCATGTCAGTTCTGGGGACTGCCATTATGGGCAACTTGGAGTCTTTTCAGTACCACTCAGAAGAATCTCAGGTATGCACAAAAACATTCTTTCATAATTTTGACTTGGTAATAATGGGGCTAAAATATATTTCTTTATGAGGGTTTGGATAAGAGGTTTTTCTTTTGACATATTTATCAAAATATGTATATAAAATAGGTAGGAAAGAAAGTACATATAGTGATAACCTTCTTTCCCAGTTCTGCTTTTATTTTTTAGTTGCTTAGATTAATTTTTTAAAAATAATTTTAGTTTAGAATCTTACCTTCTTTTTACACTGTAAAGGTATTGAGCTTGCTTATCTTTTCTTTCTCTTACCAATGGTAAATATACACTCAAATTTTTTTTTCATGGACTATCTGCTTTAATACAATACCTGTAATAGATGGTACTTCCCTCACTTACTTGCTCTTTCCTCTTTCAATTTTCTCAGTAAAACATTTTTATCATCAAACTTAATAGCAAATTTTCATATGTAATTTTGTTGTTGCTGTTGTTGCAATACTTAGAAGTACTAACGTAAGGCCTTGTGATCTACCACTGAGCTATGTTTCTACTCCTATAAACATTTTTGTTTTGTTTTGTTTTGTTTTGTTTTGTTTGTTTTGAGATAGGATCTCACTATGTGCTTCAGTTTGGCTTTGAACTCACTGTGTAATCCAGGCTGGCCTCAAACTCTTGGTGTTCTTCCTGCCTTAGCCCTGCTAAGTGCTATTTATTGTTCTTCTATACTTTCTTACAAAGTTTTAACCTTTTCTAAAGATACTAAGTCTTTGTTTTTAAAGTATTTCTTCCTTTAATAATCTTCTTCTGCTTACCCAAGAGGTCTTTTTTGCAAAATACCTGATTCTTTCCCCATGAATAGGAAATCTAACTGGGTGTTGGTGGCTGGGCTTATTGACTATAGACTGTCCTTCAGTGCTGTGTAATCAAGATCCTTGCTGTGTTCCTCCATTCTGGGAGAATCACAATTGCCTTAATGGGGTGAGGCCTTGGGGCTTGATCTGCATACTGTATCCTTACTGCTCTAGTTTTTAAGGAATTAATTATGTCTGTCTCTCTCCATCTTCTTTTCTCCTTTTCTTTCTCTTCCCTTCTAGCACAAAATTAGTTCAGTTGGAGGTAAGACACATTGTCATTAGTTTCTTTAGAGAAGAGGCCTTTTGCTGTAGGATCTCTAGAATTCTGTTGCTTATAGTAACTGACTCAGGATTCTAAGGGTACATCTAAATTCTCTCCAGATTTCCTGTGGCTTCATAAGACTTTGTTGCCTGCATGTCCTCATGCTCTAGATACACTGCACTGGCTGTGCTAATTTAGTCTACAGACTGTAAGTGTTGGTATCAAATGGAAGCTTAGTAGAAAAAGAGTCTTGGACCCTATCTCAGGTCTGCTGAATCAGAACCTGCATTTTCACAAGGGCCTTGGGTACACCACTCAGGAATGGAAAGCAGTGAGCTAGACCTTGGTCAGCTACAGTTCTGTGTGTGGATGGAACTGTCACAGCAATCAAGTCTTTTTTTTTTTTTTTTTTCCCAGATTGTTTTGAGATAAGTTGCCAGATCTGACCTCGCCCATTTACTTTTAAATTTTCTTTTGAGATGGAAATCACATATGGATGCTTAATAATCTGTCAGATATCAGAATTATTGCTATACCTGTGTGTGTTATTTTTGTGTTGAGGAATGGAAGGAATTTGGAAAGCATATATTAGTGTTCTACTTAACATGTTACTAAAAGTTTGGAGTGTCTCTCTGGTCCGTGATCCTATCAGATCACCCTCTTCTATTCTTGCACTGTTTCTAAATGGGCATTGTATCTGTATTGCCACCAGCCACCTATCACCACTCCACACCCTTTATTTTCATATTTTTCTCTTATATATTTTTGTGTAGTTAAAGGAGACGTGTTCTGTATCAGAATTTCTTTGAGTCACTTCTTGTCCCTGGCTTAAAGCAATCCTGAGTTGGTTTCCATCTGCTAATGGATGTTTCCTCTTACCCCACTTCTGATCAATTACATACCTTTAAGTTGTAGAACTTGTCCAGCAAGGCCTGCTCACTGTGCTGGCATGACAGATCCTTTAGCTAATGGGAACCTTGAGTGTAAAAAATCTTTATATATCTCTTCCCTTAATGCTAATGTCCAGTTTTTACCTTTAGGGACCCTATATGGGAGGGACATCTTTACTATGGATGATGGTCTCAACTGAGCCACTACTGTGACAGCTTTTTAGGTATTTTTCAAGTGTGGCTTTTTTGACCCGATTGAGCTCCTCATGATGTCTTCTCTTTGATATTTTCATCTCTGCATTACTCCATACTAACTTCTGCATGAATTCCTCAGTAGTGCCTGATTTTTAACCCCTGAACTATGCATTTGTTTTTAGAATTCAGAATTTATTTTCATATTCTTCTCTAAACTTGATTTGTGACTACTTATTTTATTTGTTTATAGCCATGTCTTTCTACTCCTCTGCTCTGAAACTTGTTGAGTTTGGTGCATTTTGATGTGAAAATTTTGTCCCAGTCATTTGTTTGGTACTTGATGTGGAAGTAAGCTTGTTGTTGTGACTTGCTATCCTTTTCACCCAAAACAATTTGTTGGGTCCTCACTGTGTCTTCCAGAACCAATTAGCAATAAGTACCAAGGCATCACTGTACTAAGTTCAAAGTCCTTTTCATATTGCTCTATGGTTTCTGTTTTTCAGAGACAAAATTCTTTATTTTCTGCTGTTTTATATACTTTAAAATTTTAATTTTTGAAATTATTTTGAATGCAGGTTTGCTTTTGTTGTTCTATTTCTTCTCCCCACTTACCTCTCCCATTCTATAGTTTGGCAGATATTCCCTCCTCCATCCCTTATTCAAAACCAGGTGTTATATTAGCAGTTGATTCCTCAGCCTGCCAAGATTTTACAGACTTCTTTTCCTAGCCAGCTTGGCTTAGCTTTGTTCTTAGTTTTGGAGTTGTCTCTGTTCTTTCCTGTGACCCTGGCAAGTAGCTCTAGACAGTGATCACATAGCATTTTAAAGTTTTATTTATTTTTTCCTGGGATGATGGTATATGAGCTCCCTATTTCAAACAGAAAGACTAATTTCAATCTTCTGTCTTACATAGAGTGTTTTGTGTCCTTATTTTCTTTCCAGAATTTAATTTCCAAATGACATACCTTGTGTCTGATACTGTAGCATGTAGGACTTTTATCTTAAACCATCACTCCCTATTACATGTTTTGCATCCATAAGTCATTGCTTGTTTTCTATGGTTAGGTGTTTAAAATTGTTTTAGAAATTATTTTTGTCACTGCTGTGTAGTTTGTACTTGGAATGGAGGAGAAGGGAATTTTCACATGAACTTGTTACCAGAGTCTTTAAATTATTTAACTGATAACTCTTGTTAGCAGAGTCTTTAAATTATTTAGAAATGTAACTCCACATTTTACAATGGGTTTTATGGCTGAAAGAGGAGAAAGATTAGTGTTAGGAGACTCATTAAGGTTATATCAACATGATGATGGAGCAAAGGAGGCAGATTTGACACACTACTGTGTAAATGGCAGGATTCTGTCATATTGAAGACAGGAGGAGCTGATTGAGCAGCAGGGTAGAAGTGGGATGACGTATTTTATGAAGCTTTGAGTTTGAGACTAGTTTGTGACAGTTGCAGATGGTAAGCAATTGGGAGTGAGAGAAATAGAAACTATAGTATCTGTGTCTTACCATTTTATATGACTAGTTGTTGTAACTATAGTTGTGAATAAAATTATTCATAGTAATTGGAGAGCTAGAAAAAAAGGATCTGATGATGAAATTTACAGGGACCATCATCATTTATAGAGCTGAGGAAAGGAGAGAAACCAGTCAAGTGTGTGTAAAGGAAGCAGAAAGACCAAGAGAACATTGAAACATTCATACATTGGAATGCTTCCCAGAGAAGGGAATTGTCTATGATGGCAGGGACTTGAGAGAGTCAAATGAGGTGACTGGAGTTAGGTATTAAGGAGAAGCCAAATTAGGGGTTTGAAGAGGGAGGAAAAAGAGCTCATAGTTGAGAAGCAACCTGGGGACCAGTATTTGTCTGGACTTTGCCTTCAGTTTATGTTTCCATTCCTAGGCTGAGGTCCAGAATCTTACAAGACCTGTCTCATTTTTATTTTGCTGCACTGGTTTGGTCTTTTGTATTTTATTTATAAGAAATTTTATTTTCTAAATAATTTGAATATAGCTTTGTAAGATTATCCTAAATCATTTTAAAGCTCAATGTCTGAAAGTAATGTACAGTGTAACATGCAATAATTATAAGGTCGTGTGAAAGGAAACCTCTTAACTTTTTTCTTCACTTTCTTCTTTATTCTTACCCCTTCAGATTAGAGAGCAGATTTTTTTTTTAATTCATGCAACAAATAAGTATTTCAGATCTTAAACAGTCTTCCCCTGATGCCCAGCAGGTGTTGTAAGGAAGGTCTCATGTTACCTGATTAAATTATACATCCATTTATAAATGCTGTGAAGTTTTACAGTTAATTAAATGGTATCGTTTTGTAATGGATTATCCAGATTTATTAATTTATTTTTTCTAATTGGCACAAGTTGGCACTGTGACAATAATGCACTTAGTGTTCTAAAACTGGTAACACATCTCTTTAAACACTTATTTCCAAGGGGAGGAATAGTGATAGACAGAGGTGGTAGTCTACAGGCTTATACTAGTAAGGAGCCTTGGGGTTTCTGTCAACTAAAAATAGCACTCTCACTGGACATACTCGCTTTCTTTAACCCAAGCTAAATTTTTAGTATTGGTTTTTCTTAGCTGGTTAATAGCACACAGAGTTCCAGTTGTTGTAGATGAGAGATTATAGGCCTATATTTTAATTAACTTGACCAAAATCACATCATACTCAACTGAAATTCAAACTCTGGCAGTCTAACTCTGGCTTATATTTTTAACATTTTGTATAGTGTCTTTAGCTGTGTTAATTACCTAAGGGTAAAAGATAGAAACATGAACTCTGCCTCATAACCCTTAAATCTCTCACTTTTCTCTGGTTATCTTTTCTTGTATCCTTCATTTTTTTCCTTCCTCATTCATACATTTGTATCATAAAGACAACTTGTAAATAATGAGTAAAATTTTTGCAGAAAATTTTTTTAAGCAAAAATGAAGATAAAGTATAACAGGTGCCCCAAGGAAGTTAACTCAAAGAATAAAAGATATTTTTCTAAAACTCAGAAATGCAGGTCTAGTAAGATTAGCTTAGTAAGGTCTAGTAAGATATACTTTGTAGCAACTTCTTTGTGATTAAGAGAAAAGGAGAAATAGCCAGTCGTTTGTATCCCATCTGAAAATTGATGTTCCTACAACTGATGTGGATGTAAATCTAACACCAGATAAAAGTCAAGTATTATTGGAAACCTTTAAAAGAAAGAAAGCCCAGTGTGTGTGTGTGTGTGTGTGTGTGTGTGTGTAACTATAAAAAAGAAAAAAAGTAAAATTGAGTAGAGAATGAGTAATGTGTCATAAGACAGTTAAATATTTAAAACTATGACTGAAGATTTTATAAATGTTCATTTTCTTTAGAGTTATGAACCCTAGTTTAGTATGCTTCAGTATTTTATTCAAGGTTAATACTTGAGATATGATGTTTGTAACTCTTTAGATCTTAAGTTGAAAATCTATTTTTTAACTTTTTAAAGTCTTTTAATGTGTTATATACAGCCAGACCATTGGATGTGGGTATCAGATACTTTGTGACTATTTAGTATAATTACAGATTCATCTAAGTGGATTCCTTCCAAAGCTTGATGCAGATCACTCTTCTACAAGTCTTTCAACTCCAGAGAGGAGTTTCATCTTTATAAATAATAGACCCATCCATCAGAAAGACATATTAAAGGTAACCATTTTTAGAAAAAAATATCACTTTGGTCAGAAATTTAAAATCAGCTCTGTCATTTGTCACAGTGTTACAAGAATGGCTACTAGAATTTTCTCTAAAACAAGGAAAAGAAGACAATAAATAGATAATTTATTAAGCATTGTGCTGGGTAGTATTTACATAATATGTTTCATTTACAATAGCGCCGATGTATAATTATCCCTATTTATACTGAGGAAAGAAATATTAAACGACTTACTTACGGAACATAGCCAGAAAGTAGCAGTTTTGCTGTGAACCATAGGCCTTCAAACCTTACATGTCACTGTGAGTTTTAGCCTCAAAGCCAGCTGCACTGGATGCCTGTGCTTCTTAGGGTGCTTGTGCTTTGTGTGGGTTCACGGCCTCCACGGGACCTCTGGCCCCGCTGACACTCTGGTTTCCTCCTGGGTGGCTGCAGCTACTCAGTGTTTCAGTTGAATCTGTTGGGTTTGGTGGTATTTTAAGGTTGGCGGTACAGGATTTGAATGATACTTCTATGTTTTATTCCTTACATATATTTCTAGTTAATCCGACAATATTACAACCTGAAATGCCTCAAGGAATCTTCTCGTTTGTATCCCATTTTCTTTCTGAAAATTGATGTTCCTACAACTGATGTGGATGTAAATCTAACACCAGATAAAAGTCAAGTATTATTACAGAATAAGGTAACCTTTTTCAGATAATTTTTGTATTTATTCTATTTATAAATTTTTGTAGCCTGTTTTTATATTTTAAAAACTTGTTTCATTTTTAATTTTGTGTATTATTTTCACAATATCTCTTAATATTTGTTAATTTGTATTTTTTAGGAATCTGTTTTAATTGCTCTTGAAAATTTGATGACAACTTGTTATGGACCACTACCTAGTACAGATTGTTATGAAAATAATAAAACAGATGTTTCCTCAATTGACATGGTTGTTGGTAAAACAGCAGAAACAGATGTGCTTTTTAATAAAATGGAATCATCTGGAAATAATCATCCAAATGTTGATACTTCAGTCATTCCTTTTCAAAGTGACGTACATAATGATGAATCAAGAGAAAACACTAATAATTTAAATCAGCAGACAAGTATTGATGAACATTGTGATGATCATTTTAATAGTGAAAATTGTAGCATTAATAAGGACACTAGAGATACATACCAAAAAATCTCAATGAATAATTTGCCATCAGAGGATGGCCTGAATGTATATAGTAATACTTGTTTTGTAAGTTCTGTTAAGCATGCCCAATTAGGAAATGATGGTCAAGGCCATATAGATGAAAAGAGGGAAAATGAAGCAGCAAAAGTTCCTGAGAAGTCTCTGGAAATCTGTGCAGATGACTGGAGCAAGGGAAATGCACTTAAGAATTCAGTGGGAGAGAATATTGAACCTGTGAAAATTTTAGTGCCCCAGGAAAGTTTAGCACATAAAGTAAGCAAGAATAATCATTCAAGTCTTGAACAAGAGAATCTCAGTGATGGCCCTTATAACAGAAAATCAAATGTGATAGATAACAAGTCTGGACAGCTCACAGCCTATGATTTAATTAGCAATCGAGTAATCAAGAAAGCCATGTCTGCAAGTGCCCTTTTTATTCAAGAACATCGTGCTCAGTTTCTCATAGAAAATCCTAAGACTAGTTTAGAAGATGTAACTGTACAAATTGAAGAACTGTGGAAGACATTGAGTGAAGAGGAAAAACTCAAGTAAGTTTCCAGAGCTTGCATGTGACCTGACTGCTTGGCTCTTTCCATTCTATATGACTCATTGGTTTAAAAAATTTTTTTAACTTCTTATTTACAGAAAAGCAGAATGGAAAATGCCTCTTGGCTTGGCTAGAGTATCTTTTTTGGTATCCCTTTTTTTTTTTTTTTTTTTTTTTAATTTAGGGTTTTTTGGGGGATTATTTTTTGTTTTAAAATGGATTTTCTTTGTATAAGTCTCAAATGCTTTCTGATTTGTTAAGTTTGTTTTTAAAGGTTTCCATTATCTTCATTTTGAACACTACTTTCTTGTTTAAAAAGTTTAACTTCTGGGGCAGGACTCCTTTTTAAAAAAAGGTTTGTAATTGTTTTTAATAATTGACTATGCCTTTTAAAAAGTTAAGTCTAAACTGTATAACACAATGCAAAGAATTGTGTTGTTGTTCCAGGATGATTTTAGTGCTATTAATACTACTCCTCAGTATAACTCAAGGTTTGCTTCTGTAATGTATTACTTTTTTTATTGGTAACTGGGTATTTTGGGAATATAAATTGGTAGTGGCTTTCTGCCTGATTAAAATATTAGTTGCATATTTAGATCAGATGATCTACATCTTGCATGTCCTTGCTTTGGCAGTACATATACTACCATTCTCTTGAGTGATCTAGACCACCAAAAAAAAGAGTGGAATTACACCTCCAGTCATCTGATACCTAAAGTGTCTCAGTACTATGTCAAATATCTGGAACAACAACAACAAAAAAACCCCTTTAAAATGTAATCCATTGCCTAAAATTATATTTGGTGATAAACTGTGTGGATATTGAAGATTTCTTTTCCCATTAGCTAATTCAGGGTTATAAAAACAATATCAGTTCAAAAATAAGAAAGACGACTGTTAACACCAATGTGGAAAACTGCTATAAGTCAACTTTTTCTTCGGCCACTTTTTAAAAATTGTCTTGTAAGGGGAGATGGAGGCTGTGTGTTGTTCTTTTTTAAATAGTACAGTACACCCTGTGCCCCATTTCCTCAGCTGTCGTTTTCATGGGCACTTGGGTTTTATGCATACCTTGACTCATTTTTTACTTACATTATTCTGACACAATCCTAAGCATAATGTTGCCTTTTTCAGAAATGTTTTAGTGTATAGCTAAAAGGTAAGGCATTCATATTTAAAGTAACAGAATGATACAATTGTCCTTTTTTTTAAACATGAAATTCTTAATACATTAAACTTTCAATGTTTAGATTTCTAATTATTTCATAAGTGTTAGAGTTTTAGGAGTTTATTTTGCAATCATCATGTACAGTTATGTTTTGTTTTTAGTTTTTATCTCCTGTCAAAAGATAAGTGGATTTGGTGTGGGGTGGGACACACTGTAATCCCAGCTAGTTAGGGTACTGAGGCAAGATGATGGCAAGTTTGAGATCCTGTTTGAAAAAATAAATTGGGCTGGGGCTACAGCTCAGTGGTAAAACTATACTTGTCAGTGTAGCATGTGCAAGGCCCTGGGTCCAGTCCCCAATACCAAAAGGAAGGAGGGTGCTGAGTGGACTTTATTTTTGAAACACGACGTGGTACCTCCCCCACACACACTTTTTATGTATGGGGAAAAGGATAAGTAGGCTAAACTTTTAAATACAGTACCCACTAAAGTTGAAGTTCACTGCATAGAAAGAGGTGACAGATTAAGAACGATCTGAGAATAGAAACAAACTATACATATTTCTAGTTCTTGTGGAAGTAAGAACAGTATTGTAACAGTTTAAGATGAAACTGTCCCTTGTTCTTGAAGCCTTAAAACAGCAAGTATTATTATAGTCACCTTCTGTGAAACATCAGTGTTGTTTCTCTTTGTGGATCCCAAGGTATCAGATTACCAGGATTATGGTTAATAGTCTGCTGGGGTCTGTACCTAGGCCCCCAATCCCCCAAATGGGTGCATGGCGAAAGCTCAAAGGAATAAGACACGTGACATGGTCTTTAGAGCTACAGGAGGAGTGAGATCCTCGGCAGAGCTCCTAACTCTGGTAGCCGGCCGACCAACTGACGCTAGGCAGCCCGTATTTACTCAGAACAAGCAAGGAGTTGAGTGGACAGTGGAGGAAACCTGAGCAGCATCTTGGGAGGGGTTCAAGTACTCCTCAGAGCTCTTCAGGGGTTCAAGTACTCCTCAGATGATGCTAATTAAGGAATACTATCCAAAGGGTCTCCAGGTGGCCTCAGCTGTGGCCTGTCTTGCCCCCTGAGGTGTCTCCCTCTCAGTTCATTCATGCCCAGGCCATGCCACAGTCCTGCACGGGCTCTAACGATTCAGCTTTAATGCTCTCCAACGATAGTCCTCATCTAATTGTTCATGGTCAGGTAGTATTGTAGAACCCTCTACCCACCTTTTTAATCTTATATTGCCATCAGATAGACAAATGAAGCATTGATGTCAACAGCAAGCCTTAGAAACTACACATAGCTTCTAACAAGGGTCATTTGTTAACTTTTCATAAAAATGTGTGGGCAGTCTCTCATGGATTGTTTTGATGATTAAATAAGGGGCTAATAAAATACAAGATCAAAGCAAAAAGTGGTTGCTTAAATAATCAGTTCTTAATCTGTGAAAGGGAATTTCTCTTGTGAATGACCTTTTTCACTTGCTGTGTCAAAATTCAGTTTAATTTGGACTCTGGAAATAGAAATTTGTCATGAAAATCTAAATGTCTTGGAATCGGAAGTCTAGTTATATGTCAAAAAATGCTATTTTTTAGTCTTTTAAAGCCCAACAGTGGTGGTGAACCTGTGGTATACAGCCCACAGCTGGCTGTTTGTATCTTTGAAATCTTTAAAAGCTTCACCATCACTGGCCTAAAGTTCTTGGACTATAATCAACTGAATCCAAAATCGTAAGGGAGAATAAAAGATAGAATAAAAATGATACCTCACCAACTTCTCTTTTGGACATTATCTTGGAATTCTTACTATGATCCTAAATTCTGCAAGGAGTATAAGGCATTTAAGAGTAGACTACTCTTCTGCAGTTCTTCATTCCACTTTTTCTTTTTTTATTCCTGATTTTTCTTTTTATTTTACTTTCTTTTTTTCATCCTCTTTTCCACTCCTTTTCTTCAATGAGGAAATATTAAAGATTTTGTGTCTTTAAAGTCCCAGTAATTATAGAATGTAGTGAGTTTTAAGGTCAAGAAAATAGAGTTATGAGAACACTTAGCATGTGGGCTTATTTCATCTATGTGGGACCAGAAATTGTTTCCCTAAGTAGAAACTAGCAGAGGTTTTAGGAAATTGTCCAGCTAGAAGGAACATAGTGTTATTTGGGAACTGAAAAATGCATTCTGTGGTAGGAACAGAATATAAAAGTGTATGGCAAGAAAAAAAGATGGAGAAGGTAGGGACCAAATCACAGAAGGTTGTTTAAACTTTGAGATTAGGGTCAGGATTTTCCAGCTATTAAACTTTTGCTAAGAGTTTAGGATGGATTTTGGAATGAGAGGTACTTATTTATTTATTCTGAAAATAACTAAAAGTAATGTTGCAGTTACAATACTATTGAAAATGTGAAATTTTAAACAATGTAATCTCAGAAACATTTGATTTAATTGCTGGTCAAATCAGTATGATTATTTTCCACTCAAGCTGCTGAATCTCATAATGACAGTGTTACAAAGGTAGCAGCTGTTTTTACTTAACATTTACCTGATATTCCTTTGGACATAAATTTTTTTTTTATTCCCAAGGAACTAATTAAATCGACGTCTGGAATAAATCAAAAGATTAGTACCATATGTGAAAATTTGCACATTATAATTAATTACAAATGGTGACCTTTGTCTCGAATTCATTTTCTACCACACAGGAAAAATACTGAAATTTGAATGTCCAAGAGCTAAAAATACTTATTTGTAGTGCCCTTTGAGAATCATGTGCTTTGTGTAAGTAATTCATAACTTGAGGTTCTAAGTGTAAATGGAAGAAAACAATTTTAAAAGTGTGAGTATTGCATGTGGAGTAAGCCATGAAGCCATTTACATCTGGTTTCCAATGAAGCCAGGTTTTATTTGGGTAATGTACAGTACTGATGACAAAAACTATATGCTATGTCATGGTCTCATGTTTCTTGATCCAATTTTAACATTTATAGTTCACTTGGTCATATTTTTTCTAAATTTGAGACTTTTCATGAATTATGAACTGAGAATAAGATAATTTTTTGATATATTCCTTGAAATTCTTCATATAAATATTTTAATATCTAGTCATTTGCTAAGCTGGCAAACATTGATTTTTCTTTTTAAGAAAACTGAGCCTACGGAGGTGAGAGACAATGAACTGTGTGACCATTGTGTCAACTCTCTGATGCTAATGCCATTTTTAGTTGTTCCTTTAAAATGTTATCTGCATGTTACTTACGATAGAATTTGGCTAGTTTCTTAAGAAATGGAGACTAGACATAACTAATTCTGTAGTCCCTATATCGTTGTCTTTATTATTAAACATTTTTCTGACACAAAACTTGCTTTAAAAAATTTAGCAAGGTTATTTAATGCCAACCTTTAGTCATTGTGTCCCATTCTTGATGGGAAAGATTGATAGCATCATTTTTTGTGTGCCAGGCACTACTCCAGCTGGCACTTTTTAGCTCATTTTATTCCTCAGAACAAAAATATGAAACAGATGCTAATATCAATATGATTGCTGGTGAGCATTACTGAGGCAAAAATTAATTTTCATAGTACAAGGCTACTAAGTGGCTTTCTCCAGGATCTCCTCTTACGGTTATACTTTAGTGAACACTTGGCAGTAGTTCCAGTTCCTGGTGTGCACTGTAATCACCTGTAGGCTGTTTTAGAATAGGCCACGCTGAACCTAGGCCTGAGAACTAACAACCCTGAGTGTGAGGCCCAGGTATCAGTCTTTCAAAAAAAGTATTGACATGATTCTGTGCTAGATTCCTTTGGCCCTAAAAGTTTTATTTTACTCCTTTGGTTACTAATAGAAGACTCCTTAATTTTTTACCCAGTATAATTTTGAAGTGTCTATTATCTTATACCTTTGAAATTGAGTTAAATTAGTGGTTTAGACATTTTCAGTTTATTGGGATTTCTTTTTTCATTGATGACTCTAGGATGAGAATAGCAACAGAAAAAATTAATGTTTAGCTATGAAACCATTGTAGATTTAATCACTGTTCCTATTTCACATTGTTTCAATGACTGTTATTTTGTAGTGTTCAGAGAATTTATTCCATGTTATAGTGAGAGCAGATACTTAACTCTTCAGAACTGAAACTCAATATTAAATTTAATAATTTCTCTATCCACTTTTTTCAGTACCTGTACCCAGTATTTTTTCTGTGATTTTGTTTGTTTCATTTCATTTCTGTTCACTTTGTTTTGTGGTAGTGAGCTATATCACCAGCCCTTTGTTATTTTTTATTTTAAAGTCACTAAGTTGTCCTGGCTTGCAGTCCTCCTGCCTCATCCTCTCAGAGTGTTTGGATTTCAGACATGTACCACCATGCTCAGCTGCCCCAGTACCTTCTTAAATTAGTCTTTTAATTTGGGTAAATTTTACCTGAAGTGAAATCCAAGGATCTTAACAGCATAGTTTGTTGAATTTTCATAAATGTGTGTATCCACATAAATATCACCCCAGGGCCAGGGATATAGCACATCAGCATAGCGCCTGCCTTTTAGACTTCCTTGATAAGTGTTCCTTGTTCAATTAAAAGAACCTGGATTTTGTTGTTGCTAAATAGTAGTGTTCCAAAGTATCACTTACATCAAAGCAATTGATAATATTAACCAAAGTCTTCTGTTGTTTTTGGGGAAAGATGTTAGTATCATCAGTTAAGATTCGGATTTATTTCTTTTAAATTTGTAAAATTTTTCTTCATATGATTTGCAGTTCTGTGATTGTATGTATAAGCATTTGTAATTGTTATACCTCTCTTAAGGCTACTTTTATCTCTGATACTATGTCTTGTGTTGAAATTTACTTCGTGTTGTATTACAACAGCCTTGACTTTTTTGGTGCATGATGCATCGCTTTCTTATTCTTACAATTTTATAATTTGTCAGAAAACATAACTCTTACAAATCTATCATTTTCCTATTTTCTGCTTGTCCTATGTTTTGTTTCTTCTATTTTTCTTTTTTTGAAGGGAGAGCAGGTTGCTTTAAGGTTAAATAAATGTATGTTAGTATCTAATTTTTATTCTTTTGCCTTTACATACATTTCCTTTGGTCAATATCTTGCTTATCCTTAATTTTTTATAATCTGCTTAGTCTTAATATGTTAATATAAAATGTAAAAATCTGTTAAGTAAAATTCTACTTATATCTAGTGTCATTCTTTAATACTATAAATTATGTTAGCAGAAAATTCCCCTCTTATCTAAAATAACAATTTAATCTTTGTTTGAAGGACATTTTTGCTGGGTGTAATCAAATCTGAATTTTGCTGTTTGAAATACTTCACTATGATTTTGTGTATTGCTTCTAATGGCATTCACCTTCTTTGCCCTTTTTCTCTGACTACTCTTACAATTTTATCTTAATATTTGATTTTATTCTAATGTACCTAGGTATGGATTTCTTTACATTTATCCTACCTTAGATTTGCTGCTTTTAGATCTATAAGTTGTTAGATTTCTTCACATCAGCTCATTGTTGGGTGTATTTCTTTCAACATTGTTTTCCAACTTTCAATTTTTTTAAATTTGGGACTCCAAATTTTTAAATCTAAAATTTTCATTTCATTTTTTAAAAAATAATTTCTTTGTAGATATTTCTCCTGTTTGTCTTTAAGCATTTATGAATAACCTATTGTTAATTTTTTTTTTTACTAGTTAACATTTGTGGCATCTTGATAATGACTCACTTTTTTTGTCTTACTTCTTCAGTGGTAACTTTTAACTGTGTAACTGGACATTGCAGGAAACATGTCTGAAGCTCTGGATTCTGCTTTCTTCTTCTGAAAAGGATTAATTTTTGTTTTACCAGATACTTAAATTACAGATCACCCCCAGCTTGTGAAGGCTTTTTCATTTTGTTGGAGATCGTGAGGGTTTTACCATTAGTCTTAGGGCAACTTCCTTAATTCTAGTACAGATTTTTTTTCACTCTTAAGTTATGGCCCTCCTCCAGTTTTAATTGAAAGCCCAAGGTGTTTACAAAGCCGTAAAACTATGTAGAATTCAGAATACACACTTCGATGTTTTTTCTGCATTAGGCAGCATCTAATTTAGCCCTCTAATGGTGGTTTTCCTCTCGGCTCTTGCCCATGGGATTTTTCTCTCTCAAGTTGTTCCAGAGGCGTGTAGTAGTGTGTTCTTATGACACAGGCTTTCTGACTGAAGCCTTGCCTCCCTTACTGCTAGAAAAGGCCCTCTGGGTTATAGCTATGTAACATATAAATGTGTGTCCGTTCCAATTTCTTCCCACTTTGGCTGTTCTTCACTGCTTATTTTAAATAGATGAATTTTATGTTTGTTTACAATTTAGCGTAAATATATACAGAAGGATTAGGCCAATGCATGCTTTATTATTGGACCTATAACCAGTTCATTTTTTTACATTTACTTAAAATACTAATATATTTCTGATAAGAACTCATTAGTACTGTTTTATCTCTCTTCTTAGATATGAAGAAAAGGCTGCTAAAGATTTGGAACGATACAACAGTCAAATGAAGAAAGCCATTGAACAAGAGACACAAATACCATTAAAAGATGGCAGGAAAAAGATAAAATCCACCAGTGCCTGGAGTTTGGCACAGAAGCACAAGTCGAAAACCTCATTGTCTAATCAGCCGAAACTCGATGAGCTCTTTCAGTCCCAAACTGAAAAAAAAAGGAATGAAAATATTAAAATAATACAGGTCCCTTTTTCTATGAAAAACCTGAAAACAAATTTTGAGAAACAAAATAAATTTGACTTAGAAGACAAAGATGGGCTTTACTTGATCCACAATCTCAAATTTCCTGATGCCTGGCTAGTTACATGCAAAACAGAGGTCATGTTACTAAATCCATATAGAGTAGAAGAAGCCCTGCTGTTTAAAAGACTTCTTGAGAATCATAAACTTCCTGCAGAGCCACTGGAAAAGCCAATTATGTTAACAGAGAGGTATGCTGAAGTAATATAATTTTTTAACTCTAAGAATATGAATTTATACTAAATTAGAAATAGAAGGTAAGAGGTTGACAGTCTTATTAGGGATAAGTGATGCTTTAAAAAATTTTGTAAAAGTTATATTTCTAATCTTTAATGGAACTAGTTGCTTATAATTTTGTAAACTCCATTTTAGTTCATTTCTGCATTTAACAAATACCAAATTTATTTCTCTAGTACCTTAATAACTTTCCTAGAGTTGACAAGTTAATATGAATGTCTTTTTAACATTTTCAAAAATACACCACAATAGAATTATACAGTGAAGTCTTTATGGACAGTTATCAAGTTTTTCTGTTTTCTTTGTCCTTTTTATATACACACAGATTTTCTTTCCTAAAGAAATTGAGAACAGTATCTACTATTTATTAATATCCTTCAGTATATCGCTTTCGCTAAAATGGCTATTTTCTTAGTCAACCATAAGTAACTTTTTTCATAATTTACACAGTAGAAATTACTTAGAATAGTTCCTCATTATCTTGAAATTTTTAATTTACTCATACAAGATCCATTCAGTACATTTTGTTACATATTTTGAAGCTCTTTTAACTCAAACTCATGACCTTGCACTTGCAAGGCAGCACTGTGCTGCTGAGTTGTATCGCCTGCCGGCGCTTAATGCTACACTGTTGCCTTTTCACAGGTAATGAATACCCCATTGTCCCTCTACTCTCTTGTGTTAGTGTTTTACTTCCTTTTCTCCACCTCATGTCAAATTGTAAGTTAGCTAAGGAAGACAGAATAGATGTAGCTTCTTTTTGGTCAGACTTCTGCACAGGTGAGGTTATACTTTCTGGCTCACCATGCTAAAGGCACCTGTTGGTGGGTTGAGCTGATGATGGCCTGATCTTCCACCTGTTTATTCCCTATCAACCTTTCTGTGTAATGGATCATCCACTGATGATTGTTGCCTGAACTAGTTTTATTTTTGGTTATAAAGTGGTATTTTTATGTCCTTTATGTACAAATGCTATCTGTAAAGATGAATAAAAACTGATTGATTGACATTTTCTTTTTTTATATTTGATATTTCTGTTTCATTCTGACTCAACTGGTTAGGAAAAGATACAAAGCTAAAAATTAAAAAGACAATTCAGAATTTATTTGCTGATACACATCAGATATTTCAGAGCCTCCAGGAGGAGAACCGAAATCATTTATGATAGGTGTTAAAGCCCTAGGTAAGCATATTCCCATCAGAAGGGGAAACAATTTGGGTCAGAACACAGTAAAACATGTTAAACCTGTATTTTCAGATAAGGCAACAGTAACTATATTAACTAAAATCCACTATCTTTCATTGTTATTTCTTAACACCGGCTTAGGACACTGTCAAAGGAATAATTAGAAAACAGTGCTGTAGGCTGTATTGAAATAGGTAATTCAGAACTCTGGTAATATTCTTTGTCCCCTCAAAAAAAAAAAAAAAAAAAGCTAGGGAAAAACAAAAAGGAAAAAAAAAGAGCTAGAGCACATCTGAATGTTTAAAGTTGATTGTTTTTCTGAATTGTGTTTGTAGATTTTCATTTAGATTTTAAAAATCTTTTTGTGGTTGTCCAAATTACAGGTTTTAAAAATATTTCTCAGTATTATGTTCTGCTGTTCAAAAAGAAATTCATTGCAAACTTACTATTTAGGGCTTATGCTATCATGAATGCCCATTTTTAATTGAGCATGGACAGTAACAAAGTATAGTTCAAAGTATAACCATCTTCCCTCATCTTAGGAAGAGGAATATCTCCCCTTACAGTGCAAGTTTTCTAAAACTTAGTCATGGACTAATTACCCACAATGTTGACAGAGTAATGATGGATTGGTTTGTTTTCTCACCAAAGTTCTAGCAGCAGTTCTGTAGCTTACCTCTAATGGAATAATCTAGATGTCTGTAAAATACAAAGTGTTCAGCATAGTAACAGTTGATAGTATTTACTGAGCATTTACTATATGACAGAAATTTTGCTGTCTTTTCATGATCTTATCTTCCTAACACCTTTATGAGGTTGGTGCTGTGATGCACACTTTATAGGAAACTGAAAGAGAAACTTAATAACCTGCCCTTACGTAGCCAATAGGCAAGGGTGCCGAGATTCCAATCCAGATATGTTAATTATTCTTCATGTTTACAGTGCATGTTGTATGTACACAACACATCTTTATTTCTCTTACAACCCTTTTCCTTCATCATTTGATCCCCTTCCCATCTGAGAAAGAGTTGTTCCCCTACTTCCTATTATCTATTTTTTATTTTACTCCTTATTTATACTTTAAGTGTCTCATATAAAAGAAATTATGTGATATTTAAGTTTGTCTGACTTATTTCATGTAACATTGTGGTCTTAAGTTATATCCCTTTTTAAATTTTATTTTGAGACAAGGTTGCCTTTGAACTTGGATCCTCCTCCCTCAGCCTTTTAAGTGGCTGGAATTACAGGCTTAAACCAGCTTCTCCTTACCCTTTTCAGAGGGTATGGAGGTGTCATGAAATAGTGTGCTGTCCTGAACTGGAACATAAAGCAGTCCCTAATGTACCTAGCACAGTATCTGCCACATAATAAGACACTCAAGTGTTTATGGAATGAATGGGGAGAAGGTCAGTGCTCACCTTTAATTTCACTGCTGCTTCCTACAAGTAGTTTGAGGTAGGCTAACCAAACTAAAACTGATGTGATTACTTGATTTGTGCCCTAATAATATTTGGCTTTCTCAAAATCTTTAGGGCTTACAACACTAGAATCATTCCATATGCCACCTTTGGCAGCATCCATACTTGAATAGAATGAAGGAAACTCTCCCAACCTTGGCAATGGTGAATTTAAAAGTTCCTGGGAGAAAAAGATACATATTTAATCATTTTTTTATTAAAGAAATCTCTCCAGGAATAGAAAATTTAACAGGATAAATCACTTGAGTCATTTGACAATGTTTTAAAAGAGTTATTACTTTAAATAAAGGCTTTCATTTGTGTTATGCGTGGAGAGCCATTTTTAAATTTCACATTGAGTTTGCAATGTTCTAGAAGATAGAAATTATCTTTTATGTCTGTTTTTCTTCCTTTCTGTACACTACACTGTATATAGAAGGTCTTTATAAAGTAGTGACAAATATGTAAAAAGTTCCTCAAAGGGCTATTTATACATTTGTATTTTGGTTGATAATGTTTTTTAAAAGGCCCTTGGATTCACTTTCTAAATTCTCTTATTTTAATGTGCATATTTAATAACCTAATGAGTCATAACTTCTTTTTCAGTCTTTTTAATGGATCTCATTATTTAGAGGTCTTGTATAAAATGACAGCAGATGACCAGAGATGCGATGGATCAAGTTATCTGTCAGATCCTCGTCTTACAGCAAATGGTTTCAAGATAAAGTTGATACCAGGTATGAAATGTAATTTAATGTTTTCTGACTTGGGAAAATAAATGTGTTCCACTAGTTACATTTGGGTTTCATAATTTTCAGGTATCATGATATATTTTCATCTCACTAAGAGTCATTGCCAGTTTTGTAAAGACAGACTAATTTTAAAAAGATAATTACTTCTGCCTGAAACAAGCGAATTTGCCATTTCTTTCAGTCTAATAAATTTTTTTTTGCATTTTCCTAACTGGTCAACTATTTAATTTTATTGTGATTTTTTTTGTCATTGTTTGATATAATATGTAGATTGCCTGCTTTAAATTATAAAAAAATAGTTTTGGGGAGTGAGGGATATTGTCTCATGCTTGCCTTGAAATCTTGACCTTTCTGCCTCAGCCTTCTGATGGCTAGAATTATAGCCGTGCCACCATGCCTAGCTAAAAAAAAATATTTTTTTAGATGATGAAATATAAATAAATAGGTAGGCAGCTGGCACAGCCTAATAAAAATGGGTATCTTCTTTACCTTTAAAAAAATTTACTTGTTTTGCCAAGTAGCCATGCAGCATAAGCAGGCTCTTTATTTGAAGCATGGGTGGGGGATTGGAGTTCATGGCTTTGTTAGAAGACTGACAGCCATCCTTGTTTAATAAGGAAATGTCTTAGATGGATAGTGTAAATTTTTCTAAGCAAGGTTAGTTTTCCCTGCTGGCCCTTCTCTGTCCTTTTACAGTTTCTATACTAAACTGTTGCCACAGCTTCTCAGGCTGGCTTTGTACTATTGCTTTCTGTTCATCTGTTTTCAAGGTGCACAAAGGACCATGAGGAATGACTCCACTGTCACCCTTCCCACCCCTAAACTTGTACTCCAAAGTGTGGGAGAATTTTTAAAGGAACATTTTACTGTGAGACAAAAAGTATGCAAAATCATGGAACTGGGTATATGCAGAATGTTTTGCTGTTCTACATTTACAGTCGTTTTATGTAGTATTTACAGTGTTAAAAATGCCCTTCCCAAACTTCCCGCCTCTCTTCTAGTTGTTGGGGCTTAGAGTACAGATCGTGTACCTAGAGGCATAGTGTATGCTGGGGAAAGTCAGTTGTTGTTTCTTGATCATCAATAATAATAATTATTGAATTCTATTGGGTGTAGAGCCCTAGTCTAAGAGATATTATTAATTTATGTAATCTCCCTCATAGCCTGTAACATCTGTTACGGATTGAAAACATAGGCATGGCAAAGTTAGTTTCTATGAAGAGGACACAGTGTAGAATCAGGATTTGAACACCAGCATTATGCTGTTAGAGTCTAGCTCTTAATCATTTGTTAGATTGCTTTCCTATTAAAATTGGATCAT
This sequence comes from Hydrochoerus hydrochaeris, assembly GCA_004027455.1. Taxonomy (NCBI): domain Eukaryota; kingdom Metazoa; phylum Chordata; class Mammalia; order Rodentia; family Hydrochaeridae; genus Hydrochoerus; species Hydrochoerus hydrochaeris. Next base: position 223,976 of record PVLA01001073.1, read on the forward strand.
TAACTTCATGAAGTAGTTTTGAGCACTAAATGAGGTAACATAAATCAGTGTGCATAGTACCCAACAGTGGCAGTGGTGTTCAGATACTCTTCATCCCATCCTGCACCCCTTTTTAGAACCTGTGCTGACATGCAGTCTTGAGTGGGTTTTGGTTTTGTTTTGAGAGAGAATCTTGCTGTGTTACCCTACATTGGACTCAAAACTCTCTTTGTAGCCCTGAGTGGCCTTAAACTCGTGATCCCCCTATCTCAGCCTCTCAAATGCTGGAATTGCAGGCATGTGCCATCCTGCCTGGCTGACAGTTACTTCTTTTAATCCTAGAAGTCTTCCTCAAGCTGCTGGCATATTTTTAGTTTATGTGAAGTATAAACCAAAGTGTGTGTATGAATATACTTTATTATTCATCTGTTTTTCTGGTTAGCTGTGGCACTGATGCCAGGTATTTTAAATAAATAACTGTCCTGTCTGTACCAAGAGCATATTTGTTTTTTGAGCCCCCTAATAAATTTCTCCTTGATAAATGCTTTTAACTGTCAGCTTCCTGAGAGTTGCTTTTTAGTTGTATTATGTCAAGTGCATTGCATGACATCAAAGATGAAAAAAATCATTAAATTATCTGCAAACTGCTATGCATAGATTATGACTAGCATTCTTTCCTTGTCAATAGCCGATCCAAGCCAGGCATAGTCCCAGAACACTTTGAATCTCAGGGAGGCAGATCACAAATTTGAGCCCAACTTGGGGAAGTTTAGCAACTCAGTAAAACCCTGTCTCAAAATAAAGAGAGTTGGAGATGTAGCTTACTACAAGGGTCATGGGGTCAATACCTAGCACAAAAAAGCAGGCTTCTTCCCCTCAACCCATTTTGAAAACATAAGTTGTGTTTTCTTAAGAACCATGTCTCATTTAATGAGAATTTTATTTATAAATGAATCCATAGTTTGCCAGTTGTCAGAAAATATTTTTGGATATGGACAAAGAGAAAAAGTACATCTGACTTTGAAGGAAAAGATGCTTAATGTGACCATAAAAACTGCTTATTGAGTAGATTAGCTTTCTGTTCTGCATAAGAATTTCATATTTAGGAAGTAAAAACTTGTCAAACCCTTGTTTTCCTCAAAACCTTGGGAAGCATTTCACAGAATTTTATAAAATTTCTTGAAAGATTGTAACTCTTCCAAATGTCACTCATTATTGCTCAGTTTTCTCATTTGTGCCAAGTACTTTTCACCTATATCCAATATGTTACACTTAAGGGCAGATGTAGTTAGTAGAATTAGTAGTAATGAAATACTGATATTTGGGGGCATTTTTATATCTATAGAAATTTGTAAGAGATATGAACTAGAGTATTTGCCTTTTGCTAGTTGCTTACTTTATTTTGGGTTCCATATAATGAGTTTTATTGAATTTTACATCATTCTTTAATGCTGATGACAAATTATTATACATTATTCTTGTTTTCTAGGAAAAACAATATTTATTCTCTATTAAGTCTCCTACCACTATGTCTGCATCCAGGTCAGGCCAGGGAACAGTTTAAGAATTAGATCTTTGAAGTTGCAGGGCCTGAAACTCATCAAATGCATCACACTTCTCTCTTTGTCTGTGTGTGGGTCTCCTTTGTGCCTCATTTCCTCTTTGTCTCTCCTTTCTCCTCCCTCTTCTCCTCTCCCCTGTTTTTCTTTTTCTCTTTCCATTTTTCTTTTCTCTCCCTTACCCTAGGACTGGGGCTTGAACTCTCAGAGCCTCCTATGCTGAACTATATCTCCCGTCCTCTTTACTTTTTCGTTCAGACAGAGTTCACCGATTTGCCCAAGCTGGCCTCAAACTTGAGACCCTATTGCCTTAGCTTCTCAAGTAGCTGGCATTACAGCCATGCGTCACCACACCTGGCAACACCGCTTTTTAAATGAATTCATTGATAACTACTTCTTATCTAAAGTTGAACTGGCCCGTTTTCCTCAATTCTAGGTAATGTGATTTAGACTTCAGTATTAAGAATATTATACACATATATCTAAATCAGACAAATCTCTGTTATTTTCTAAAATCATATAGTATTCTAAAACCAAATTTCAATGCTTTGGAATATGTGCTCTTGTGGATTATCTATCCACTTAGACAGCCAATCATGTGGCAATTTTTTAGTTTTAATTATTAAATTATTTATAATAGTTTAATAGATAACATGTCAGTTTGAAACATTGTCCTAAGAGCTATTTTGAATAAACAGCATTTAATTTCCTCAAATTAATTATATATCAATAAGTTACAGAGTGACTGTTTTGTAATTTGTAAGTTAAAATAATCACAAAATAATCCAGGCTGTTAAATTAGATATTAAAGCAATGGGATAGAACTTGAAGAACAACATTTGCTAAAACATTTTAACCAGTTGTATTTTAATGAATATCATGGGACTTCATTTTCTCTCCAAGGTAAGAAATATTCTAAACAAGTATAAGGACCAAACCAGCAGTAACTGAGATTAAATTAAATTATATAAAGGACATGTGGTGTCAATGAGCACTTATGACTTAATGTGAAATCCTATGGGAAATTCCTATTTGTTTTCTAACTAAGGAACAAAACTTTGTCTAACCATATTAAACTCTGATGAAGATGCACTACTAAATGTTTTACCAGTGCTTTAGGTCTGTATTTGTCGGTATTTTTCTTTCAGGAGTTTCTACTGCTGAGAACTACTTGGAAATAGAAGGAATGGCTAATTGTCTCCCATTCTATGGAATAATGGATTTAAAAGAAATTCTTAATGCTATATTAAACAAAAATGCAAAGGCAGTTTATGAATGTAGACCTCGTAAAGTGATAAGTTATTTAGAGGTAAGTATTAAATAGGCAGGTTGGCTAGGGTTTAAATAACTTAATTTTTTTTTTGGTGCCAAGGATTGAACTCATAACCTCATGCTTGCCAGGCAAGTGCTGAGTTAAATCCCTAGCCCCACTTAATTATTCCTTAATAAAATAAATGATTTAAGAATAGTGAAAAACTAAAAAAATTTATAGGGTAATTTATATACGGTTTATTTGCATGAAGAAAATATCATTTTTAAAAGAATTCCATTAAAACATCACATCAAAAACTATAGACATAATTGCTAAGAAGAAGCATCTAGGAAAAAAAGAACTTAAGTCTAAAACAACAGGGATACTTCCATTGAAGACCAATCTGAACAAAATCAATCAGAGATATAGATAGCCTAGTAAAAGAAGCGCCAAGAGTTAGAAAAGAGCCAAGCAAAGAAAGAAATTTTAAAAGCAAGTATTTTTATCATATTCCATCTGGGTTAGTGTTTCTTAGAAGACCACTGAGTCTGGCTACTGCATCACAATGGTGACCTCGAAGCAAGCAACATAGTACGAGTGGCAGACATTTGCTGGTGATTAAAGAATAGAGTGGTTTTAGGTGAAAAAAAATTGCAAGTCACGTGATAGTGCAAGAAAGGAAAGAGTATGTTTAGCATGTTTGTGCATTCAGCAAAAGAGAATAACGGATTAGAGAACAAATGTTCCAAAAGAGACGGGGAAATCAAGATTAGTTTTATAAGGGAGCAGCTGTTTCTGAGTTGCATGGAAGAGGAGAGGAAATAGTGAAAATAATACCTTTAGATTAACTTGAGAAAAGTTACGCCTGATGAATAAGGGTAAAAGGGAGAAGGGACTGATGAAGCATGAGGAATTTGAGTACAGTAGCAAAAATCTGGAAGTAAGAGCTGTTAAATACTGAAAAAAGGATCTGTTGTGGACATGGGAATTTACAGGTGTCACTGAGGACTCCTAAGAGCTCATATTTGCTTGGATGTAGCTAGGACAGTTTTGGACTGTCTAGCTGTGCTTGCTGGGATTGTCCAAAGATAGAGATGAGCAAGATGGGTATGATGGATGCCAAAGAGGATGATGGGGAGAAATCTGAATACCTCTGCACAAGAAACTGTGTTAAGTCCTAGAGTTTAATGTCTAATATCTCACTATGTTTTTCTGCTTTCACTTGGGAAGGATGACAGGTGCTATTAGGTCAGGAAAATAAGGGGAGGTTGAAGATATTAAAGATCAGAGTGAAGAAAAAGAGTAGGTTTAGCTGGCATCAAGGAGTAGCATATTTGGAAATGGGTATTTGGTTAAAATGAGTAGTGTTTAAGGGCCAAGATCTCTGAAGTGTGACTATGGTTAAATACATTGAAAGTAGCCAGGCATGTGACACACACCTGTGATCTTACTGCTCGGGAGGTGGAGGCAGAAGCATCACAAATTTCAAGGCCAGTGTAGGCTACCTCGTGAGCTACATAGTGGGACCCTGTCTCAAATAAAGAAAACAAAATAAATGTATGAAACGAAGCAGGGTTTTGTTAACACTGTCTTATCACCAAACTTTCTGTTCCTCCTGTTTCAGAAAATAGTAATAACATACCAAATTTGTGAAAATTATCATCCATTTGTGCATTATTCTCCTTTTTTTTCATTTGCTTTGTTTTTGGTGGTACTGGAGATTGAACGAAGGGCTATATCTCAAGCCCTTCTTTTAAGATACGATTTTGCTGAGTTGCTGGGTTGTCCAAGCTGGGCTCGAACTTAGGATCCTTCTGCCTTAGATTTAGTGACTCTACACCAACTCACACCAGCAAGCTGTGCTGACTTCCTTCTCAATTACTGTCACCCTTGTCACAGCCTCACTGCATTGATTGTCAGCAAGAGCTCTTGGTTGCATACATCACATACCGCCAGACTGATTGCTTTAAATTGTGAAAACACTTCAGGCTCTTGCTTTAAAACTCTGGTAGCCAGGTGCTACAGCCTGTAATCCCAGCACTTGGGAGGCTGAGACAGGAGAATTGCTGTGAGTTGGAGGCCAGCCTAGGCTACATGGTGAGTTCAAGGCCCCTCTGAAATACATAGTGAGACCTTGTCTCAAATAAACAACAACAAAAAGATTACCTGGTTACTTCTCTGATTTTTTCCCTTGCCTCTGCCTAATCTCTCTCATGTTGTCTCTTCCCTTTAAGGACTGTGCTGCACTACACTGAACTTTGTATTATTCACCCTGCCTGAAATGATTTTCCTTTCCCATGATATGTGCATGATAGTTTAAATAGAAGTTTAAATGGCATCTCTTTAAGTGAGCTTTTCCTCACTAACCAGTCATTATCTATAATATTGCTAAGCTTAATTTTGTGTATTATTTACTCAATAAAGTTTTCTGTCTTTTTGTTTTCTGCTTTAGAATAAAAATTTCACAAGAACAAAGGTTTTATTTTCTTGTTTGCCAGTAATATCTCCAGAGCCTTCAACATAATGGTTAATAGATATTGAGCAAATTAATAAGATGAAAGTAATTTTGTCTTCTTACTAGGGTAATATGCATTCTGCTTCAGGGTAAATATATGACTTTCTCTTTACAGGGAGAAGCAGTTCGACTGTCTCGACAATTACCCATGTACTTAACAAAAGAAGACATCCATGATATTATCTGTAGAATGAAGCACCAGTTTGGAAATGAAATTAAAGGGTGTGTTCATGGCCGCCCATTTTTTCATCATTTAATCCATCTTCCGGAAACTTCATGATTAAGTATAAGAAAATTAGTCACAGTTGAAATAGATACGGTCATAAGACAGTTAGTTTTTGAAACATTTTTGTACTATCATGAGTCAAATGGTTATTTTATAAAAGAAGATTGTTTTATATATTGAAAACACTTTCAAAACTTATAAAAAAACAAATAAATTAAGAGATGATAATTTTATTCTTAAGACTAGCCTTTATAATAATTTATAAACTGTAGGCTACACATTAGAAAATTGTGGGTATTCCATGGACAAGAATTGACACAGAGGTTAGGTGGCGTGTCTAACAGAAATTGTTATTCTCATTTAAAGTGGTTATGCAGAGATAGAGAAAATGAAGTTTAGAGAAAGAAGAAAACATAATTTGAGAAGTCTTACTCCATGCTGCGGGTAACAATTTAGATGTTGCTGCTTTTTTTATATGATATTGGACTTTGGATTTCAGGAGTTAGAATTTGTTGAAGAATTTGGCAAGCTTTAGATTTTGGACAAAGTTTAGGTTATGGTCTTTTTTTGTACATGTCCCTTCAAAAACTGGTTACACCATGTACAAATACTTCACAGAAAGTTGAAACATGATTTTTTTTTAACAAATTAATTTTTGTGTAAAATGTGTTAGGCTGAGTATAGTGTCTCCACATGACATGTCCCATAATTCTTGTGGATCATCTTTATATTCCTAAAATCTTTGTGTTAAAATACAAATTAAAATACATGTTGTTCTACTTGTAGCCACTGCCTTGCTCTTGAAGTCATCCTGTTTGCCATGATCCAATCAATACTGCTTTTTTTCACTCATGACTCCCCTTTTATAAATTTACTAACTTCCTCATGGTGACCTCTTTAACAGTAAACTGAGAGAAGAGCAGCTCACTGCTCTCCAGACAAACTGGATAACAAAATTTCCATCATACATTAGCACCAGCCATCAACAAAATTCGTGGACTCATTTTTTAGCTGATAGTCCGTATCAGTCCTATAGCAGCCTCCTAGATGAAGAAACTCATTTTTTCTGACCGGTCCTGAAGTCTGCCGAGTCCAGTTATTTACCACTCATTTACTAGGTAAAGCAAGGTGTTTATCTTTCGCGATCTCGTTTCTCCCCGACATCTGGGCTGGCAAGTACTGCTGAGACGGCCTGCCATGAATAATGGGCCTTCATGAGTCACAGGGCCCAGAAAGCATAGGTGTTTAGTACGTGTGAACGAGGGGAATAAAATTCAGTGACACACTGACACCACTTTGACCAGCACTGCCTTGAGTCATTTGGGTTGCAGCATGGGGCCAGAGTCCGGAGCTGCAGACGTGGGTGAGAAGACGCCCTGCAGCCAAGGGGTAGGCCACCCCCGCCATCCCACAAGCCCTCGCGGCCGGCCACGCTGCCGCAGCCCAGCATGGGGAAGATGGCGGCTGTGGCCCTCCTGATTGAGGTAGGTTGTGCTGCTGGGTTGTTGAGTTGGAATGAACAATGGGGAGATGAATGATGTAATGATCAAGGAGAGAACCACTTCCCTGAATTACCCACTTGACTCCTTTCAAGGCTTGGGTCTTTGAGACGTTGGCCAGCAAAATGGAGAAAATTCAAATGTGAATTCCCAGAAGGACCCCCCCCGCCCTGCCCAGCTACATCTCTGGCACTTTTTTGTTTTATCTTGAGACTGTTTGAATCACTCAGGCTTGAGCTTGTGACCGTTTTCCTAAACCTAATACCTAAAGGTATTAATTTAGGATCCCATCCTCATTATTGCCACAGCATTCCTTACCAGAGCGGTGCAGAGGGAGGCCTGCGGCCCTTTCTTGCACTAGCTCTGTGGCAAAGGTCCCCATGCATGGTGAAACCCTATTCCTGAAGAATGTGAAGCCTAATTCAGATAGATTTGTGACGTTTTCATTGAGAATCATTTGATTCTCTAAGTTTGTGGCTCAGGTTTAGCAATTGAAATTCATTCCAACCCACGTAAATTCTTACCCAAAAATGTAAATATGATACATCTTTTTCTGTCTCCAGACACTTGACTTATCTCTTTTATATTCATTAGATTTTGCAAGAATCCTCCAGTCCCTTTTAGAAGCTGGAAGGGAAAGAAGGAACCACTAAATAACCTCGGAATAGGGTCTAAATTTGAAATCGAACATAGATGAACTCTGGGCATGGCTATCACAGGTCTCTACTAGTCCCATTTCAAATGTGAGTACCATGAACAAAACAAAGATTTAAATACAGAAAAAAATCACTACAAAGCCAAATGAAAAGTGAAGTTTTCATTTTTTGAATTTGATGTTTTTCCCTAATGAACAAGAGAGAGCAGCAGAAATAATGCATATGAAATAACTGAATGCTGGTCATGAACTTAACTAGAATTGACAGACAAACTTAAACAACAGTAATGATATTATATTTAATTGAACTAGATTTTTTTGGAGTAAGGTGGTATTCATGGATTCATCGTGACAAGAATCCTTGAAGGTCTGATACTGCGGTTCATGCTTATAATTCCAGCTAATAGGGAAGCTGAGGTAAAAAAGATACCAAGTTTGAACCCAGCTTGGGCAACATGGCAAAACTGTGTCTTAAAAAAAGCAGCTGGAGACTGGATCTATAGCTCATTGGCAGTTTACATTCCCAGTACTAACAAAAGACAAGTGCCAAAAAAAATCCAACCAATTTTACAGATAAGACAATAAAAACCCAAAATGACAAGTTTTATCTGGGTGCACACTGCTATTTTAGTACTCTACTAGTTCCATTTCAAATGTTATTACCATTAACATGTTAATTACCATTAAGAAAACAAAGGTTTAAATACAGAAAAAGAAATCACTGCGAAGCCAAATGAAAAGTGAGGTTTTCATTTTTTTGTTTGACTTTTTCCCTTTATAAGCCTGAGAGATTAAGAGTTAACTTTATCATAACTTTTGATAATTGTACCTCAATTTAAAAATTATAAATTTTAAGCTTTGTTAATTGTTTCCAGTAATGTTAATAACATACCAGTGGATTCTCACCACTGCTATCTTGAGGTTGTTTTCTCTGCTTAGTTGATTTTGGATCACAATTTTTATTCCTCCTTGAATTCCTATACATAAATGTAAAGATTTTTTTTTCTAACTTTTAATGAAATTCTATCTCAGTGGTTATCGAACTTGAGCATGCATCAGAATCACCCAGACAGCTTGTTAAAACAGATTGCTAAGCACTATGCCCAGAGTTTTGGATTCTGTGGGACTGGGATAGGAATGAAAATTTCATTTCTGTTGTTTCCAGGTGATGCTCCTGGTTGAAGAACCACACATGAAGAACCATTTCCCTATTCTAAATTTCAAAGTTCCCCTAAAAATCCCAAGTCCATTTCTTTAAGCCTATTTTTTTCTTACTAAGTTCATCATATCAGTAAACACAAAAGTAGGACTTAGAAGACCTCCCAATGATTATGCTGTAGAGATATCCATTTTTTCATCTTTGAAATTAAGATGCTAAGCCTGATCTCCAAATGCACAATTATTTCTAACATCTTGTAATTTATTTTGTCTTGAATATTCAGCAGGATCTGAAATGATCTTTTAAAGTAATTTTTCTACATTATTATTCATTCTTCAAAAAAATCTTTTAAAGTAATAGAAAGTGGGGATAGATTTTTTTTCCCACTGTGCACACATTGGATTTCTGCAGTAGTTGTATATTCATGTCTTTATTCAGTGACATTGAGTATCACATTCAATGCTGAATGATAAGACATTTCTTGTTCTCTAGAGGAGACATAATAGTTACAATATTATGACAAATACTATTGTTTAGTATGTACAGTGGATGCATAGAAAGGTACCATTTCCACCATGGAGAAACCTCTAAAAGAAATTAATGAGCTGACTCTGAATGAAGAGTTAATCAAGAAATGCTGGGACTCCAAACAAGGGTTTTGTGCATTAAGGAAGCACTCTCCCACTGAGCTATATCCTCAGCCCCTGAGAGAATTTTTGAGGCAGAAAAAACAACATGTGCAAATGCACTGGAGAGTGCAAGGAATATAATAAATGGAGACTGGATTAGAATGATAAGCATATCTGAAGCATAACAGTCTTACAGGCCTTTAAGAAGTTTTTTTTTTTATGTCAGTTTTTAGTCAAAGAAGTGGAAAATAAGATCGAGAACATGTTAACCAAATATATAAGCCAAATTATTAGGCAACTGAAAATTCAGATAGTTTAAGTCAGAAAAGGATAAAAGGTCCAAAGTAACATAAAAAAAGTTGTTGCCATCTTCATTGCATTGCCTTGTGGGTTTTCACTGTAGGGTTTTGTTTTGTTTTGTCTTGTTTTGCCTTTTCGAGACATGGTTTCACTATGCTGTTCAGGCTGATTTTGAATTCTCGTGGTAACCCAAGCTGGCCTCGAACTTGCAGTGATTCTCCTGCCTCAATCTGCCAAGTGCTTTAACTACAGGCGGGTGCCACCAGGCCCAGCTCGCTTTAGATTTTATAGGATGCTACCATAATAAAGTGGAAAAGAGGTCTCTTCTTTGTTTGACAATTATTAAAGAGTACTATAATAAGAGACGTATTTGCCTTTCTTTTCTATACTGGAAATGTGGTATGATTTCAGCTAATCTTTCTGAGTTACACACTTAATGCCCATAAAACATGCCTTTTAAAAAAATTATTAAATCAGGTGTTTACATTTTATCTGTAAAACGTATCTGGGACTTTTTGGAAGCCAACCTAAATTTTTCAGTTGCTAAATACAAAACTTTTTGTTTATAAAGGACTTAAATATTCAATTATAATGTTTTAAGTAGCATTTATATCTAAATGCTTGATAAGTAAGATAAAATACTGACTCATTTAAGTCTTTAATGTTGATTTTTAAAAACTCATAGGTATTTTAATTAGGTTTTTAAAAAATTTTAGATTACAGAAATGACAAGAAGAAACAAGTATGAAATTGTAAATGGATTGAACATACTTTTGGAAGAAAATGGTATGTTTCATAAGTTGCCTGTTGTTTCTTTCAAAACAGCGTTTTTATTTTAAACTTGCTTTCATTTTATCTGGAGGTACTGGTAGATTACAACTAGTTTACTTTGAAGACAGTGATGCTGTATTGCCACATATATGCTTTAAATGTTTCACTAATGATAGTAAACTTTTTTATGTTGTTTTACATGTAAATAGCTGAGTGTGTATAATATACTTATTATCTGTTTTGTTCCTTGTATTTTTTTGTTTTTCCCCTTGGTTTTCATGGTTATATAAAAATTTTTATAGGATCAACATTTCCCCATGTACATAGAGGTGGCCTTTATGATCCAGATGTAAACAAGACTGTCTTCCCACACACAGTTTTTAAATTTTCAAGATTTTTACTGAATCAACCACGGTTTAGCTATTTTTCTTAGCTATTTTCTTTCTTTAAAAACAAACCAATAACAACTATATATATATTATATTATATTATATTATATTATATATTATCCTTTTCTGCCCCCAAAGTTAAGAGAATACTTCATATTTTCTAGGTTTCTTCAGATGACAAATATAAGGATATTCTGTGTACTAGTATATTACCTAAGTCAGTGTCTCTTAAATTGTAATATGAATATGAATCTCTGGTCATGTTCTTATTCTGTAGGTACAGAGTGGGCCTGATACTCTGCATTTCTGACTAATGCCCATGGGTTGGTGATGCTACTGATTCAGGGATCACACAGTTTTACAATAGGGTGCAAAATCCTTTGGCTGAATACTGTTTTTGAGATATATACAGACATATTTTAAGTGCAGATACTGAAAAATAAAGGACCACTTTAGGCTCTCTATTCTCTTTGCCAAGTCAGATTTATGTTTTCCTGTGGGACATCATTTTTTATTAACTTGGATTTGTATGTTCTCAGAAATTCTCCAAAAATACGTTACTGAAGTAGTTGGCTACATTCTCAATTCTTCTCTTCTTGTACACCTAAGTCATTCTCACAATAAGAGGTGGTTTTTTCCTTCACTCCTTTGCATCTGTGTGAGTTTATTATTTTGCCCTTTAGATTATAACAGAAGTAATCTTATATGACTTCCAAGGCTAAGATACAGAAGCTTTGAAGGTTTTCTCCTGGCATCTTGAAACTATGCAAAGTAGTACCATTATACAAAATAGTACTTCTGAGGTATTTTACAGATTTTATAGCTCTGTCACATAATCACTAGGATTCTCCAGTCTTACCTATCCATGTATGTTAGTCACTTTCCTGGCACTAGGACAAAATACCTGATGTGAGCAATTTGAAGGAGGAGAGGCTTATTTGGGCTCAGAGTTTCAGTCCATGGTGGTTTTTCTCCAAGGCAAAAATGGTATTGGGTATTGTAGAAGGGCATAGAGGGGAAGAACTGTCCCCTGTATAGTGGCCACAAAGTAGAGAACAGAGGAGCTGAGGATAAGAATATTCCCTTCCACACCTCCAGTGGCTCACTCTTTCCAACTAGATCCTAACTCTTGATGTGGGATTTTTCACGGACATTTTAGACCAAAACTATTCCTCCCCTGGCACCCAGAGCAAATTGTGGCCAGATGCGGGCTCTAAAGCACTCGAGTGGTACTGCCCTATAGCGTTGCCAGTTGCAGTACTCATAGCCCCCTTTCTTTGGGTAGCTCTACTCATGTACTGCAGCTGTCTTTAGCAGCTATCCCATACTTCAGGCATCTTCGACTTGTAGGGGTGTGGTGGTGAACCTATGGCATACATGCCACAGTGAGCTCTTTGTATCAAAGCCCTTAATGTTTCACCATCACTGTCCTTGGTTCTCCTGCACTTCTGGCTTCCCTCTCACTACTTCACCTATTGTCTTCTCAGGAGAACACTGTCTGGCCTCCCAGCCTACTTTTAAAATCTAGGGGGAAGCCTCTTAACCTACAGCTTTTGATTTTGCATGACTATAAAACCAGCACCAGATGAATGTGACCAGCTTGAGTAGTAGCTAGGATTATGGCTGCAGCAGGCCCTGAGTGTCTGGAGACTGAGCACTGGGAAACAAATCCCTGGGAATTTCAATTCATAGAAGGCCCTTCCATAGCAGAGTACACAAGAGCCATCTTCTCAAAGGACAGCTTTACAGTTTTATATCCTTGACTCTGAATGGGTTAGGGCATTGCTGATTTCTGAGATGCCTTCACACCATCTTTCCTATTGTCCTGATGCAAAGTGTTTGGCTTCTCTTTAATGCTTAATCTTTTTAGCAAACATGGTTATCTTTGCCCCAACTTTGCTAATCTTTCTTTTCTGGCAAAAAACACAAGCTTTTAAAATCCTTCAACTTGCTCTTAATTCTCACTGTTGAAATGGCTAAAAACAGACAGCAGTATCTATGTCATAACCTAAATGTTGGGCTGCTTTAAAATTTGCTCTATCAACTTAGTCTACTGCTCTTGATCTGAGTCTCCCACAAAGTCTCAGGATATTAGCAAAATGAAAACAAATGTTCTGCCTGGGTATAATACACATGACCAATTGCCAGTGGAGTCTGTCCCAACTGAAACCTAAACCTGGTCTTTACACTCTCCATTCCTAGCAGCATTCTTGTCTTTTGAGCTCTGAGTAAAATCCATCATCAGCTTATGGCATTCTAGAGTTTATCTAACCAGTGTCTCCGAACCTTTCCTAACTCCTGTAAGCCAGGACCAAAAACTTCTAAATTGCATGGTTGCTACAGTTACAACTGCCCTACTCCTCTAGTACTAGTATCTGTCTCAGTCACTTTCCCTGCACTGGGACAATACTTAACTGCCACAAATTAAGGTAGCAGAGGTTTATTTTGGTTCATGATTAGTCCAAGATCACTTTGTGATAACCAGAAAACAGTATTTTAGAAAGGCATTGTAGAAGAAAACTATCCACTGTATGATAGCTAGGAAGCAGGGAAGTCAGGAAAGACAATATAACCATCCAAGTCATGCCTGTAATGGCATGCCCCTTCTGACAGGTCCCAATTCCAAATGTGAGGCTATGGTCCATTTTGGATATGAACCATAATACCATGTAACTAACCTATGAGGAAGAGTGACTAATATTCTTTACTGAATACTATTCTTTTAAAAAAGATTCCAGGTATAGTTGTTGTTTAAGATTAAATAGTGGCTTCTTAAGGCCTCTCTCTTGAGCATTGCTTCTTTCATAAATAATGAAGCAATCCATAATTGCTTCTTTCATAAATAATTATTTTAGTTTCAATTAATTGATAGGAAAGAAGAGTCCACAAAGAATTATACCCATCCATTTCTGAGTGAGTGGGATAAAAATGCAGAAGAGGATCAGAATAAATAGCATTCACATCAGCAAAGGATTAGAGCTTGGGATATGGCTAAGTGGTAGATCATTTGCTCAACATGTGTGCAGCCCTGGGTTTGAACTTCATAGCCACTCTCCCAAAGAAAAACCAGCAAAATATCAGCAGTGTGATCTTATTGAAGAAAATTACAATCAAACTGGTCAGTGAAGGTTGGGAAGGTTTTTTTTTTTAATTAGAATATGGAGGAGGCATTCTAGACATAAAGAACAAAAAGAGATACAAATGAAACATGTTCTTAATTGTGCCTTAATAATGTAGGATAGCAAGGATGTTCACTATCACCACTCCTTTTAAATATAGTTCTGGAAACACTAGCCAGGGCAATCAGACAAGAGAGAGAAATAAAAGGAATAAAGATAGGAAAGGAAGAAGTTAAATTATCACTATTTGCAGATGACATGATACTCTATATAGAAGACCCAAAGGTCTTCATTAAAAGACTACTAGAGGTAATAAACAAGTTCAGCAGTGTAGCTAGATACAAAGTCAATGCTCAAAAATCAATAGCATGTTTTTCCTGTCTTGGAGACATAATGAACAAAACGCAAAATGCACGGGAAACACTTCCAAGAATCAACAAATGGGATCTCATATTATTGAAAAGTTTCTGCACTTCAAAGAAAATCAACAAAGTGAAAAGAAAACCAACAGAGTAGGAAAGAATTTTAGCCAGCAACCCCTCAGACAAAGGACTTCTGTCCAGAACATATAAAAAATTGAAAAACATCAAGCCCCCCAAATTCAAAGACCCTCTCCAAAAATGGGCATCTGAGATGAACCCACAGTTCTCAGAGAAAGATATACAAATGGCAAATAAATACATGAAGAAATGTTCACCATCACTGGTCATTCGAGAAATGCAAATTAAAACAGCATTGAGATTCCACCTCACTACAGAAAGAATAGCTGCCATCAAGAAATCAACTAATAACAAATGTTGGCGAGGCTGCGGGAAAAAAGGAACACTGCTCCACACTGTTGGTGGGAATGTAGACTGGTGCAACCATTATGGAAATCCATATGGAGAATTCTCAGAAGACTAGGATTGGAAGCCCCATTCAATCCAGCTATTCTCCTGGGTATTTTCTCAGAAGAACTGAAAAGTTCATATCACAGTGGTATATGTGCACCCTTGTTCATAGCTGCACAATTTGTGATAGCTAAATCCTGGAAACAACCAAGATGCCCATCAACTACAGAGTGGATGAAAAAGTTGTGGCATTTTTATACAATGGAATATTACTCAGCTATAAAAAGGATGATCTTGAGGCCTTCATAGGTAAATGGAGACAACTTGAGATTATCCTCATTAGTGAAATAAATAAGAATCATATTTATCAGTACTATATTGTGTGTAGTGTAAAAAGTAAATAAGAACTACAAGTGTAATAAAACCAAAATGTGTAATTGCTATTGTAAAAAGAGGAAAAGAAAGTGCTCTAAGGGATATAACTGCATGTATGTTTGAGCGTGTAAAATAGATGACCATATTGCTGAATCTTTGTTGATCTTTGAGCAGAACTGTTTGTAGTCTGAGTGAATATTTACTATGTACCCTTTAACTTTGTAACTTGAACAACTACATACAGGATAACAGTATGTAATTTGTAAACTATTGATTTCTTAGTGGGGCTTTTTCTCATTTTTTCTTTTCTTTCTTTCTTTTAGAATTCTGTATTGTTGCTACCCTTTTTCAGTTTTGCTTTTTTTTCTTCTCTTTAAATAAAATTTTAAAAATGTATAATTGCTATTGTAAAAAAAGAGGAAATAGGAAGCGCTATAAAAGATATAGCTGCATGTATATTTAGGTGTGTGGGATTGATAACCATATTTCTAGGTTCTTGTTGGATTGTTGAACAGATCTGTTTGCAGTCTCACTGCTTGAGTGTCTACTTTGTGTGCTTTAATTTTGTAACTTGAAAAACTTTCTAAAAGAACAATATGTAATTTATCAACTAGTGATTGGTTACTGTTTACCTTCTTTTCTTGAAATTCTGTAATATTTCTATCCTTTTTCTGTTTTTTTCTCTTTAAATAGAAAAAATTTTAAAAAAAGAAACTTCAGTAAGTGTCTCTCAGGAATATCTCATCAGTGACAGGTGAAGAGATGAGGAATAAAGTAGATAATTTATCAACTTTTAGGAACTAAATTACAAAAAAGTAAAATGTTAATACTCACTGTAAAACAGTTTTAAAGTATTTAAGTTACTGATGTGACATTTTTCTTAGTTCTCTAAATGCCTTTGTTACTTTCATATGTTTGTGTGTATTCTAAATTTTATTTTATGTCAAAAATGAGAACACCTCAAGCTATATATATATGTGTATACATGTGTGTACACACATCCACATACATATTTA
The DNA here is from genome assembly GCA_004027455.1 of Hydrochoerus hydrochaeris. NCBI lineage: Eukaryota > Metazoa > Chordata > Mammalia > Rodentia > Hydrochaeridae > Hydrochoerus > Hydrochoerus hydrochaeris. The sequence goes on from PVLA01001073.1 coordinate 240,249, forward strand.
ATAGCAACATTATTTATTACTGATTAGTAGCATCTTCTAGAGGTGCTGAAGCAAACAGAAGACACACCCAGGATTTGGACAACATTTATATATGTCAGCGACTACTGATTGAGATCATTCCAAAATATCAGGCTTCAATCTCTGGTGGTCTTGTGCTTATATGGAATAAGCAGGTAAGAAATGTAGAAGCAAAATGGCTTATTAATAGGGAATTAGTTCTTACAATATGTATCATAGTGACCAGGTATGCATCACAGTGACCAGCTGTTTCTAAGAAACAAAAGCAACTATTACCTGGACAACTAATAAACTGAAGTATACTGGCTTGGGAAGAGTGTTTTCTGCTACATCCTCCCTTTTAGTTTCCCTGGCAGATCTTTGCTGGGCATATTACATGTGATCTTCTGAGACATGGCCTAACTAGAAACAATAACATTAACGTTGTCAGTGATCCTAGGGTGGGCCCTAGCCAAGGTCCCCAAGACTGAAAACTCCTACAAGGAGTTTATGGTTTGTTTCCTTCTCTATAGAGTTTCTGCATAAGTTAACTCTGACAAGGGAGCCGAGGAATTAATGTGACTGAGAAAAGTATCCAGTGTGCTTTGGATGTTCATCAAGTCTTGGTCAAGTGTTAGATTACTGCACGGTTCTCTTGGGGCAACTGTCCGTAGAGATTAAGGTACAAACCACAGCTAGCAGAAGCAGGGGAGCAAGGACTCAGGTAAGCAGCTTGAAAAGGCACCAAAATGGAAGAAAATAGGCATGGGGCAATCCTGGGAATGGTATCCTCAAGCTTCAGCCATGCATGCAATGGTGAGCATCCAGAGTGAACAGAGCAGAGCTTTGAGTATAGTGTCTCTTCAGAATGAGCCCTTTGGTCCAGGTAAAATCTCCAGAGGATCTAAGGCTGGATTTCTGAAATTTACAGAGGTAGTTAATGTATACCCAAATTATATGTGTGTGTGGGAGTACTGACAGGAATAGCTGGTCTTTTAGCTAAACTGCTATAGAGCTAGTTACAAGCTGTTTTTGTAGGTTTATGTTTTATTTTCTCAACTTTTTAGAGCTTGTAACCTGTATGCTGTATGTAGTTTTTATTTATCTCTGCTACAAATGAAGGCCTCTTGTCACTGCCAATGGTCAAGGGTAGGACATATCTAGGGATAATAGGGCCAAATCTAGGTTCGTAACAGGACCCTATAAATCAGTTGTCTTCTCAGTGCAGGTAGGGAATGGGAGGTTGGGGCCAGTGATACAGATTCTGAAACCTGAGCTGGCAGCAGGGCTAAAGGTGCCAGTGCAGTGATTTGAGTTTGCAGAACACTGGGGGCAGGTCTGGTGGCTGGGGTTGATGTTTCAATCAATCAGGTGCCCAGAGCAGGCTAAGGAAGTGCAGGTTTGGCATTATTAGTGGCAGGTTCCCAAACAGGAGCAGGAAGCAGTAGCAAGAGAGCTTTGGTCAAAGTAACTTTGTCTAAGGTGACTACAGCATATGTAACCTGTCAGACTCTTTGTAATAGAGCTACTTTCATCTGTAACGGTGTACTCAGCATCTGTCAGGGGGTTCATTTTTAGGTCTAGTACAGCATGTCACACCTGGACAGGTAAGTCTTGGCCCTTAGGTAAACTTGTCAGCTTTCTTGATCAGAAGGACAATGGGTGTTAAACTTACATAGATGGAGAAGGGAGGCTGCTCTTAACAACTGGGTCCAAGTATTTACACAGGCATTGTTTTTGTGAGCTCAAGGATCCAGATACTGTAGAAACCAGCAACTCTAAGAAATTTGTAGTTTCAGTTGACTTTTGAGTCCAAAACTAGGGTCTATTCAAAGAGGAGCTGGCTTCCAGAAGCCAGTCTAAGGCAGAAGTCATTCTTTAGGTTCAGGCTGGTGGTCTACCAGCAGACAGTGGGTGGTGAAGACAGGCAACATATACAGAGGGTAGCTGTGGCAGCATTGGCAGCTTGAAGATCTTGAACTGGCTGTACAAGCCAGAGAGGTGTGTTTCATTCAGCAGTTTAACAGTCTATGGCCTCCTGTGGCATAGGATACTATTTAATGCAGATGGAGGTTACCCCAGAATGGAGTTTCACAATTTGCATTCTTTTCTCAGGGAATCAGAACAGCAAGAAGGGCAGAATGTCCTGGAGAAAGGTAGCTGGATGGACAGAGAAACAAGCTGTCTCAGAGAAAAGGTGCTGGTAGCTTGGGAGAATCTGTTGACAAAACCTCCCTGAAAATAGTGGGAGAGTTCCCAAACCCTTGTGGCAATTAAATCCAAGTGAACTGGAATAGTCTAAAAAGGGTATATGGATTGGAAAATGCAGAATGTAAGGTCGTGGCTGCATTGTTTACGGCGTGGACATCTTACCCAAGGTGATCAATAGTCTGTCAGGCTGATGTATGACTGGATGCCTGTTTGTGCTTCCTGTGACATCTGACAGCAACAGATGTCTCAGTGAAGTGGCCTGGTGGAGGCCCAAAAGTGAATCTTTAGCTCAGACATACCCCTGGGAGGAGAGTTTTCAGAATTTTGGATTACAGATACTTGTCTCAGGCTGCTGCAGGGATCATCTTCCTCTTGAGTAACAAGAGTTCAAAGTGCATGATTAAATGAGAGAGAGAGAGAGAGAGACTGGTTTGGTGCAAAGGAGACAGTCACTTACTTGAAGATCAAGTCTCTTCTCTGAAGCAGTATGGGAGGAACTGGCTTAGGAGATTCCTTCCCAGGATGCAAGTTTTGCACCTGGCAGAAAGGGTGAGAGCTAAGAATTGTCTTTACCCTGATGATGGTACTATGGCCTCTGGTGGCCTTGCTGAAGAAGGGAGCCTGGTCTGGCCTAGTCTGATGTCCATGAGACCAACGAAAGTGTCACCTGGTACAGGTTGAAGCTTTTGAGAATTCTTATCTTGTAATCTGAATGGGCATTTATTTTTTAGTGTCCATAGTCCTTTTATCAAGTTTCTGGGTAACTACTAATTTTTGACATATCATTGGGCTTTTTGTCCCCCTCTTTGACGTCTTTGAGAAGCACTTTACTGGACTGTTTCTAGGCGGGGCAACCTTTGGGAAAGGCTATGGCAACTCATTCATAAGGGCTGGCAGTCCAATTTTTCCTCAGTCAAAATGTGCAACTCAGAAGGAATTGCTGATTGTCATCTTGGGTGAGCATTAAATGATGCCATCTGACCAGGATAAGCATAGCTATGAAGCAGAAGGTTTGAGGAGGTCCTCTGGCTGAATGAAAGCAGTGGTTAACTGCAACTGGTTCAATTGGCTGGAGCCAAATGAGTTGGGAATGAGGAGTGAAGCTATAGGTTGTGGAGCCCAGAGAGGGTGTCAGGATAGAATTCTCAAGAAGAATGGGCCTATTTTTTTCCTTTGAGATGCAGGGAGCAGTTTGGTTTTATTTTTAACTGTAACAACCCTTTTTCCTGTAGAGATTAATTCTCATCTCTGACTTAGGTGTGTGTTATGCACCCTCTAACAACAGTCTAACAGACAAAGGGTGGGTGCCTTTCAGAGAAAGATCATTCAGATGCCTGCCTGGCTGTGCCCCTCATGGGGATTAGACACAGCTCAGCTGGGTGCAAGGCCTCCATCACAACGGAACTGCAGATGAGGGTCTAGTCAGCCACCTCAATCAATGCTTTCCAGTCTTAATGCACAGATGGAGCAGCCTAATGCTTATGCTGTCCATTCCACTCACATATTCATTCAGCAGGCATTCAGAGGTTAAAAATTCCAACCCCCTTCTGTTGAGGGTGGTCCTAATGAGAGTTGATCAGACTTACCTTTTGCTTGAGCTGAGCAGGACTGAAAGGCAGACTAACTGGGGTGGTGAGTGCTTTAATACAATCAGGGAAGCAAACAGACAGTATCCTCCTCACTTTGGGGTCCAATGTGAGCTGCTCAAATGGGGACCCAGTAAACCTCCTCCAGACCTGAGGGGACTCAAGAAATGTTGAAGGCACGCTTCCCATTTGGACCTAGAGAGGTCATCACTCTGTCAGTAAGGGCAATGACTGGTGACCAAAGAGGTAAGCATGGTTGATCTTCCTGGCCAGTGCATCAGAAGAAACAGCGAGCAGAAACACAGAAATGGCACCCAGCATTTGGAGGCAGATTTGTTTAACAGTGGACAGGCACTGATTTAGGAATCAATTGTTCCTCAAAATGTCAGACCCTGAAGGCTTAGGGAAGGAGGTTTTTATGGGGTTGGTTGTAAAGCGGGAGTACAGAGGCAGAGTACTTGACTATTTTCGGTTTTTATAATATGCATTACAGTGACCAGCCATTTCTAGGAGACAGAAGTAGCAGGAATCACTAACTTGGTAACTAACAGACTGGCTAGGGGGCATTTTCTGCTACAGAGGCTCTTCAGAAATTCTCCTGAACTTTATTTTTATTTATGAACTACTTCAAGCATACAGAAAATAATAGACATTTTTGTGCTCAGCATTCAGCTTAAATAGAACAATACTTTCTTTAGGTCTAAGCATCTATAATGTGGTCCATAACCCAACTGTGTGTCATGTAAGAGCTCATTAGAACTGCAGAATCTTGACACCACTGCCCCTTGAACCCAGTCTCACTGTTATAATCTGTATTTTAACAAACCTTTGCTATAAATCTTTTTTAACAGAAAAAACAATGTGCAGTTACACCTTTCCCCCTTCACCCTATGCTATCTCTCTCCCTCTATCCTTTGAGGGACAGCTATTCTAAAATTAATATGTATCCTTCATGATATGTTTTTATTACCTAGGTTTTTATTCCTAAATATCCATACAATTTAAAAACTTTGTATAAGTACAAGATTATTTTTCACAGCTATTTTCATTTGTTGTATTTTTCTCATTGCCAGACAAAAACATCCGACACCCATAAATTAAAGGAGCAAAGTTTTATTTAGCTCATAGTTTGTAGAGGTTTCAGCCCATAGTTGTCTTGCTTCAAGGCAGGCTGGCATGGCAGAGGGGCATTGTAGGGGAGAAACAGCCCATGGCAGGCATGCAAAAAGTTAAGCAGCAGGCATAAACTGCAAACCTGCCTTCTGTCCCTTTATATTCCAAACAGTCTACAAGCCTATTGATTAGTGTCACCCATAACCAGGATGGGGTTTCCATTATTCACATCCTTAATCCAGTATCACATGTCCTAGATCCAGCTAGCTCTGAAAAGTCCCTCTTATAAGCACATGAAGCTTTGAGGGGACAAAAATATTACTATACAGTGTTTTTGAGTTATGTTAGTGTTTTGATACCTTAATAAAAAATCCTCACCTAATGTTATCAAGATTTTCTCTTGAATTTTCTTTTAATGGTTTTCCTACTTTGTTTTTCACATTTTTCAGATTCTAGACAATGTACATAATTTTATTCAGGCTGTTACAGTAGGAATGATGTTTATTAATGAGAAACATATCAAGTGAAAGAAGGGAGGACTTGGAGTTTTGCAAAGGTAGATAAATATTCATTGAGCAAAGGTTAAAATATGTCATATATAGGAATATATAAAAGTCATAGTGGACTTTTGTAGTCAGTACTGGAAAAGCAAAGTATAAAAGCATTTTTCAGCTAACACTGTTCACAAACATATTTTGACAAAAATTTGTGACTTTATTTCCTTGGGATAAATTCAGAGAAGTGAAAACTTTAAATATGCACCATTTTAACAAAAGTGTTTTACATATTTTCACATTTACTCTTCAAAAAGATGACAGTAACTCACATCAGCAATAGCTATCAGTGATTTTCCCACACCTTTGCCACCACTAACCATCTCTGTGTTTTGCCAAGTAAACTATTACTTTAATATGCATCTATTTGATTACTACTAAATGCGCAAATATTGTCATTCTGTTTTCTTTAGGAATGCCCTGTTTTGTTTTTAAAATTTTTCTATTTTAAGTGTTAGTATTTTTCTTATTTATAAGAATTCATAAGACAGAATAAAACTTTGTCTTTTATATTGAAAATTGTTATCAGTATATTATGTATATTTAACGTGATGTGGTGTATTTTACCCTATGGTTTTTAGTTTTCATGTAATCAGTTATATTAGAGCTTTCTTTTATGGATTTTGCTCTTAACATCCTTCTTAAAGAGAATAATAATTCAAAATGATAAAAATACATATTTATGTTTCTTATAATTTTTCATTTCATTTTAAAATTCATATGGAAATTAATTTGGTATGAAAATTAACATGAATATTTACCTTTTAAAAATGTTATCTAGTTGTCTCTTGAACTAAATGAGTAAGTCACATTTACTTAAAATTCTACCTTTACCTTATGCTAATTTATTACATACACTGAAGTATTCCTAATAATGTAGCATAAAATAAAGCTGTATGTTTCTAAGTTACTTAGCCTCCACATTTTTCTTCCTTTATCTGTAAAGTGCAGATAAGTTCATAAATTCATTGTGTGTACTAAAATAAACACTTAAATGTAATGTGAATAAAACAAATAAATGTTTAACCATACTGTATCACCATTAAATGAGTTTTTCCTGTTATATTTTTTTATTAGCCTTCAGAGTTTATTTTGTTGTCAGCACCACTCTTTTTATAATTATTGGTATTTAAGAAATTTTAATATCTGGTAGGAGAAGCTTTCTGTCTTTATATTTCTGTGAAGATCAGAAGATTATATTCATTTGTTAAAATTTCATGTGTCTTCATTTATTATTCTCAACATACCTAGATGTCTGAGCCTCTAAATATTGTTCTTAATTATCCTATCTGTTCTTTCTCCTGAGAATTATAACTATATATAGTCTCTTCTTTAGCTTTTTACTTATATTTTGGCATTTGGGTTTTTTTCTCCCAATGTTAGATTTTTTAAACTTATAAAATATTCATATATTTTTAGAGGCTTAAAATAAGAGTTAAGTTTGGTAAAATTACAAATGAAGAATTCAGAAAATCACCAGGAACTTCTTGGTAATTCCTGATTTTCTAATATAAAAGCCCTTTAAAATTTTTAAAATGCATAATTTGAAATAGTTTGTTAGTTGAGTAATTAGAAATTTCTCACAAAACTTCTCTTTCTTTTTTTCTTTCTTTCATTTTATTAAAGCTTTGGATTCAGTATGTCAAGTTGTGTGTACTGTCAGTGTTACAAATATGGCATAAGTGCTGTTAAATAAACGTGATTTGCATAAACTCCATCTATATGTAATAAACATTATCCTTTTTTGTTTTGACCATGTTTAGAACTAAACCTAGACTTCGGTGTATAAGTTGATTCATTTTCATTATTTAAATAACAGTAGAGTTGGAATAAAGAATGTTATTTTATTGGGCAGTTTGCCATCATATAGTTTCCCGTCGTTTCATTGACAACAATCTCTTAAAGAGATGATTCAATAAGGAAAAAAAAATTTACTAGCAATTAAGAGCCGAGGAAGAAAGGAAATAGCTAGTGTGGATTAGGATTGATATTAGAGAATATTTTAAAATAGAATTTTTGAGTATTTTAGGAAAAATCAGAATTGTAAGCTATAGGGAAATCATAGAAGATCAAAGAGTAAAATTAGGGCAAGGAGTTAATATGTCTCATATAACTTCATACTTTTTTGAACAATTTCTTGAAAGGTATAAAGACCAAAAATACTGAATACACTATTAGGTTTAATTTTAGCTATTAGAGATGATAGTGATAAAATTCATCTAAAATAATACAAAGAATTTGAAGAAATAGTGTAATCTCACATATTTAACTTACATTAAACATTTTAAAATTAAGTCCTAACCACAATTCTTAGATAAATGAATTATTTTTAAAATATGGAATAGTAATTTACATTCATGCTGATGATTTCAAAGCAAGGCAAGATCACAAAGATTACGTATTTTATTATAGTTTTTATTGCATATCTTACTATGTTTCTGTTCTCAGAAAATCAATATTTAATATTATCACCAATATTAGAGATAGTGGATATTTGACTACTGCTTAGTACGTGTAAACATTAAGTGAATTCAAAGTGTAAGAGCATTCTGTATTGGAAATGGAAGTGATACATTGTCTATAAAGATATACTTTATGTGATAAGGTTGATAGACTGATTGTGTATATGATTCCTAGAAAGTAAAGTTAGAATTTTTATAGTTATTCTTTATATGTAAAATTTAGAATTTGCAAGTGTCAAATGGGAGTGATTGATTAGAAGAGTATTCAGAATTTGCTTATTTTGATTTATGTACATTTTTAGTAACACTTTTACAGAGTTAAATAAATTTACATATGTTGATTAATGTTTAGTATCTACATTAGGAAATATAATGAAAAAAATCATTAATGTGCTACTTTACTTTTATATAGTTCTTGTTGCTGTACAAATCGTCTTGCAAGTTATAAACATGTTTGTAAACATCACAGAGATATTCCATTTTGCAAATGAAACACAAAGTACTGAAGTAATGCAAAGTTAGACCCTTGTAAAATCTCTTTGCTCTTGATTTAGTTTTCCACCCTATGTAGTGACTTACAAAATTATGGGTCCAATGATCTTTTGTTTTAAAGATAGTGATTTGTCTTGTAAAATTGGGTTTTGAATCAACAGCTTCAGGTAAGCTAAGTACATCCCCAACCACTGATCTACTTCCATACTCCCTGTTTATTTTAATCATCTCTGGATATATTAAAGTTGTTAGCACAGCACAAGAAAACATTACCTTATATGAGTTTCTTACTGTAAAATGAAAAAATAATTTTCCATTGAGTTATCACCATGTCGTGGATGGACTGTACAACCTGTATTTTAAAATAACTTTTAGGAAAAGATACTTAAAATTGCAATAATTTTTAAATCTTTGTGCATTGGTTAATGTTAGGGGACATCAATGCTTAATCCTCAGATTTATAGAACCTATTCTGAAAGTGTGGCAAAAAGGGATCTTTTTTTATTACAAAGAATATTGGATACAGAATAGAACATTTGCTCGATCTATGGCTCTGACTTTAGGAAAGTGATTTATACCCTTGAACATTAGTTTCTCATTTCAGTGATGAAGTGAAGAATACTAGTTATTATCTGACAGGATTTTTTGAAATGAAACAAGATCATATATATCAAATTATTATATATTTTTTATTTGTTATACTAATTGTATATATATTTATATATATTCATATATATCTGTCACTTTTCTATCCAAAGAAGAGAAGCATGAGATTCAATAGGCCTCTGATTCTGAAAGTGTCTCAGTAAGTAAAACTGACAAATAAATGTTTAAATTCAGTGGTCATATGTTTACATTTTCACCTGAAAGAAAACTTAAGTCTTTAGCGAGCCTAAGACATATTGTATAATACAATTGTTTATTTTCCAAAAATCTGAATTTTTAAGTTTTTTAAAACCAATAACAACTGTCATTCTGCTGATACAGAATATAAACCTTCAATGTAAAAAACACATCTACTAAGTGCAATAAAGCAGAGTTCACTAAAATAAGATTGTCTATAGTCTCAGGATTCTTTGAAGTCCTGTGGTCTTAGTTTTAATTTTTCCTCTTTCATTTCTGATTTTATTTAGTTGAGTCATCTGGTTTTGATTTTTTTTGATTAGTGTAGTTAAGGTTTGTCAATTTTATCTTGTTGAAAAAAGTTCCAGTTTTATTTATTTCTTCAGTTGTCTTTCTAGTCTGTGTTTCATTTATCCTGCTCATATCTTTACTGTTTCCTTCCATTTTTTTTTTCATCATAGAGTCCTAAGCATTTCTTTATTGTAATTTTTGTTTTGGGGTTCATACAATCACAGAGTCTTGAATTACAAATAGAAGTTCCATTGTCCTTTCCTTAGAATGAATCTAGTTATGTCAATCTGAATATAAACCAAAGCTTCTTGCAGACCTGTACTTTCCTAACCAATTGCACTATCGTAAGAATTTGGAATGTGTACACTGATAGCAAAAAAGGTTATTCCAAGGTCTATATTCTCTCTTCCTTTAACCATCTCTCTAAGTTAAACTTGGGTATATCTTTACAAGAAAGTTCCCTACCTATTCTTACTTTGTGGATTTGTATATTCACGCAAAGATGTATTTCAATCTTTGGAAACTAAAGAATGTACATGAAGAACTCTGCTCTAGTTGAAGAAATTTTGCCATAGTAGAAGGTGCAGAGAAAGGATACCATTATGTCCTCAGAATTTACCAGATGGGCAACCACATCTTGACTTTAAGAATTACTAACAATACTTTGGTATTTTTGAAGTTATTTTATACAACAAAAAAGCTGAGCTTTGCGACTATCATGCCACCTTATTAAAATGTATTTGAACATATGGTTATGATTATGTATCTGTTACCAATTTTGGAGGAAATAATGTCAGTTTTTGACATTGAAGTAGGAGGTACATGCATTGAGATTATGGAACTTTAAAAGATGTTTAATTTATTGACCTCTTTCCTTCCTAAAATTATTCAAGCTGCAGTTGTAATTTATTATGTAATTGTTGGACTGTATTTATATGTAAGTGCTATATGATATAAAACTATGCCAATATCTTCTGATTCTGACTATATGTTTGATACAGAAATGTATCCAAATTTATAGTTCAATCTAGAAATTTTGGGTTATTAGAAATGTCTATTTTGTAATTAAATCTTTTTTAATTTGGTTTTTAAAAAGGTATTAAACTGCAATTCTTACTATGTTTAATGAACTGACAGTTCATTTTATGTTTTGGTTGCCATGTCTACCTTTATTTCTCTGAATTAATTGAATTGGTTCATTCTTTAGCAAGTATTGCTTTTTAAAAATCTATTTTCAAACAAAGTTTTTTTGTTTTTTTTTTCTACTCCTAATTTTCCTTCTATATTTACCTCAACTGTTTCTTTCAATACTATCAGTTGGTTGGTCTGCATTTTCATATGAACATCTTAAGAATACAAAATATATATGTAGTTAGCAGAATATATATGCATATCCAGTTGTAGCAATGACTCAAAATTTTAAATTGTTTGGAACAGTGCTTTAAAGTCCTTTAAAATATACACTATACCTTCTGTAAGTTGGTACATCAGACATGTACCTAATTTTAAATAACATTTTTCTTTACATTCTAAAATACTATTTTAATAAAATGATAAAGGTTATGGTACATTAGACAAATGGTTATATACAGTGATAAAATTTAGGAAGACTGAGGGATTTTTAAAGTATATGACTCATGAATTTTTATGTCATATGATCTTGAATTATACACACAAATATACATATATACACACTGTACTTGATTAAAGAATCAGACAATTATGTAAATATGTGGTAGGTTTCTGAGGTAACATTATTTTAGCACATTGCAGACAAGCTTTTGTATATTTCATAATATTACAAAAACATTAATAAATTTTCTCTTGAATTTTATATAAAAATAACTTATGTTTCTTTTCAAAACTCAGCAGAGCTGGAGGGATAGCTTGGTGGTAGAATGTACATGCCTTTGTATCCACAAGACCCTGGATTTAATTTCCAGCACCCCCAACCTCCCTCTAAAAAAAAAATAAAGCAACAAATAAGTAGAGTTTCTATTAATGATAGTTTCCAGAAGGATCAGAAAAACTGTTGTAACATAATAACCTGATTGAGGCCACTACTGCCAAAGCGCATTTTTAAAGAATTTAAAATCATCTATACCTAAGCTAAAGAAGGAAAGAAGCTACTGGAAGACCTGAATGCTTTAATCTTGAATAAGTGAAGTGGATATAAATTACATATTTCCTCATATATTCTACTGAAGTACAAATACAGTCTTAAGGACTGTTTAAATGTGCATGTCAATGAGTCTCTCAAACTAATTTAACAATGTAATTTAGGAAAAGAAAATGACCACAACACTTTGGGCTCCTTTGATATTTCCCTTAAATTCTTAAGTTTTATAAATTTAAAGTAAATGTAATTGCCAAGTTAAAACATTTTATAATATTCTATCAATTCTTTAATATTTTCATATGTATTGATTTTGTAATTATCTTACAATTTTGCTGAATTTCTTGTAAAGCAGTTGCAAAAGAAACTGTTCAAATGTGTGAATATTTTTATGGAAAAAATCTAGGGAAATTATAATTAGTTCAGGATGTGTATTGTTTAAAAAACTCTTGAGTTCATGGAGAAAGAAGCATATCTTTTCCTTAATGACTAAAATAATCCAAATTAATATAAAAACCTTTATGTTATTGGTAGCTGTAGCTCAGAGTGTAATTTTGGAATATTCCAATAGGAAATGAGACGTAACTTTAATGTAAAATGCCAAATTGGCACTTTACACCTGTTAGTGTGTATCCCTTAGAACAGCTGTGTCTTTTATTATCAGTAAACAGATGCAGAAAGTAATGGAATGTTTTAAAGCAATATGTTAATCCTGTCTTCCACTACTGAACTGTCTCACAATATAGTGATTAAATATTGACTGTGCAGCTGTTACTTACAATTATAGAATTTCTTAATTTCTCCTTCCACCACCCTAATGTTTTAATATAAAACTTAATGTCTAATCTTTGTGTATTTCATAATGAAGTTTTTTATAAGCTAATTTTTAATTTGAATATTAGGGGAATAAGTATATGTATATAAAATTCTTACTGTAGCCATGAGTTGACTAATGTTCTTGATTGAATAAACAATTGTAAAATTCATTTGTTTATTTTTCATGACTTGTGAATGAATGTAAACATGGTTATTAAATATCACAACTTCAAGTTTATACTTGAAGACTTCCATTAATGTGCTAAATAGGAAATTATGACTCTTTCATCAGCTGTTTGTGTGCGAGTGCATAACACTTTCTTAGGCTGATGACCATATTCAGGGAAACCATCATGCTAATCATTTAAATTGTTTAAGTTAAATTATAATAGCCTTATGCTTTGATTTTTTTTTTATCAGTATTGGGGATCGAACTCACCACCGCCTTCTTGCTTGCAAGGCAAGCGCTTATGCCACTGAGCAAAATCCCCAGCCCTTGATTTTTATTATTTGAATTTTGAATGATTTTATTTAATTTTATTAGTGAATGTTTACATTATTTGTATGGAGTTGATAGATGTACGCAACACATCTTTGTTCCTTTTTGCATTCCCTTTCTTTCCCTTTCCCCTTCCCTCCTGCAGAAGCTCTTTAAGTTGGTATAATTCCATTTATTGATTCTCAGTACTATTTCCTATGCAAGTTGGGTTCTGTCCAGAGAGTCCTTGCCTTTGTCTATGATTTCAAGAGTTTTACCTCTTTTATTTTCTAACAGGTTAAATATTTCTGTTTTAAAATTTAGTTCTTCGATATGTTTTAATTTTAGCTTAGTACGTAGTGAGGGATGTGTGTCTACATTCAGTCTTCTGCATGTGGATAGCCAGTTTCCTAACATTATTTATTCAAGATGCTATTTTTCCTCCAGTGTCTTTTTGGGCCCTTTGTCAAATATCAAATAGTTGAACGTGCTTGCATCTTCTATTTTTCATGTCTGTTTTTGTGTCAGTATCTTGCTAGATTTTTTTTTCCATGCCATTTTTATCGCTGAAACTTTGTAATATAACTTTAAGTTTAGGATTGTGATGTCTCTTATGATTTTTATTTATCTTGTTAGAGAAGATATTTAATACATTGCTTTAGTATCATGTTTACACATGAGCTTGAGGAGCAATTGTATTGACTGCAGTTTTAATATGTAACAGCTATTGTACTCTGACTCTATTAAAAGTTTTGTACAAAGTACTTTATTTATAATATTATTGCCCCATTCTTTGGATGAGAAAATTCAAATTTAGAGACATGAGGTAAATTCACGAACATCTTACATCTAGGTAGTAGAGCTTAGATTTAAACCCTGGCATTTTCACTCTTTTGCTTAGCTCTAGGAATTGGTATCTCATTGCACAGTGACTGTGAAGGCCACTCTTCAGCACCATCAGGAGTGACCCGTGACACAGATATCTTAATGCAGTAATGGTTTTCAGACACTCCTCTATGATTTTATTCTAGTTTTGTTGCTGGTGAAGACAGCTCCAGCAATCATTCTGATCCTCTCCCTCAAACTAAAACCCCTCTTTGCTTCAAGAAATTTTAAAGAGCAGCATATAGTTTCTACTTATACTGTATTATTTTATTTATGCCTTCACAAAATATTATCAGTTATATTTTATTACACTTTTATTAAATATATTTTTATTAAATTAATGATTTGTATAGATAATATTAACTACTACGATTCTTTGTCATTTATCATAGCACCTATATATACAAAAAAACTTGGAAATATTCAGTAAATTGACCAAGATCACATATCAAATGATGTTTGTGTGCATTTGCTTCCTCCACTCCCCCAAAGTAAAACTGTCTAGCTAATCATTTTCATAGAGAGAGTTAAGATTTCAGCCTCCAACAGATGGTTATTTCACCGCAGTTTCCCTTGACACTGAAGAGAATGTTTATAAGATTAACTAGGATCAGCGATGTCATGAGGTATCGCTAGAGGAAATTTAATATATAAGTCCATTATAAGGTAGTTCTTAAGAGGCAAAATGTTCTTGCATGCAAGCTGTCTGAAATATAAGAATAGAATATATTGGCATGCAGTAACAAGAAATACCATTTTATATTATCAGATTTTAAAATGAAAAAATTTATATATTGTGCTAAGTTCAGTCAGCTGTCTTAACAGTTATTTATTACTGATTTATTCAAATCATTGTTTGCTGTCCATCAAAACCTCATACATAGAAGGTAAACAGTAAAATTATCATTTCTAACTAGGAGTATAGAACTTTCCCAGAAAGATATAATAATTTGGCTTTTGTTTTCCACTTTAAGCCTTTATAAAAAAATCTTATTGAAAGAGAAAAAACAGAAAAAGGGTAGAAATAATACAGAATTTCAAAAAAAAGATAAACAAATCACTAGTTGATAAATTATATATTGTCATCTTAGAAATAGTTGTTCAAGTTAACAAAATTAAAGCATACAAAGTTGGCATTCAAACAGTGAGACTGCAAACAGATCTGTTCCATGATCGAAGAAAAACTTAGTAATATGGTTATCTATCCTACATACTTAAACATACCTGCAGTTATATCTTTTAGAGGATTTCCTTTTCCTCTCTTTTTTACAATAGCAATTGCACATTTTGGGTTTTTTTACTCCTACATTTCTTATTACTTTTTTACACTACAGACACAATGTGATATTTATAAAGATTCTTATTTACTTAACTAACGAGGATAGTCTCAAGTTGTCTCCATTACCTATGAAGGCTTCAAGATCATCCTTTTTATGGCCAAGTAATATTCCACTGTATAAAAATACCACATCTTTTTCATCCATTCTACGGTTGATAGGCATCTTGTTTCCAAGATGTAGCTATTACAAATTGTGCTGCTATGAACATGGGTGCACATATATCACTGTGAAACAAACTTTTCAGTTTTTCTGGGAAGATACCCAGGAGGGGAATAGCTGGATTGAATGGAA
Organism: Hydrochoerus hydrochaeris; assembly: GCA_004027455.1. Taxonomy (NCBI): domain Eukaryota; kingdom Metazoa; phylum Chordata; class Mammalia; order Rodentia; family Hydrochaeridae; genus Hydrochoerus; species Hydrochoerus hydrochaeris. The sequence goes on from PVLA01001073.1 coordinate 255,724, forward strand.
CTTCTAATCCTAGCCTTCTGAGAATTCTCCATACTGATTTACATGGTGGTTGCACCAGTCTACATTCCCACCAACAGTGGAGCAGTATTTCCCTTTCCCCGCAGCCTCGCCAACATTTGTTATCAGTTCTTTTGTTGATGGCAGCTATTCTTTCCAGGGTGAGATGAAATCTCAATGTTGTTTTTATTTGCATTTCTTGATTGACCAGTGATGGTGAACATTTCTTCATGTATTTATTTGCTATTTGTATATCTTCATCTGAGAACTATGTGTTCATCTCCAATGCCCATTTTTGGAGAGGGTCTTTGAATTTGGGGGCTTGATGTTTTTCAGTTCTTTATATGTTCTGGACACAATTCCTTTGTCTGAGGGGTTGCTGGCTAAAATTCTTTCCCACTCTATGGGTTTTCTTTTCACTCTGTTGGTGATTTCTTTTGAAGTGCAGAAACTTTTCAATAATATGAGATCCAATTTGTTGATTCTTTAAAGTGTTTCCCATGCAATTTGCATTTTATTCATGAATTCTCTGCCTGCCCCTATGTCTCTAAGACTTCTACCTACTTTGTCTTCCAGTGGATTTAGTGTTTCTGTTTTAATATTTAGATCTTTGATCCATTTGTACTTTAGTTTTGTGCATGGTGATATGCATGGATCTAGTTTCAGTCTTCGGCAAGTGGAGATCCAATTTTTCCAACACCACTTATTAAAGAGGCTATCCTTCTTCCAGTGAACATGTTTATCCCCTTTGTCAAATATCAGTTGGCTGAGTGTCTTCATAGTTGTGCTTGCATCTTCTAATCTGTTCCATTGATCCTCAGGTCTATTTCTTTGCCAGTACCATGCTGTTTTTATCACTGTAGCTTTGTAGTATAGTTTCAAGTCAGGAATTGAGATGCTGCCTGCCTTGCCTTTGTTGCCCAGAACTGCCTTTGGTATTCTAGATTTCTTCTGTTTCCAAATAAATTTTAGGAGTGTTTTCTCTAGATCTGTGAGGTATGTTAATGGTATTTTGATTGGGATTGCATTAAATCTGTATAACAGTTTTGGGAAAATGGCCATTTTCACAATGTTGCTTCTTCCTAACCAAGCACAAGGAATATCCTTCCATTTTCTAATATCCTCTTCAATCTCCTTTTTTAGTGTAGCATAATTTTCAGTATATATGTATTTTACATTCTTAGGTTGATTCCTAAGTATTTCATTTTTTTAGATGCTATTGTGAAGGATGATATTTCCATAATTTCTCTCTCAGTGAGTTTTTGTTTGTGTACAGGAATGCTATTGATTTTTGAGTGTTGACTTTGTATCCAGCTACACTGCTGAATTTGTTTATTACCTCTACTAGTCTTTTAATTGGAATTTTTGTGGTCTTCTATATAGAGTATCATGTCTTCTGGACCTATTTGAAACCTTTTTTTAAAGTTAAACTTTTTGAGATGATTGTAGATTTGCATGCAATTGTAAATCACAGAGAGAACCCAGGTGCCCTTTGCCAAATTTTCTCAAAAAATGTGTTATAAAACAATATGATGTTATAGGCAAGACATTAATGTCAATACAGTCATGATGCAGAACATTTCCATCAGCACAAGAATCCTTTATGTGTTATACTCATGATTACATATTCTAGTAGTATGTCTATAAATTTGTCTTTTCAAGAATATTGTATAAAGGAAATCATATAACCTTTTGGGATTGTGTCCTTTTTTATTCACTGTAATTGTCTGGATTATTAGATGTGTCAATAGTTCATTCTTTTTTATTCCTAAGCAATATCCTGGTATGGATGCACTATAGTTTGTATATTAAATTTCCTCTAGTGATACCTATGACATGGTAACTATTTTAGTTTGTGTATGCACACACTTTTGATATTCACATGTGACAAAATTACCTAACAAAGCATTTGTCAAAATGTATCTCCCTCATTAAACAATACATCACTGAATATTGATTAGATTGTTTATTGTATTGTTCAAATTCTTTATACCCTTTATGATTTTCTATAATTCTTTCAATTACTGAAAGAGGCAGTTTGAAGTTTTTGACTACTGTTTTGAGTTCCCTTTCTCCTTCATTTCTACAAATGGAATACTTGCCACAGACATATTGTAGCTCTGTTACATAGACATTTTAGATTGCTATGTTGTCTTAATGGACTGACCATCGTCCTAGTATGTCACTTTGTATCCGATAATTTCTTTAAAGTTTATGTGATGTAAACATAGCCATGCTTGATGTGTTTTACTTGTCTTTTCATTTTCAACTCCCTATTTCATTTTATTTGAAGTTGAGTTTCTTATAAGCAGCATATAGTTGGATCAAAGGGTTTTTTTTCTTTTTGTGACACATAATTGAACATATTTATAGGACAATTTTATGTTTTTAATACAAGTGTAATTATGTAATGATCAAATCATGTCCATGTCCTCAAATATGTATCATTTCTTTGTGATGGGAGTAGTCAACATCCTGTCTTCTAGGTGTTTTGAGATATATAATACCTTATTTTTAGTTGCAGTTACCCTACTGTTCAATAAAATACCATGACTATTTTTTTCTCTTTGTAACTTTGTACTTATTGATCAGTCTCTGCTCACTGTTTCCTGTATTGTTAAGCATTATTGAGAGATTAAGGACTAAAAGGTATTCATCAGATTTAGTGAGAAAGCATATTTGTAGTTGGGAAAATATTTGTAGTTGGGAAATAGTTTCATGAAGTATTGATGGAAATATTAAGATTAAGAATATGTTTAGTGGGGGTGGGGATTTAGCTCATGGCATAATCACCTGCCTGGCAAGTGCAAGGTCGTGAGTTTGATCCCTGGTACTGAAAAAAAAAAAGAAAAAAAAAGATGTGTAGTAGAGAAATAGGACTTGAATTAAACCAGATATTTTCCTCTACCTTACTTTCCAAGTTGTATATGAAGTCTTTATTTAGTCTTTTTGAGACAGGGTCTCGCTCTGCAGTTCAGGCTGGCCTTGAGCTCACGTTGTAGCCCAGGCTGGTCTCAAACTTGCAATGATCTTTTTCCTTTTTTAGTACTAGGAACCAAACACAGGGCCTTGCACTTTCTAGGCTGGCACTGTGCTACTGAGCTACATCCCTGGCCCTGTGAAGGTATTAAATGTAAAAGTTTTTATTGACATTGAATTGATCACATATAGGCAGCACACATATGCATTTTAAAAAATTTTCCTTATGATGAATCCACTAAATCTTACTCTTTATGGTGCTTCCCACTTTACTTGTGAGAATGATGGTATATGTGCCATCACCTTAGAAAGATAATGAAGTGCTACAATGTTTTTTATCCTTCCATCAGTGACCTTAACTTTTCAAAACCTTTGCTGCTTTTTATTATTCAGTACTCAGGCCAGAATCTGAGTTCTATCCTTTTTTCTTTTCTGCTAACTCAGAAAGTTTAGAAGAACTTACCATATTTTAGGTCAGAGAGTATTTTGTTTATAGAGTGATAAAGTAGTTTTTTATGAATCATAAATTAATAGTTGACTACATTTCAAGAAGAAAGTAAATAATATAGTGAAGAATAGGAAATTCATTAATATTTCTATATTCACAAATTTTAGCGAGACTCATTCTTTCTCCCTCTCCTTTTTCCTTCATTAGTATTTCTATATTTATAAATTTTAGAATCATTTTTCTCTCTCCTTTCTCCCCCTCCCCATCTCCCCCTCTTTCACATCCGCTGTCTCTTTTTCAGTGCTGGAATTGATCCTTGGGCCTCTTCTATGGTATACAAACACTCTGCCCCTGAGCTAAAATCCCAGCCTTGTTTTCTGTGTTTTTAAAAATTTATTTATTTAAAGAAAAAAAAACAGAAAGAGGGTAGAAATAATACAAAATTGTGTTATAGATTCATTGTGTGATTTACATAAAAGAATGCATGGAAGTCATTTAATATATAGCTTGACACATAGTTAGCTCTTGAAACTATTGGTTGGACCTTTTAATTTCTGTAAAAATCTTTTCACTAGTTGTCATTAGAACTATTTACCAAAAAGTCCTGGTTCCATCCCCTTCCATTCCAGGTACTTGGTTAATTTTCCTTCCTGTTATTTTAGTGGCTGGGTAGGGAATGTGATTTCTGGCCAAAAGACTGTGAATGAATGTGGTACATGTCACTTCCAAAGCAACAGGGAACCTGGGGAACCATGTATGTCAAGGAGATAGATGGTCTTTCCGTCAGCCATGGTCCCTGGGTAATAGTGAGAAAGGCTCAGAGTGAAAATGGGCTAAGAAAGAAGCAAATGTTTTGGATACTCAGCCCTGAAATCTGACAAGCATAACCTAGCCTGTCTTTTATGACTTGAGTTCTCAACATTAAAAATAAGTTCCTGTGGCATAGAATTCAAATTACTATGCAATATTGAAACAGTCTTTCATACAAACATGGTGCTATCAACAGAATAGCTAAAAATCCTGAGTCCATCTCGTTCAAGTACAAGAGGTAATGAGAAGTTACCAGTCTTACATAAAAATATCAGGATTCTTCAAATACTATAAAAGAAATTCTTAGTCAGATTTTCCTTGCTACTTCAATGTTCTCTACCCCTAGGAATTGCATCAAACTTAATTTGATAGCCATAGTTTGTTTGAAACATAATTGAATAATTAATCACTTATTTGGAAGATGAAAATTTCTTTATTCAAGTTTTAACATATGAGTGTCTTTAGTCAATGGCTCTTCTTTGGTTTAATACAACAGCCAAATACAGCCAGTTCTCACTAACCAAAGGAATGAATGGTGTATAAATCATGCTTGGATCACAGGAACTTTTTAAGGTGTTTTAGCATTTGGGAAAAAGTAAACCTTGTTGTCTTTTTTTCTTAGATTATCTCTCTTCTTTTATAATATGGAGTCAGGCTTATTTCACTTAACATTATTTCCAGCTCCAACTATTTTGCTAAGAGGTTTGTGTGTGGCACAGATGGAATATACTATGGAGTGCTATTCAGCCTTAAAGAATAAAATGTTGTTTGTTTGCAAGAAAATAGTTGGAGCTGGAAATAATGTTAAGTGAAATAAGCCTGACTCAGATACTACATATTGTGTGACACGTGGAATCTAGGATAGGAGGAGGGGAAAAGGGAGAAGATGATGAAGCATGGATTAGTCACTGTATCAGTCAGTTTTTACTAGAGAAAGATTTAATGCAAGATACACAAATATATAAATTTACAAAGTTGGCTTACAGTAGCCACTCACAAGTCAGACATGAAAGAGTATGAAGTGTCTGTCTATGGGTTGGAGATCCAAAGGATCAAACTGAAGGCCTGCAACTCACTGTAGTGTCCTGTGTGAGTCCCTATCAGGAGTCTGAAGGGTCTCCAGTGGAAAGTCGAAAATGACATCCAAGGTGAGGGCACAGACTAGAGCTCCTTGGAAGAGACAGACGTGATCCTTCTTTGTTCATCTCTCCTGTATACTATTCAGGTAGCAGTCTACCTTAGGGTGGATCTTCTGTCTTCAGTAAATCCCCTCAGGCATACTCAGAACTATGCTGATCCAGTTTAGTTGAATGTTTCTTACTGAACTTGACACAGTCAGTTAACTATCACTGTCACTAAGTTGCCCAGGCTACACTCAATTTGCAGTCCTTCTGCCCTCAGTCTCCCAGAGTGGGAGGGTTACAAGTATGCACCACCATAATTGGTTCAGCTCACTGTCACTTAAACTTGTTTTTTTCAGCTGCTTTCAAGATTTTTCTTTGCTAATAGTTTTCAGAAGCTTGACCATGATTTGTCTTGATATGGATTTCTTTGGATTTACTCTGTTTGGGATGAGCTTAAATCTCTCTGTAAGTTTAAGACATTTGCCAAGTGTGTGAAGTTTTTATCTATTACCCACACACAGAATTACCTTATTCATCTCTTCTCTCATGCAGGTTCCACTCCTTGGGAAGCACTCCCTTTTCCATTGTCATCCAAAGTTTTGTTGTCTAGGAGGTTCTTGGCCGTGACCACATCTGAAGTACACATTGAAGAATATCCTCCTGTGAGATGTGGGAATTTGGGAGATTACTTTCTATTAGCATATTTTTGGGTGTCCACACTTTAAGTGGCCAGTCACTTTTATACATTAGGCATGTAGCTTCTGTTTTTTTTTAAAAATTAGCTGATTCCTTCAATTTAGCTGATTCCAGTCAGTTTTAGGCACCAGCAACCATGGGAAAATCTTTCTTAGTTTATATTCAGAAACTCTGATCATCTACTTCTACTTTTCTCATTCTCTCCTTCATCTAACCTGAGACCATTTAAAGCAACAGTGTTGCCGCTGTTTTAGCTTACATATAGGAAGTTTTGGAGGTGCATAAAGGCCCATATTCATACACAAAAAAGATCCTAATTGTTGGGGTCTGTGCCTAGATTCCCAGCTCCCCAAATGGGTGCATGGCAAAGGCTCAAAGGAATGAGACACGTGGCATAGTCTTTAGAGCTGCAGGAGAAGTGAGATCCTTGGCCAAGCTCCTAACTGTGCTATCCAGCTGGCCCACTGACGCTAGGCAGACCATATTTAATAAGAACAAGCAAGGAGTTGAGTGGACAATGGAAGAAATCTGAGCAGGATCTTGGGAGGGGCTCAAGTACCCCTCAGAGCAACAGACAATGTTAGTTAAGGAAAACTATCCAGAAAGTCTCTAGGTGGCCTGAACTGTGGCCTGTCTTGCCCCCTGAGGTGTCTCCTCGTTCTCAGTTCAACCATGCCTGGGCCACACCACAACCCTACACATGTATTCAGCTTCAACACTCTCCAACACCTAGTCAGTAACATATCTTTATACGTTTAGAAACTAGAAGAGCAAGATATGTTATACCAATGCTAGTAGAAGAAAGGAAATAATAAAAATTAGATAAGCCTGGTGTGGTGACACAAGTCTGTAATCCCAGCACTTAGGAGGCTGAGAGCAAGTTTGGGACTGCCTGGGCTACACACTCAAGACCAGCTTGAACTGTATAGTGAGACTCTGGTCTTAGACAAAAACAACAACAACAACACACACAGAGAGCGAGAGCGAGAGCGAGAGCGAGAGCGAGAGAGAGAAAGATTAGACAAGAAATAAATGAAATAGAGAATACAAAAACAGTATAATCAGAAAAAGCAAAAATTAGATCTTTGGAAATAAAACAAAATTGACAAATCTATGACCAGCTTGACTGAGAAGAAACTTCATATTATTAAAATCAGAAAAAAATATCATAAACAAAGGACATTACTACCAATCTTACATGAAAAAGAATTCTAGGACAATACTTGGAACATTGTACACTAACAATTCAGGTAACAACATAAAGGAAGTAATCAAATTCCTAGAAACACAAACGATCAAAGCCTGTGAAGAGATGACCAATCTGAAAACATCCATAACAAGGAAATTAAGTCAATAATCAAAAACTTTCCACCAAAGAAAAGTACATAACTGCTATAGCTTATATATTAAATGTTCTCTGAAGACTCTGATCTACAGACTTGGTTTCCAGCATGGTGCTGTTGGGAGAAGGTAGAAGTTTTAGGAGATAGAGCCTTGTGGGAGGCCCCTGGTCCAGAAGCGGCATGCCCTTGAAGTAAACTGACACTCCAGCCTCTCCCTCTTTAGTTCTGGTCTCATGAAGTGAAGTTTTCTTTGCTGTGTGCTTCCTGCTGTTGCTGTCCAGGCCCCACCACATACTCAGAATTACGGCACTTTCCCAACCTTGGACCAGAACCTCCAAAACCATTTAGCCAAAATAAACTTTTTCTCTTCATAAGTTATTTCAGCTGTTTTGTTACAGTGAAAGCTGATACACAGAACCAAAGACTTTACTGACGAATCTTACAAAACATTAAGAAGTTCTAATCCTTGTCAAGTATTTCTAAACATAGAAAAGGAAGAAAATAGCCCCTAACTCCTTTCTTTCAGGCCAGCATTACCATGACACGAAAGGCAGCAAAAAATATTAAATAAAAAAAAAGAAATTATATGAGATATCCCTCATCACACTAATAGACCAAATTCAGAAGTGTATTAAGAACACTATATATCATGACCAAATAATATTATCCCAGAAATCTGAGTGATTTCATATGTGAAAATCAGTCATTGTAATATGCATAATTAATAAAGGGGGAAAAGACAACATATTCATGTGAATTGATGCAGGAAACATTTTCAGTATTCCAAAACACTTTCATAATTAAAAATTCAGTAAGCCAGGAAAGGAGGGATCTTATTCAATATGATACAGGATATTTGTTTTTTAAAAAACAGCATTAATGTTATATTCAGTGGATAAAGATTATTTTTCCCCCATGTTTGGGAACAAGACCAACTTGCTTGCTTTTGTTACTTCTGTCCAATAATATGTTGGAAGTTCTAGCCAGAGCAGATGGCCAGAAGATGTAAATGACATTCAATGGAAAGGAAAAAGGAACATTACCTCTGTTTACCAATGAAATGACTTTATATATTATAAAATAAGAAAATCCTAAAGTATACACACATATGCAAGGCATGGTGGTACACTCCTGTAATCCCAGCACTCCGGAGGCTGAGGCAGGTGAACTGTTGCAAGTTCGAGACCAGCCTGGGCTACAAAGTGAGCCCAAGACCAACCTGAACTGCATAGCAAGACCTTATCTCAAAAATACAAAAAAAACAAAAAAAAATACACACATATATTCCAAAACTGCTAGAATTAATAAATTCAGGAAAGTTGCAAGGATGATATAAATTCAGCACACATCAGTCATATTTCCATATGCTAGCAATAAAGAATCAACATGAAAGTAAAAAAGGAATTGCAGTTTTACACATATGACAATTACCTATCTATAATAGCATCAAAAAGTAAAATACTTATGAACAAATTTAATGTTGTGATCTAAGATTCAAAATTAGAAAACAAATGCTGAAAGAAATTAAGACATATAATGACATTCCATGTTCATGGGTTGGAAAACTGTTAACAGTAGCAACACTACTAAAAAAAATATTTACAGATTTAGTGTGATATCTGTAAATGCCCCACTGACCTTTTTACAGATGAGAAGGTTGATTCTAAAATTTATATGAAATTCAAGGGTCTCTAAATAGCCAAAGCAAAAAAAAAAAAAAGTTAAAATACTCAAACTTCTCAATTTCAAATAATACTATCCAATGACAGTAAATCAAAATAGTTTGGTACTGCCATAAAAAAGAATTATATAGTTTAATAGATTTGAGATACTAGAACTAAATCCACATGCCTATGTTCAGCACATTTTAACAAGGGTACCAAACCATTTAGTGGACAATAGTCTCTAGCAAATAATGATGAAAAAAACTATATTCACATGCAGAAGAATGAAGTTGGACTACTTGTACATAACAACAGTTAACTGAAAGTAGATCAATGATACATAAATGTCAGAGCTAAAACTATAAAATTCTTAAAACACATATATCATGATCTTACATTTGGCAGGGGATTCTTAGAAATGATGCTAAAAAATACATAGTCAAACTATCAAAAATACATAGTCAAAATTTAAAATTTATCCAAGGAAAGGTACTTTTAATAAAATAAAGTCAAACTACATAAAAGGGAAAATAGACACTTCCCCAAATAAGATATAAAGATGGACAATAAGCATTTGAAAATTTTCAGATCATCATTAATCTTTGGAGAAATACAGTCAAAATTACAGTAAGATGCCACTTCATATGAACTAGAATGGACTCAGTAAAAAACTAGAAAATTAGAGATGGTAAGGATATGGAGAAATTGAACATTTGCATTTCTTTGAAGAGTTATAGTATCATATGACACGATTTCACTTTTTGATATATACTCAGAAATATTTAAAATAAATACTTATACACAAACATTTATAGTAGCACTATTGATGATAGCTAAAAAGTAAAAATGGTCCAAATTTCAATCAATGGACGTATAGATACAAATTGTGGGATATCTATAAAATGTATTATTAATGAAACATATAAAGTACTGAAATACCAGTTTGTGGCATACATGGATGAACCTCAAAAATATTATTCTAAGTGAAAGAAGCCAGACACAAATGTCACATAGAGTACAACTCCATTTATATTAATCTTCAAAAAAAAGTTCACAGACACAAAAAATGACCTATTAGTTGCTCCTTGATGGGAGAAGGATCAAATAGATGTAGTATTTTCTTTTGAAGTAATGAAAATGTCTTGGAACCTTGAAAAAGTGATGATTGTGCAACATTTTAAACTTATTAAATGCCACTGAATTACACACTTTATTGACAGTTATTGAATTATTGAAATTATTGAAAGTATCTGGTTCCTAGGCTTTTATGTTTTGTGAGTTCTACCAATAAAAAAACAAGCAAATCAAAAACCTATTTGAGAAAGCTGCACTTTACGTTGCCTCTTTAGTCATCTCTAACCTTAGTGCTCACTTCCTTCTATTCCACTTCTCTCCTTCTTTCTCTCCATCTCATCTGTTTTCTCTTCATGCCTTCCATTTTCCTTTCCTTCCTCCTTCCCTGTCAGGGCTTTCATGCAAACTGGCCAGAGGCAGCTAACACACAACATTCTGAGCTTTTCCAACCAATTCCACTGCATCTGTATTAGTCTATCTTCCATAGAATTTTTCTACATATTTTGTTGTGATTCAGTCACAATCATCTGCTTTCTATGTGAGCACCTCTTTTATTTTTTGAAATAATACCAAAATTTCCTAACAAAATAATAAGAGAATAACTATAGTTAATACACTGTGTATCATTGTCTTCATAGTACTCAGTATAAGACATAGACCAAAAACATTCCTATAAAGAAGAAACAGATAATAACATAAAACTTCTGTGCTCTGCCCACTGCTGTTGAACCACCTAGTTCCCTTTTTCTGCTAATTCCACATTTTCAGGGTTGTATTTTATTCAGTGTATATATTTATATACTATAACAAAGAAATAGATTCCTCTTTCAGGGACCTATCAGTTAAGGACTGATGTGGTGGTTTGAAAGGGTCTGATTCTGAGGCTTCTAGTTTTTTCTTGCATCACTACCCTTAATATATATCTTCTGCCTCACTCTAGGTTAGCTATTCAAGATCCTTCAATCATATTAACATTCCCACCAGTAGGCAAAAGTACAAAAAAAGTAGGCAGCATTATGTCTTTTTTTCTTTAAGGCACAAATAAAAGTTGTATACCCCTTCAGCTCATACCCAGCAATAATCAAGGCTGAGAAGTCCACTTTTTATCTAATGTGTGCCTTGCTAAATCTTAGATGTTCTATTACTGAATTAAAAAATAGATCTTAACAAATAGAAGTACCACTCCAATGCCTCAGGGTACCACTGTTTAATTTGTACATTTTTGCTTACTGTTTCTGTTTTCAAACCAGTAATTCAGTCCCACTTTCCCCTTTGCCCTGTGTCCCAATACTGAAAACTTGCATGCTTCAGTCTCTCCAAAAAATAATTTGGTAAGCACATTTCACACAAAGCTGTAAATAGCTTTCAGTCAAACATGAACAATTAACTATGTGCCTTTTCTCTTCTTGAAGAAACTACCAAAATGGTAAGCAATCATAAAGGTACAATACCATGAGGACAAGAAGAGAAAAAAAGAAATACAACTGGTAAGAGAGTTCAAATTTCTGGATGATATAAAATGGATGGAGATGTGGCACCTGATTTAATAGGACAAAGGATGGTAGAATTTAAACTATTTTGATGGGAACATTTTGATAATGAGATAATATACCTTGACAATCCTAGAAAGCTTCCTTCAGTCCTCTCCACATCTCCACTGCTTTTCCTCTTGCTTCTGGACGTCCTGTGCTCTGATTGAGCCCTGTTCTGCTGTCCACTATGTACACAGAAGTCCAACTGTGACAGTGTCCAGCAGACACATGAGCTACTTTTGTGATTTGCTTGCATCTACAAATATTCATAATGCAAGGTCTGTTCATATCTGTGAAAGTTCACAACTTGAATGTTCATCAATTGGGGACTTACTGTATGCAGCATACTGTTGGGATTTGTTTTTTGATGCAATTTGTACCTTTTGATTGAGTAGTTGAGACCATTCATATTGGGAATTACTACCTGAAGGTATTGACTTATACTTGTCATTGCATTATTTTTATGTTAGTGATTCTTTTTTTTAATGTTTAGCTTCTTATTCAAAATGATGTATTCATTCCACTAGACCTTTTGCCATTGTTGGTTTCATCATCTCTGCCTAAGATGTTCTTGATAGCTCTTTGGAATACTGGCTCAGTGGTCATGAACTTCATAAGATGCTCTTTGTCATAAAAACTTAATAATTCTCCAGTAATTTGGAAAGATAATTTTGCAGGATATATTAATATGGATTTAAAATTGTTTTCTTTTAGGTTTTTAAATGCTTCACTACTAGCTCTGCTACTGTTTAAGGTTTGTGTTGAGACATTTGCTGTAATTTTAATGATTTACCTTTATAAGTGATTTATTGCTGTTCTCTACATGCTCCTAAGATTCTGTTCCTGTGTTGCACTTCCAGGATTTTTACGATGATACATCATCTTCTGATCATGGCTATTTGGGGTTCTACATGGCTGAGTTACATATTCGTTAAATTCCTCCTGCATACTTGTCTCCTCTCTGTCCTCTAGTTCTGACACTTTTCCTCACACTGGACAGTTTTGATGCACACACTTTTAATTTAAGTTTTTATTTCCTGGATTTCAGTTTGGTACCTTTTTATAGACTTTTAATTCTTTGCTAAGTTGGCTATTTATGTTTTCTATTATTTGGTTTAGCTCAGCTAACTTTTTATTTGTATGTCTTTAAACTCATTGATCATTTTTTTCAGTAAGTTCATTAGCTGTTTAGTTATATCATATTTGAACTCACTGAGAATCTTATTGTTATGTATTTTTTCTTCTTTTATCACATCATATAATCATCCATTTGATCTTTTATTTTCTTCCTGTTGTTCAACTTTGGGAAAGTTGGAATTTTGGGAGGCATTTTGTTGCTTTGTTTTTTGCTGATTTTTAGACTAAAGACTAAAGACCAATTTGAGTAGAAGTACTTTCTATTTTTATTTATGAAAAAATAAAAACTAAATTTCATAACAAAACAATAAAAGAGTAACAGTAGTTGATACATTATGCATCATTATCCTGAAAGCAGGTACATAGGAAACAAGACATAGAGCAAAAACATTTTTACAAAGAACAAACAGCTAGTTATGTAAAGGTTTCTTTTTAATAAATAAGAGACTAGTAGTATAAATGAAACAAATTAGCATATATATTAACAGATTCCTGCTGGCTTGAACCACGGGTGGTATGTGCATGAGTATCTCGTCAGATAGCATGTAGCCACTGGTGATACAAATGAATCTAATCACTTAAATTAATTTAAAAAATTTATAAATGGATCAAATCTAGTTAGTTGTTTGAATAACTACTGCCCAAATATAAATATTAATACTTTTCGTACTGATTTTAAAAATTATGACAAAAATCAACAAATTTATTTCATTAAATTAAAATAAATTTATATTAATTGTTTATCAATAATTCTCAAAATTTTAACATGGAAACCTTAGAAGCACCCCACTGCTAGTGTACATAGTATGCATTTACAACTGGTGTTTTTGTATTGCAATCTGAGTTCAATTGCTGGGCCCTCCTTTTCCTCATGATTTGTTCAGTTGTCTGCCAGTGAGTGAGGTTGCTTGTAGATACACATGGCACTCTTAACTTGCCTCCTGGCTGCGAGCTGTGTTCAGGGCATGGCTAACTATAAGCCTTGAATCTGTCCAACCACCTCAGTTAATTTTGGGAGTGGCAGATACAGCCACTGGTCCAGCATTCAGTTCTCTGAACAGCAGGAATGTTGATAACACAAAGACAAACCAGATATTGGCATAAAGTAAAAACCAGTTAGTTAATGGCTGCAACTGTGCCCACACTGACAACCAGCAACAGTAGTAATATTAAAGAGCACTGTATGTTGAGGTGCCATAATAGCCAATAAAAACGACTACTGTACTAGTCATAACAATAGAAGAGAGGTCTTCAATAACAATATAGAAAAAGACAAACCATATCACATACAGTAAATATCTACTAAATGCAGCATGAACATTAGAACAAAGTTGTACAACCATTAACAATGAAAATAATTCAATAATAATAGCACAAACTATCTGAAATTAGTAATGCTTAGTAGCAGTAATAACAATGAAGGAATTGGGAAGGGAATAATGAAAGAAGGAAAATTTGAAAAATAAAACAAAGATGAGAAAGACAAGGAGAAAAAAGTGAGATAAAAGATCCAATAAAAATTTTAAAAATTAATAGTTTTACGTTAATGTAACAACAAACAAGAAAACAAAAATCATTTTAAAAAACACAACAAAACCATCAGCAAAAGAAAGGAAAAAAACCCTCAAATCTTTAAAAACCAACAAACAGAAAGAGAAGTCTAACAATTCCTCCTTGTGTTTGAAGGAGTGCTTTGTTATCAGAGCCTGCACTATGGAGACCCACCAACTGATGGACAATGAGTGACTACTAAGCCCTGTTTCATTTCCATGCTTCCTTTGTGTGTGTGTGTCCGGCTTTTCTGCTAGGCATGGAAGGTCCACGGTGTGGAGTTAGCACTAAGGCCGTATTCACTTCTGCTGCTCCCGGTGTCCCTGCCTCCGGCTGCCGCCTTCTTGCCTACCCCCACCAGTGGAGATGGGGCTAACGGTCCAGCCTACTTTCTTCTTGTCCCTACACTGTCTTCAGTTTTTCCAATTACTATGTGATTTCTCACTTTTCTATCAGCAGTTTTTTTTCTTACCTTTTTCTTCTCTAAATTGTTGTTTTCAGTGTTGCCAGTCCATGACTTAGAGGCTGTGATAGGCTGCCCAACTTTACACTGCCATCCTAACTCTAACATATGCTTTTCAAACCAGAATGTGGGATGCAATCACCCATGGATAATGTGTGTAATGAGAATGGAAATGGTCTAGAGCAGAATCTTTTTTTTTTAGATGTCAAAGTTTATTATAAAATGATAGTAAAGCAACATAGTTTGGTAAATATATAGGTAATTTGATTTGAAGAAAAAAGGAAGAATTCTAGGTACAGATCCACTCATGTATGGGAACATAATATATGACAGATCTGGTATTGCAGATTAGTAGGATAAATATCAACTAGTCGATCAGTAACTGATATCACATCATGTCACACAATACCAAATGGAGCTGTACCTCATCTCACACAAAAATCTATTTCAGATTCATTAAGTATCTAAATAAAAATTCAAAGTTTTAAGACAAATTAGAGGACAATATAAGAGAATATCTTTAAGATTGTGAGAAAAAGAATATCTAAACAAGACAGAAAAGGTTTTTAAAACAAAATATAAAAATTAATATTTGACTACCTCAAAATTGAACATTTCTATACATAAAATATCATGAATTATGCTAAAAGACAGACAACACTGGTAAAGATATTTGCAAAGCATATAACTAACAAAGGCTTAGTATTCAAAGTAAAATATAAAAATAAGAAAAATCCTTGGCCAGGTGTGATGGCAATCCCAGCACTCTGAGACTGAGGCAGGAGGTTCAAGCCCAGCTGGGCAATTTCATGACTTAGGGAATCCCTTCTCAAAATTTAATTTTTTTAAAAAAAAGAACTGAAGATGTAGCACCATGGGAAGCCTCTGGGTTCAAACCCTGGTGCCTAAATAAATGAGTAAACCAATTCCACATAGATGAATTCCCGACACACAACACCGCCTGGAAAGCTGAAATAATACAGTATGATTATCTTTTGTGTGGAGTCTCAATCATTCAAAAGCCTACTGCTTACTATTAAAAATCCAGTGACATTCACTGGAATAAATAAATGCCCAGCTGAGGATAGTCTTCTTTGGAAAAGCCGGAGGCCTGTGTCTGAACCTGGCTTCTTCAGCCTGGAGGTGGAGACGCGGACCATTGTTTGTTGTCTCCAGTCTTTAGAGCAGAATCTTTAGAAATGTCCGTAATGAAAAGATGAGTAAAGGAATCACGTGCCTTTAAAAAGAGTACTGAAGCTGAGTGCAGAGAGAAAAAACCCCAGGAAAGTACACATCATTAAAGCTGAGAGAAGAGATCATTTCAAGATGCAAGGGATTGTCTGTGTTATCAGACATTTTCAAGAGATTAAGGACTAAAAATTGGTATTTATCAGATTTAGTGAAAAGCACATTTGTAGATCTGAAAATAGTTTGACAAGGTGATGGAAATATGATTATACTAGATTAAGATGTATATAGAGTAAGAGAAATAGGATTTAAAATTAATCCAGATATTTTCCTCTTCCTTACTTTCTAAATTGTATATGAAGCTTTTAAATTTAAATGTTTTCATTGACATTGACTTGATCACTTGTGGGCAGGACATGTATGCATTTTTAAAAATTATTTTCCTTAGGACAAACTCACTAAATCTCACTCTTTATGGTGCTAACCACTTTACTCTGTGAGAATGATGGTATATGGGATGCCTTGATTTTAAGCAGCTCTTCTCTTAACTTTTGATTCAAAATAATGGTTAGACTTACAAAAATAATGCAAAAAAGTCTGTATATATTTCAGCCAGATTCACCAAATGCTGACCTTTACCACACTTGGTGTATCTTTCTCCCTTTTCTCTGAAACATTTTAAAGTTTGTAAATTACGTGCATGCTGACCCTAAACCTCTAAAAACTTTAATATGCTTCTCCTAAAAAGAAGGGTATCATGTCATGAAGCCTAGGTATAATGATCAAAATCAGGAAATTAACACTGATATAGTATTACTATCTCATATATACATCTGTGCTATCTTAAGATAGGCATTAGTCATGTGGCTATTTAAATTTAATTAAAATTAAGTGTTAGAAATTCAATTCCTCAGATCCTAGTCATATTTCAAGCACTAGGCAGTCTAGTGTGATTCTATTGGAGAGCATAATAGAGAACACTTCCATCATTGTAGAAAGTTGTATTAGTAGTGCTCTAGACATTCAAATCTTGCCAGCTGTCCCACCAATGTTCTTTATTGTGAAGGAAAAGAAAAAGGGTTTTCTGGTTCAGGATCTATGGCATGATCACATTACATTTGGTTGGCAAGTCTCTTTAGTATCCTTTAATATGTAGTATTTTTTCAGAATGAGTTTTTCTTTCAGGCCCTTGACATATTTAAAGAGCCATGGGCTAATTATTTTATGATATCCCTCATTTGGAGTTGATTTTGTGTTTCCTTATGATTACTTCTGGGTAATAGATTTTGGGGGAAAATACCACAGAAGTACTATTACCTTTTTTTTGGTGTATCACAGTCAAAGGCCTATGATACCAATTTTTTCTGTTACTTTTTGACTTACCAGTTTTCTCTATTGTAGAGTTGGAGAAACTGTTTTGCATCTTGAAATTAATAACTTGTGAGGACATATTTAAAGACTGTGAATACATCATTTTACCAATGATAAGCCTTGCCTGAAGCATTTGTGATTATTTTTGGTATGGTATAATTTTTCTTTTCATTTTTGAATTTTGTTTTGAATTAATTTAGATTTAATTAAATCAATTAATTATTTTTATGGTACTAAGCACTGAACCCAGAGCTTTTTCCCTGAGCTAAATTGATAAATTTCCTAGGCTGGACTCATGTCTTAGCCTCCCAGACTGCTGAGATTTCAGGAGCGCAACATCACAGCTGGTTACACTTGTTTTTAAAAGTTGCGGAAAGTTATACATCTTTTACCCTCAATGTTACTGTCTTACATAATTGTAATATAATTATTGTACAATGAATATAAAACAGAAGATTAACATTGATAAAATATTATTATTAACTCAATTTTCAAAATTTAAATTTTACCAGTTTTTCAATTAATGTCTTTGATAGCAGAAGAAAACCATCAGTAAGAACTTTTCCAAATGTCCTACTGTTTTCATTTTGATCTAGAATTTTATCTCTCTTAGATCCTCCATTTTAGGATAATTCCTCAGTTTTTATTTTTATTTCATGAAAAAATGATGCTCTTTTTCCTCATCCTGACATTAATACTGTAGTACTATTATTTGGAACTATAGTTTAATAACTTTCTCTTTTCCGTTACTTGTTGTGGATAAATTCCATTCTGTATTTAAATTCCATTATAATTAATTATTTTGATTTAACATTATCCTGGATTTGACCAGGATAATGACCAGTGAGAGCCTTTTGCGCTGGTTTATATTCAGGTTGAACATGTCAGCTGATAAAAGTGGGACAGCAACAGTAAATATTTATCGAATGAATTAATAATAGGATATGAAGGGCTCACCTCCTTGCTTCATTTATGTTTAATTTTTCAGATCACTTTTTAGTCATTTTTCAGATCACTTTTAGTCAATTTTTCAGATCAATTTTTAGTCATTTTTCACGTGTGGGCTAATTTTTCTTTTAACATTCTGCTGTCTGAATATTTATAGTTATCAAATGTTTTAAATTTTTTTTCATTTTTAAAAAATTTTATTTAAAGAGAAAAAACACAAAAGAAAAAAGGGTAGCAAAAATACAGAATTCTAAAAGAAAAAAGAAAAAAAACACTAAGAAATCACTAGTTGATAAATCACATATTGTCATCTTGGATGTAGTTGTTCAAGTTACAAAATTAAAGGATACATAGTAGACATTCAAACAGTGAGAATTCAAACAGTTCTGCTCAACGATCCAACAAAGATTCAGCAATATGGTCATCTATTTTACACACTCAAACATACATGCAGTTATATCCCTTAGAGCCCTTTCTTCTCTGTTTTTTATAATAGCAATTACGCATTTTGGGTTTTATTACTCTTATAGTTCTTATCACTTTTTACACTAGAGACACAATGTGATATTTATAAGTAAAACATTTTAAATTTATCTTCTGAGGGAAAACATGTGGGTTGAAGGTTTCAAAATAAAGAATGGCAATTTCATGTTAAAAAAATCAAAGTAGTTTGCTGCATTGCTGCAGTTTTTACTATGCTAATTGGAGGTTGTCACTCTCTTGCAGGTGGGAGAATACCCATATTTTAAAATTTATTTAATGATAAACCCAATTCTAACATTTTCTCATTTTCTAAGGGACTATGATGTCATGGAAAATAATGGTAAATGTTCATCTGTTCTTTTAAAAATCTATTTTAAGTTTCTTTAGGCTGATTCTTTTGTTTTTATTTTAAATCATTTAAAAATTTATCTACTTTATATGCTTAAAATGAATTTTCTTTATTAATCTAGACATCCTCTTCTCAGCTAACTGACATGACCTAGAAAGCTCACTGATTTCACAAAAGCTGAGAGTGTGCATTAGAAATAGCCTTAAGGAGATTACTCATCTAAACAATTTTTATACACTTATTAGGCAAATTTAGTAAAATTTTTTGAAAGCGTTTGAATCCTTTGTAAGCCATTCTACACCTTGGTGTAAGATGTTTTGTAACCTACTTAGAAAAAATAATAGAAATTTCAAATATTCAAAGAATGTTGAGTCAGTCTCTTAATGACAAAATTATACAGAGTAAGAAAAATGTCCGTAGAAATAGAACTAAGAGGATTCTATATAAATAGTAATGCGAAGAAGAGTGAATTCCTTTTTAGCTGTAACATCACATTTTTTGCATGTTGCACACATTGTTTAGCCGTTTCTAAACACATTTCCATTTACGTCACTTGTAAAAACTGCCTAGCCTCATAGTCTGGAAAACTGACAAAGTTGTAATGAACAGATGCAGATTCCATAATTGTAATTGGCTTTTACTCTAATTTTCTGGCTCTTGCATCACTAGTTATTTCTGTTTATCTCCATGTTTTACCTTACAAATTTGAAAGGATTTCTCTCAGGGTGAAGCATTTTTATTGACTTATTTTTTTAAAAAATCAAGCCTTGTTACATTATGATGTGCAGTTCCTCTAACCGCCTATATTTAAACATATAATTTTTGAGTGCTTTTTTATGTTTTCTGCTGATTTTTTACTTTGTATATCTTTTAATTTTCTTTATGCATTTCTCAGAGAACCACATTAATTTTAAATGTAGCCCTCTTTGTATTGCATTTTTCCTATTATAATTTCTTGTTTTAAATGAGATCATATAAGATATAATTTATCTATTTTATGTTTTTGGCAATCAATATTAGTGGGATCCGAAGCACTAACAAAAAGTATATTTTTGTATTGATTGTTTTATTCTGATAAGATTTCCCAACAGTACCATTGAAACAACTGTCAGTTTTTAAAGTAGGACTTGTTAAATCTCTAGGATCTAAAGGGACCAAAAACTCTAGTTCTGCATAATGCATGCATATTTTCAACTAAATCTGAAAATTCTCATCTTTGAAAAACTATAAATTTCCGATTACAGGTTAATTTTGTTCTATAAAGGAAGAAGATAACATTTATCAATAAAACAATGATTTTTAATTATTTTTTCAGTGTTTATGGGTTCTTTTCATTAAAGTACCACAATACAGAGCATGTGTTTTGGCATATTGTTGCTTGTTGTAAGGAAGATTTAGTAGCTTGTTATGGACTATTAATATGAACAGAAGTCATTTAGAGTTCAGATATATATTTAGAACTAACATGTGTGCAAAAAGATACAAAGCGAATCAAGAAATTCTAGAAAAGGTTATTTAAAAAGAGAAATTGCTATTTTCAAGCACATTGATTAAACGAATCTGGAAAAAGATTTAATTCTTTATTGACATTTTTGTTGAGCTATGAATGGCAACCTAGAATTGACAACTAAATTAGTAAAAGTATGAAACTTATCTAAAATAATAATTACAGAATTATAATGTAATTTAATTTCAATTGTAGTCTAGGAATCCAAAATAGTTATGGTAGTTATATGAAATGATTACAAACTGAACAAAACCGAGATCAGTAGTAAAATGCTACTTGTTACTGTTCATAATAGGCTTTAAATAATAATAATAATAATATAAACTAGTTTTCTCTGACCTGCAAATGTGTTTATAATACTTTCTGCATAAAGAAGAAGGAAAAAAAATCCTTCATTTTCCAGATACCCATTGAGCAAATCTTAATAGAAATTCAAGTGAATGATTTGTTCTTTGACTTCTAATTTGGTGATTTAAAGTCATTATAATGTAAAAAGCACACACTAGGTAGGTTTGATGCATGAATTTTGTAGCATATGGTAAACTAAAACCCTGGTGACCTTTTGGTATTGTTGGTCACATGCATAAAGATGATCATCTGTTAATCTCTGGTAATCACTACTACATCCTTATGCAGCTGACAGAATGGTTCTTGTTTATGCTTTTTTTTGCTCTTTCAGAAAATGTTTTTAAAAAGGGATTTAAAAAAATAATTTTATTATATAGAATTATAAAATAATGAATATTTATATGTAATGAAGATAATTTTAAAGTGAGACTTAGAGTTGTCAACATATATATGTTCATATTTTTTGAGTTCTAAACATCAATAATTTTCTGAGAGTCATAAATATCAATAATTTTCTGAGAGTCATAGATATGAATGACTGTGTTAGCTACACAGAGCTAAACACGTACTCACACACTTTCATATGTACAATATGTGTTAGTTTCTTGTAGGACTCGTGAAACTACACTTCTCATACATTGGTATGCTAGTTTTGGGCTCTTGTTAACAAAATTCAGATTCTGGGTCAATAGTTGTAGAATGAGATTTGAGGATTTGCAATTGCAGTGGCTCCCAGCTCATGAAGCAAAACTGAGGATATTATGTAGGTACTTATATAATAAAAAGAAAACAGACGCTCAAAGTTTTTATTAATAAAGTGCAACTAATAATCATGAAGAACATTTTTGCAGTACAGTGATATAATGAAAAACACTACTTAGTAATACAATGTAATCATTTATTGATACATGCAATTATAGAAACAAATCTTATAACCATTGCAGCTGAGTGAAAGAGACTTACACAAAAGCTACATACTGTGTGATTCTATTTATATGAAAGTTCTAGCAAATGTAAGCCAATCAACAGTAACAGAAAGGTGCTCATAGTTTCCTAAGGCTAGGCATTAGGAGAACCCTTGATAAAAAAATACCTAAAAGAACTGTTTGGATGGAAATGTTCTGTATCTTGGTTGTGATAACAGTAATGAAAGTTTTTTATGTTTTTAAAAACATAAAAACCAGCCCACATAATGCGATGGGGAAACCAGCCCACATAACGCAGTGACACTCAGACCTGTAAAAAGGTCTATTTGGCTGGGAACTAAAAGACTGTTGCCAACAGCTGGCAAGAATGGGGTGAGTGTGCCATCTGGAAGCAGCTCCTACAATTTAAGCCTACAAATGACTTTAGACCCTGCATAACAGATTAATTACAACTTTATAAGATACTTGTAATCAGAATCACCCAACTAACTCATTCTTGAATTCCTAGCCATAGAAACTTATGATATTAAGTTAGAAACAAAACTTCCTCAAACTACTCACTTTAAATGAGTGTACTTTAGCTTATTGCTTTAAAAATTAATAAAATATATTTCTTTAAAAAATTTGGTTGGGAGTCTTTAGCTGAGATAATACATAAAACTACATTATAAATTACAATCATGGCCCTAATGTGTTATCATTGTTTTAAATACTTCCCAAGAGTCCTTTACATTGTAGATAGGACAACTAATAATCTGTACGCCTTTCATCAGGAGACTGTTTATTCTGAAGTTTTACCCAGCCAGTATACATTTACAGTGAATATTAAGTAGTCATTTACTTGACTAACTGGGCATGATGGCAAATACCTGTAATCTCAGTACCCTGAAAAGTTGAGGGACAAGAATTACAATTTCCGGCCCCACCTGGGGAACTTAGTGGTTTAGTGAAATCCTGTCTCAAAATTTTTAAAAAGAAAAGATTAGGGGATGCGTCTCTGCTTTATTTTTCATTCTGATACATAGATAATCTGCATGTTTTTGCCATCTTTTCTCTAAATAGTTTATTAGATCCCTCCTTCTTAAAAAATAATATAAATTATATATTATATATATTTTATATGATAAAATATTATAAAAATAATATAATTAATATAAACACAGGTGTGGATTAACTTCCTTAATAGATAAGTAACAAGTCAGGATATCTCAATGTTGGTCTTCTAGGGGTCCAGGATTTAAATATACTATGGTTAGTACTTGACATGGTCAAAAATAGAGATAAATAAAAGCAATATTGAGGTATTCTTAAACTAATTGACAAAAAGGTCATACAGAAATTACTCCAACTTCTTTGGATCTTTTGTAAATCTCTTTCTTATAAAAATGAAGATGTTGGACTAGGTGATCTTAACTTTAAAATCCATGATTCTACGAACTAATCATCATAAATATTATGTGGAGAATATAATAGGTAACATAAATACAGTATTAAAAAGTGCTTTTGTGTCTGATTTGATATTCAACTATCTTTTAGGTGCCATGAACCTTCAAAGATACAAAGGAGTAATGCTTGCCTAAATTCCTAGTGATTAAAAGGAATACAGAAAGTACCAGGTTTATAATAGTTTGACCCACAAATTTTTTACTTTACATGGTGTGAAAGCAGTCCACATTCAGTGGAAATTATATTTTGAATTCTGATGTTTTCCTGGTCTGTCCATGAGCAGTATGATAGTCTTTTGTGATGCTGGGCAGCAGCAGTGAACTGCAGCTCCCACATGACCTCTCTTTCACCAAGATGGACAACTGATACTGTATGCCAATGATGGCAAACTTTTCAGTTTCCAGTGATGCAGACTACTGTGACATACATACCATAGGTTTGCCACTACTGCTCTGCTCTGTCGCTAACTAGGATGTTCAGCAGGTTGGGTTTGCTAAATGGATTTTTGACTTACCATCTTTTTCAACTTATAGTGGACTTATTGGAACATGACTCCTTCATAATTCAAGCTGATTTGCTTTGTTTTCTTTTTTAGATGAGTTCGCACTATGTTACCCAGGGTGGTAGTGTCAGACTCCTGGACTCGAGTGATACTCCTACTTCAGCTTGTCAAGTAACTTGGGACTACAGGTGCACAAACTGCACCTGATGACACCTGTATTTTAAGAAAAAGTTTTAAATTTAATGACCTGAAGATGTAGGAGCATTTGTTGTAGGTCTGTGATTTAAAAAAAAAGAAAAAGAAAAATTGTATGATTTTAAAATACTTCTCCTTTTAACCATTCAAACCTTTTTTATTCCAAAATTCTGAAGTTATCTGAATGTATATCTTATGTTACCAGATTTTTATTCATGCTTAATGGGTGCGTATACCATAATTAGGGAGATACTTCTTTCTTAAATATCTTTATAATTTTTCAGATGTTTTTATCTTTAGATCTTACATTTCATATCAGAAAACTAGTTTGCTCTGTTATTAAATGACATAAGGGCTGTAGTCAGTGATTGAAACACATAAAATTATTTTAAAATTTACTTCATTAATTTCCTACTTTTACTTTTTCACGAGGATATTGACCTAGGCATAGTATAGTAGTTTTTTTTTTTTTTGGCCTAGATTCAAATCTCAGCTCTGTTACTTATAAAATGTATACAAGTTATTCAAATTCAAACTAAGTCCAAGTTTCTTTTCTTTACTTAAAACTGAAGTAATTGAAATAATAAAATTTGTCTTAATGAAATTGTTGATTAATCAAGCATTTAATAAGAAAACACAAGTGCCTAATAGTGAGAAATTATTTTTTTTGTTTCTGAAAGTTAACAAATCTAATATGCACCAACCATTAGACGTCAAACTGCACATTGAATTACATCCAATTCCATCTGCATATGATATCCCTTTTCTTTGGCCTAAAATATGACTATTTTCTGTAACTTTTTGGTACATGCTGGCTATAAACAGTCTTCAAATATAGATTAAGTGGTTAGGCATTTTTACACGTATATAATTTTAAGCTATCTTATAGGCATAGGTTCATACTAGACATATGATTTTGAGCTAGCTTCATAATCTCTTAGACTGAATTTCCTCAGTATTTCAAATTGGTGATAATAATTAAGTAGAGCATGTAATCTGGAACTCAAAAATGTGAATTATATATCACCATTGTCATCAAGTAACAATTACAGATTTGATGCTGCTGAATATATTTAATGTTAAGCTAGCTAAATCTTGGTGAACTCTTATTCTAACCAGAGTTTTCAAATTTGGATGAAAAAGAAATGTTTCCTTTATTCAAAAGTATATACTTTGTTGATGGTAGAATAATAGGGTTATCTTTATTGAAGATGTCATAAAACATAGATATTTAAAACAAAGAATTTGTGTTGCTGAGATTCTTGACTAGAAACTTTACCAAATCACTGATGGATTGATTATGCCAGCTTGACTTGATGGAAAGTTTGAATTATGAGGTACTGAAAATATAATAAGTATCTTTGTTTATCATTTATTGGCATTATTACAATGGCAAGGATATTGTATGCAGTGTATAAGTATTACTTTATTAATATTAGCTTAATTGCTATAACTTGGTAGAATTAAAAATGAATAGCATTCTTAACTTTATCATGTACTAGCAAATGGTATCCTGAAGGTTAACAGAGGAAGAGATTAACTTACAACTAATAAAAGTCATTTTTTAACTGTCTTAATTGATACAGATTCTAAAATGAAGTTCATATCAGAAGAATAATTATAGCTTTGTCTCTGCTGAGGCTTAGCAAAAGCAAAACTTTGTATATATATTTCTACTTTCTTTTTGTACTTTAATTTTTACTTTTAAGTTGTCTGTTAAATGAATCTTTTCTTATTGTTACAATAACATGTACCTTCCTTGCCCCACATTTCAGATAATATAGAAAACGAAACAAAAATTACCTATCATTTTCCTTCCCACAATATCCACTCTAAGTATTTCAGTCTGTACTCTTAACAGCTCTATTTTTAAAGCATATTTACATACATACTTACATATATACCTAATACAGATATAAACAAAAATTACTTATAGTTATGTTTCCCACAATACCCACTCTAAGTATTTCAGTCTATACTCTTATAGGCTCTATTTTAAAAACACATTCACATATATACATAACAAAGATATCTCAGTACTTACATACAAACCCCAATATACATGCTGAGAGCACATTTTTCCATTTTAATGTATTGAATTTACAGTGTCACTTTAATTATCAACTGCCATATGACTTTTCTATTAGGGTCCTTTTTAAAAAAATTATTCTTCTATATTAGACATATAACCTGTCAGCATACATATAGCATATACATAACAAAATCCTTTTAATTCAGATACTTTTTCCCTGTCATGAGTTTAAAATTTTCTATAGGGTAGAATCTATCAGGTTTTTTTTCTTCTTGGTTTACTTTTGGTGCTAGACCTACATAGAATTTTCACTCACACTTATGTAGGTATTTATATTTTTGCTAGTTATCTTACAGTTTTTTTTTAATGATTCACTCTTTAATCCTTTGTTGAATACTACAAGCATTTCCAAAGCCAAATCTGGAGAACAGGGATGTAGATGTGTTATAAAACTAATAACTGTTTTCTACATTTCACTGTCCTGAAATATTTTCTCAAGAACCCTACAAGCCCTAAAAGTCTAGAGTTACATCTAGAGATAAGAGAATCATTCCTCTTATCTTAATGTTTAGTATAATATTTGTTGAAAGCAAGTGTAAGAAGTCAAAATATATCATTCTAAAATAAGGATCATTTTGAGCTGAAGTACTTGAAAAATACCAAGTGCAAGGAAGAACTCCAATCTCCACTCCCTTCTTACCTAAAAGCAGGTCCTAAAACTTCTCACATCAAGGACAAATGTGCCCTCCCTCAACCAGGAAGAGAAGAACATTAACACTGAATATTAGAACTTGATGCCAAAATGAATCTGAACAAAGCTACTAAAATAACCTTTATCTTCCATTACATTTCCCCATATATTTTCTAGTTACTGTCTCACAATTTATTATCCCTAGTCGAAACCTTTTTGCTTTGATACATCCCTATAATTTATCATTCTTTGTTTCAAAAGGTGTGTAAGCTTTTGGGCCTAATAACATCTTTGACTCATTTTCCTTTATAGGATTCCTGTGCATGTATATATATTAAGTAAAACTTGTATGCCTCTCTCCTGTTACTCTTTCTTTTGCTAGTTCAATTCTCATGCACAGCCATCAAACCTAGAAAATAGGAGGAAATTTTTCTTCCTTTATGCGAGAAAGGGAAAAATTCTCTTTTTCCCTACTCTAAGGTAGTCAGTGATATATCACAGAGCTCGAGATTGCAGTCTCCCAAACCAAGCCATTTTTCTCCTAATGAGTTCTTAGATCTTAGACATTAAAACTATATTATGAAGGTTTTATTTTGGAAATTAGAAATAGGCATCAAGTTGCTTTTGTTATTATAATAATGGTCCTGGGGATTTAATCTTTATTGGTGGTTTAATTTTAATGGTTTTGGTGCCTATTATTTTATGTAATAGTAAGGATAACCTAAGACTGGAATGGCTAGTTAGTTCAGGGTCAGCTTAAGAGCCTGGCATAATCAACTAATAGTCTGGGGGAAAAAAACAAGCAAGGTCATCCAAAAGGACTTTCTCAAATATAATTCAAATATGTAGTAGAATTCTTGGTACATAGATATAATATTAATATTATTATGAATTAAATTAAATCAGCTGAAATTTATGACTTACCATGTTAAACAATGTTATATGATTTTTAAGTGTATTGATTTTCTTATTCACAACATATGAGATATATATTTTTAATACCTATATTCACAGATGAAGAAATTGATTAACAGGAGTTAAGTGACTTCTAAGGTCTAATGGCTATTAACTTGTGGAACCATGATACAAATCTAAGCTACTGGCTTCAGAGTTCAGCTCTTAACCATTAACTTCATATTTTATTTGTTTATTGTTTATAACATTGAATAAATGAATGAAGTTTACAAGTGAATTTTCAAAATTGTCAGAGAATTCTATGTAGTGGTTAAAAGAAATGAGAATGAAAAAAAAGAAATGAGAATGTATTTTCATGTAGGAAGATCAGGTGAAGAGATAGTAGTAAAATGAGCATTTAATATTGACTGTTAGATAAATATATGTGTTTTTTAAACTTAGAAGTAACACTTTTTATGATTTTTATCATAAATGACTGTTTTTCTTGACATCTGACGTCATATCTCAGAATAATTCACTTTGAACAATGCACTTTTATTGGCCCTGAAAAACTTCTTGATATTCAAACATTACCAACAAAAAACAGGTTCTCCAAATTTACTCACAATATAACACACAATTGGATATATTTTATATTTATTATACAACAGGTAATTGTTGATATTTGTATAATTACTACTAATATTTGACTGACTGTAATCTCTACATACATTCCAGTTAATTTTGGCCTGTAGGAAATTCCTCTTTAATTTATTCAGCTAGCAAATTCTTACTGTAATGTGATTTAAGAACATAAAATTCATCATAAATACTATGATGTGACAAAGCAAGAAAAGTTTAAAAAAACAATTTCATATCTTTGTTAAAATATTCTTCTGAAGGTCTTTTGAAAACAGAATTCAGTATATTACAAGCTAAGAAAGTAATGTAAGTATCTTAAATTAAGAAAATAAACATACCAGACCTCACACCAAGTATATATATACTAGAGCTAAGTCACAGTGTTTTCATTATGTATTTTTTTGTTCTGTTACCTTTATAAAACAATTATAATTTTTTGCTCAAAATGTAGGCAAAAGTGCAGATGGTCAGATGTGACTTTTGGTGCTGATATATTCTGCCTCGGTTTTGGAATTAACAGGACTCACAGTCTGTTTAAAGACCTTCCAAAAAAAATAAGAAGAATTGGATATTTTCAACTCATAATACATATTTTCAACATCAGTTAGGCCTCCGAAATCTTATATACCGCTGTGATGGAATTAGTCTGTGCTACACTATAATAAAATTGCAAGTTTCTTACTATATACATTTTAAAATAATTAATTTTTTTTACAATTTTTAATTCAGAAGAGAATATCAGACATGCTTTTCAGTATAAAGTAATTCATGCTCATGATATAATATTCATCTATTGCAGAAGAGGATGGGAAGGAAAAGGTTTTTAAAAACCCTCACTCCCATTACTTAAAAATTTACATGAATATACATGTTTATTTCTCTTGGTTAAAAAAAGGACATAAATTCTATTAATTAAGATACCTCAAATGTGTCTTTTGCAACAAGTCCTCACCAGTATTTATGACAGTTAAGTGATGCAGACATGTTTTCAGCTATGTCTTTTGTTTCCCAGATTTATCATTTAGGAAACTAGCTTAGTAATAAGTCAGCTACCACTAACCTAATCATTCAGATAGCTTTTGTTTTAGCCATAGTTTTTCATATGAAATTCTGTAGTTTAATAAAAAGATATTGTTCTATTATCAAACAAGGGCATTTTCAATATTTCAGAGATACAACTGTTGGCTCCTATAGTAAGATTTTTCCCTGTTTTTTTTAACAGCAAAATAGTTTTGAATAAGCAAAAAAAGGTTAATTTTAATGTTCTTAAAATTAAGAAGATTTGTCTATCAAAAGACAAATAGAAAGGTGAAAAGATAATCCACTGTGAAAAGATATTTTCCACATATAACTTACAGAGGATTAATGTTTATAACATACAAAAAATTCCTACTCATCTGTTAAGAAAAAGGACAACTCCACAGGAAAATGGGCAAGAAAGCTAAGCTAATGTTCACAAGAGGTTATTGACATTGTCAATAAACAGTTTAAAAGATGTTCCATGTCACTCCTAATCAGAGGAATACAAATTACAACAACAGGTACACAGTACTGTAAACCTACCAATGTGCCTTAAATTTAAAAGTTTGAACATAAAAATACTGACAAGAACATGGAAGAACTGGAATACTTATTTACTGCTGCTGAGAGTACAAATTTATAAAAAGCCTATTGGAAAACTGTTTAATGCTGAGCATGTTAGTGGATGCCTGTAATCCCAGTTACTCAAGGAGGCCAAGATAGGAAAAATTAATATTAAATGAGAACCTATCTTAAATTTTTAAAAAGAGCTAGGAGCATAGCTCATCACTCCTGGGTTCAACCCCAAATACTGATAAAGAAAAATAAATTGACATTATGAATTATATAGCAATATAATAGTACATAATTTTGACATATGTGAAGTATACGTATATGTATAATGTATATTTACAGATTTAGTACTGAAGATACTAGCATTATACATAAACATGCACACACACATACACACACTAATAGAAACTCTTGGCTATGTGTACCAACAAAATTATATAAAATTGTTTTTAGGAGCACTGGGTAATACAAAAATTGGAGACAAGCCAATGTCCATCATTTTCAGTATTGTTTCAGTGTCTAAAAGTAACAGTACGTGGATTAAGAATACAACTGGATGTGGTACAAGCTTAAAAATGGCAAGAAAATGAAACACAAAAGTGAGAAAAGTATTATCTCTGAGGGACAAAATAGTGAGTTCAAAAAGATGTAAACAAGACTTCAATGATGTTACTGTTTTCTTTTAAACTAAGTGGTGGTGCTGTTCATTGCATGTTACTTATATACTAATCAAAAAACCCCATAAAAATGAAATTACTAGAAAATATAATGTAAAAACCTAAAAATACTTAGTTTGTAAAACGGTGTGTTATTCCCTCCTCTGGGATATTAGCTATATTCCATCTAGGTATAACATCCTAGAGAATGAGTTAGAGAGCCACCCTTTGTTATATAAAGATGTGGGTATTTCCAGCATGTGAAATAGTCTATTAGACTTTAACAGATCAATATTTGAGAGTAGTCTTAAATATTCTTTGACTTATATTTTTTTCCTCAAAATTAGAGTAGTACTTATAAATCTCTCATTAGAAGTATTATGCATGCTTTAAATATTTAAAAATTGCCATTCTTAAATACTAATGTTTTCAAAAGTAAGTGCTATTATATTATTGATACATTATTAGGTTTTGCTGAGTAAAGCTGTTTCTACACATAAACATTTTGACCACCTGCAACTGTTTGTCAGTAGACTTGGTTTGAGAACACTAGTAGTAATTGTAAACTTAGGAATGTGTGACAAGCTAACAGCCAGCTGTGCATGTCCTGACTTTTTCCAGGTGTTAAAATAAATATGACCATTTGGCTCACTTGTAACTCAACAAAATATTTCATGATTCATTAGCTTAAAAATCCATTTATAATTTTTATTGGAGTATATAATGTTATATTGACTTGAAATGACAAAATACCCAGAAATATTTGTGTTATCATTACTTATATGCCTTGGTCTTTCAATAAAGTGAAAGAATTTTAATGTAATATTTGTGTAAATTTTAAATACTTTTTTCCACAGGAAAGTACTTGTGAGCCATGTTGCTTTGGGGAGTAAAAAATCTTTTTTTTATTTAAAGAGAAAAAAAAAAGCAAAACAGAAAAAAAGGGAAGAAACAATACAGAATTTCAAAGAAAAAGAAAAAAAATAAACAGTAAGAAATCACTAGTTGATAAATTACATTATTGTCTTCTAGATATAGTTGTTCAAGTTACAAAATTAAAGCATACAACGTGGACATTCAAACAGTGAGGCTGCAAACAGTTCTGTTCAATCATCCAACAAAAACTTAGCAACCTGGTTATCAATCCTACACACTTAAACATATATGCAGTTATATCCTTTAGAGCACTTTCTTTTCCTCCTTTTGCTTTTCAAGTCCATTATCTGTTTAGTTATATTGTGTTTCAGCTTGCTCAGTACCTTACTGATCTGTTTTATTGTTATTTACTTTTTATTTATTTATTTTAATTTTTTATTATTTTGAAGGTAGCAAAATACAACAGGACAAGATGGAACAAAAGCCAACTGAGACAGTACAGTGAAATTGGTACAGAAGCCCTCAACAGGTAACTGGCATAACAGTAATAGGTACCATAGTATATCCCGTTATCTTCTCAACAGTTGTTCTTTCAATCAGGTATAGCCAAATCAAAGGAAATACAGGACATTCTAGAACTTATCAAAACAGAACATTGAATAGAGCAATACCATTAATCAGAACATAGCAAAACAGTGATAACAATATTTGCCTTCAAAGAGATGGTAGAAGGAAATCTCCCCTATAAACTACATTGCATATGGTCAGCCTCTCAGGAGATGTCTAGATCTCTGGCTCTCACTTGCTGCTAATGGGGGCGGGAGGGGGGGGAGTTTGATTCTCAGTCCATGTGCTGGTAGGCTCTTGGGAGCCCCTGAGTGATTCTTCTCCTGCTTCATGCCAGGGGTGCTTACCGAGAGGGCAGACAAATTGCCTTTCTGTGCTGCGCCTTGAGTCCCTCCATGGTCGGAGCTCTGGGGCTACTGGTTTTCCCTGAATCCAAAATCTTTAAGGCAAAAGAATTATTAGAAGTGGAATGTTTTTATCCAGTATTTTAAAGTTCATTTCACCATGATGGGTCAGTTTCTTTTGTCACTCTTGTATGAAAGTTTATTATATAAGCAATACATATTATTAAAGAAAAAATTGGGAAGCACTAGTATTCTTATAGGGATTTTTTCTTTTACCCAAATGGTCATAGAGTCAAATACTATGAATATGTTTAGAGCTTTTGAAACATGTGTGTCATGGTTACTCTTCTCTCATTGTTGAGACAAATCACTTGATGCTCAAAATGAAGGAAGAAAAGTTTTATTTAGTGTACAGTTTGTGGAGGTTTCAGTCCATAATCAGCTGGCTCCAAATCAGGATGGCATGACACAGGACACCCATTCAAGGCAGCAGAATGCAGCAAAAGCAGCAAGAGCAAAAGGGGAGGAGCATGGAGAAAAGACTTTCTGTCCCTTACATTGTATGTAAGCTTCCCACCTAGAGTGGGTGTAGTACTCATGCCCATAATCCCAGCATTGGATCATAAATCAATCACAAATTCTAGAAGCCTGCTCCCATGACTGCATGAGGATTTGGGGGCACATCCAGACCCAAAGCATAACAATATTGTACATGTATCATATACAAATATATATGTAGTTACATCATAAAAGCAGTACCAATGTGGACATTTACTTTCTTGCTCACAGCCTATTTTGCCAGTGTATGCCAAAATCCATATGTTGAAACAATCCCCAGTGTGATAGTATTAAGGGATGAGGCCTTTGGGAGATGATTAGGTATTGAGAGCAGAACTTCATGAGCAGGATTAGTGCCTTTACAGAAGACTTCCCAGAAAGCTGCCTTGTCCTTTCCACCATGTAAAGCTGCAAGGAGGTGACTAGTGTATGAAGGAAGCAGTCCTCGCCAGACAGCAAACCTGCTGGCACTTTGATGTTAGAATTCCCAGACTCCAGAATTGTGAGAAATAAATCCTTGTCCTTTTTGAGTTTTGTAGCTCATGGTATTTTGTAATGGCATCCAAAAAAGACTTAAAACTGTCAAAGCTTTCAGTTAATTA
Organism: Hydrochoerus hydrochaeris; assembly: GCA_004027455.1. Lineage (NCBI taxonomy): Eukaryota > Metazoa > Chordata > Mammalia > Rodentia > Hydrochaeridae > Hydrochoerus > Hydrochoerus hydrochaeris. The sequence continues at coordinate 289,260 of PVLA01001073.1, forward strand.
ATAGAATAAACATTGTAATGTAAGTTTTCGGTAATCATTTTTTTATATGTGACATTTTTATGGGTAAAAATGTTTACTGTGAATGGTTTCAGAGTTGTCAAAAGGATAAGGGGTAATTATATGATAGCACAGTGAATACTTAGTTATCCCTCACCCAGTTTAAGGCATGAAACAGTGATAAAGAGTTAAAATCATGTAATTTTCCTGGCTTTCACCCTTCTTTTCTGATTTGGGCCAGTTCACCTGCTTTAGGCAACCTGGTGGTTCCCTGCTCCTGGGTGGTCACCATATTGATGCCCAATTTAATGCGGACACTTGATTGGCATAGCGTACCGCAGTCCAGAGCTCCTGGACTCGAGATCCTCCCAACTCAGCCTCCGAGTAGCTGGGACTACAGGCATGCGCCACCACGCCCAGCCTTCTATCCTTTTCTACCATTTTTGCAAAATTTACCACCATGTTATCAGTGCCACATTCTTCTAAATAGTTTTACTATGTCTTAGAAACATGGTGGTATTTTACATGTTTTTAAACTTGCAGTAAGTGGAATAAAAATGTGTTTGTTCTTCTGCATTACATTCCTTTTTTTGCTCAGTGTTTTATATGAGATATAGTATTGAAATGCATGATCATTTCATCCTAAGTGTTGAGCCATGCTTGATGATATTTCTACGCTACAATTTAATAACCTATTCTTTTGTTGATAATCATTTAGGTTATCCAGAATGTTGCTATTTCAGACAATAATGTTAAGATTATTTTTCAGCATATACCCTTACATGAGAGTATCTGTAAACTCTGTGTTTGAATGAAAATATCAATCAGAAGATATACATATTTTCATAGGAGATGATCAAGGCAGTCTCCAAAATATTTGTAGCAATTTTTATTCATCAGCATTTAAATGTTTATTTCTGGACATCTTCACATTTATTATTATCAGACATTAAAATTTTTGTCGTTATCATGGACAAAACTTTATATCTATGTAGCTTAAAGTTACCTTTATTTGATTACACATCACGTTGATCATCTTTTTATTTATTGTTTTTCTTCCTTGAATTACCTTTAATTCTACATACAGTACTTAAACTGCAGTCCCTTTATTTAGCAAATATTTATTGGATATCTTCTATAAGAGAGAAAGATTCCTATCTTTGCCCTAGTGAATTTACAAAATGAGCTTTTTGTTTTTGAGTTTAAAGAATTGAAATATGATTTAATGTTGTCCTTTGGACCAACTCAGTTTGATGAACATAAACCTTCATTTAAATATCTGCTTTGGCTCCAGTCATCCAAAGGACTTCCATAGAATAATTTCAAACTGATGTTAAAATTTTAAGTATCGAATGCTGGTACTGAAAATGATGTTTGTCTAAGAAAATTTAACACTTATATTATGTACACAAGTAGAAAAAGAGGATTTGGGCTGAAACTTTAGTGTATGGTAACATTCATGAGTTGTGAATATTTGGAAAAGTGCAGTTGAAAAGCAATCTCTCTCACATGCACACACACACACACACGCTCTATAGCAGTTCTTTGCATGTGAGGAAGTCAGAGGTGCAGTCTCCTGACAGCCTTAAAAACATGTATGCATGCTGAGAACTGCCATCTATGGCCATGCGGAAAGGACCAGAGTGGGTTCTACAGAGGTAAGGGAGGCTTCTGAATGGCAGGCAGCAAAAGAAAAAAAAGAAGGCCCTGCCAGATAACCTCAAGGAGCCAAATTCTGCCAACAGAAAGAATAAGCTTGCAGGTAGATTCTTCCTCAGAGCTCCTGAAACACAGAGATGTGGAGCCTTTCAGTGTGTCAAATTCTGACATATGAATGTGAATTAATGCATAAGTTTTAACCTGCTAAGATTGTGGTGATTTGTTATACAGCAATACAAAATCAATACATTATCAAAAGAAGTACATATAAATTGACAAACATGAAGCTAAATCTAAACATCTTTATAAAAGTGAAATAACAATATTAACTAATTTGAGGCATCTTTAAAAAAAAAAGCAAAAGTAAAATTCTGATAAAAAATATGCAAGTTGGAAGCTGGGGATTTAGCTCAGCAGCAAAAAGCGCATGCCTGGTGAGTGTGAGGTCATGAGTTCAATCCCTGGTACCAAAAAAGGTATATATGTATATATATAATGTAAGTTGAACTTGGGCTAACTGTAGTTAAAATACTTAAAATCTTTATATTGGGGGAGCAGGAATTTGTAGGTGTGGTATCTCCTAAAATCTGAGGTTCTTCTTGGACAAATGACATCAGAGACTACAGTTTTCTGCTTCTCATAAGGCTAGTTGTGGCTATATGACAAATTCTCATCAATGAAATGTAAATTTGAGTCATGTGTTCCTTAAAAGGAAATGGGTTTTCCTGGACTTCTCTTCTTCTTCTTTCTTCCTCTTCCTCTTCCTCTTCCTCTTCCTCCTCCTCCTCCTCCTCCTCCTCCTCCTCCTCCTCCTCTTCTTCTTCTTCTTCTTCTTCTTCTTCTTCTTCTTCTTCTTCTTCATAACATGGACAACATGCTCACCCGTTCTGACCATAAAGCTGCAGCCTGTAGGCATCATGAAAGAAAATCACCACCACCATCATCCAGCATCATTTGGGTCCTTCAAAAACTAAGTAGAACAGAGGCATATTTCTTGCTTATCTTTGAGATCATAACATGATTTAGAAATTTATTATTTAATTTTACATTTGTATTTTCTTAAAGTACTATATAACCTTAACTTTAATCTCTTTAGAACTGGAGTGACACAATCATAGAAATCTAAAATATATGGCACTTGGCTTAGCAAAATTCAGGACTAAGCAGTGAGGCAGTGGATCTTACATTGTTTAGGGTACAGAAGCAGCTGACTTTTCCAGGCTGTGAGGCTCAAATTTCTGGATTCTCTATCACCTTCCTTCTCTGTTTGCATATTGGCATATTTTTGCCTTAGCTCATCTTTATCTTATAATACCTTGCTAAAAGCAGCAAGGGCAGCCAACATATATTGCTTTCCACGTTTAGTAATGTATGTTAAAAAATAGCATGAGATAAGACTACGGCTCAAAACATTCCCTAAATCTCACTTAATGAAAGGAAATCAATTTTTTGAAAAAGATTAAATGAAATATACTGCCTTGCATCCTAAACCTGTTGCTTCAGATGATCTCAGAGTAGGCATCATTAAAGTAAAAAAGGATGGGAATCAAGGAGACCTCTTCCCCCAAAAAAATCCCATAAAATTTTCAAATAGATACTGGCATATAAATATACAGAAAATAAATAGAACATAATTCTAAGTTGGTTTTGAAATTATACTATCAGTGTGGTCTGCAAGGCTTGATTGCTATGATTGTTTAATTCTTAAAGCAGTCTTGAACCTACCAAACCCAGTCTAGCAAAGTACAGTCCCTCTTTCCCACTTTGTATTACCTAAGTTCTCTACATAATCAGATATGGCCACAGAAGATTATGAATGAAGAAAAAACTCTGTAAGACAAAGCCAGAGATCACTGATGATATGGGATTTATTCCTAACATATCAGATCAGATCATAGTCTAAACAAAAACCTTTTCTATCATGCCAAAAGGCTTTTAAAATTTCTGCTCGGAATGAATTTAATCATAGTCTCATAATCAGTGACTGATTCTGGATTTGCTGTTCTTGCTTTATCCTTCCTTCATTTATTCAAAAGTTCGTCCACCATTGTTTATTAGGAGTCAACCTATTAATATATTGTTCATAGGACTACTAGGAGCCTCATGTGCACAGAAGAGAAACAATATTGCATCCCCTTGGATTTTGGTCTAAATAGAATCTTACATTATATTTCATAAGGACAAAATGACTCTTTTCTATGTATGGAGGGATGATCAGACTCCTAGTTGCCTCTAAAAAATCTGTTTTCCTGTTCCTATTCCAAGGTACCAGAAAAAGACTATTTTATGGTCTGACTTATAGCTGTATTAGCATGCAGCTAATTTCTTGCTATTAGATAGAAGGTGTTTATGCAATTTAAAATTGCTCTAACTAGATTTTTTTTCTTTTCCCTTCCCATGGAATAGCTATGGCAGCAATCTAACTTTAACCATACAGATAAAGACAACAGCCTAGCAGATAACAGATATGAAGTTGGGCCAGGACCCTGAGTGATCTGCTCTATGAAGCAGAACCATCTGGATTCCTCACATAAAGACTGTAAAATGAAAGTATAAGTAAGGAACAAGATGGTTGGAAGATGCTAAGAAGTAGAAAGAATTTGTACAGATGGGAATTGAAACAAGAGATCAGAGGAATGGGAAGAAAGGAAGGAAAAATGGATTTAAAGAAAAAAGGAATAGAAAAAATGGAAATAAAGTATTTGTAAATGGGAAGAGGAAGAAGAGTTAAGATAGGTTATGTATATGTGCAGATCCCCCATGATGGATGTAGTCAGTATGTACCACAAGCAGGTGTTACTAAAAATAAACTAAGAAAGAAAGAAAGAAAGAAAGAAAGAGAAATAAACATTTTGTTTAAAACAGCCTAATCTTTTCCTTAACTGATTCAAAAACCTAAGACACTGTCTAAGGCTGAACTTTATTAAATATGTGTGATAAAAATTTCAATGATGACCACTAATAGAATAGAAATTATATATCTTTTAGCAAAAAAACTTCATCCTACCTACAAAAGAAAAGAGTAAAAGGAGAACAAGACAAATCATATAAGGTAAGATGGCAAAAATAAACTAAGAAATGTAAGTAATCTCAATAAATGCAATCAATTAATCCCATCAACTAAGACTCAGGACATATAAACATTAAAAGTTATGGCTGGCAAGCAGGCCCAGTCTGGGAACCAGCACCATAAGCAGGCCATTGCCAGACCGGAGCAGCAAGACCCCAGCCTCTTCTAGTGAGTCAGCACCATTCGTGGACTAGGACTAGGAAGAACAAGGCCACACCAGCAAGCAAGCCCAGTCTGGGAACCAATGCCATGCGCTAGCCACCACCAGACTAGAACAGCCAGATCCCAGCCCCTTCCAGTGTGCGGACTGACAAACAAGAAGTACCAACCCACCCCCCTCACCTTCCCTATCCCCACCGTAAGTGTTCAGTTTATCCAGAGAAACACAGGCTGTGATGATAGCTATGGAGGTGAAATACAATTGGATGCTTATGGTGCTTTGGTGTTTCACTAAGATTGCAGGTCAAGGGCCAATGGTCCAATCATAGGTTCAGAGGATAGGGGTACGCAATGTGACATCTAGGGGGAATCTCCTTCTAAGGGTTGTAGCCATTGTTGATTCCCTATGGTCTTGTTTTGAAGTCCTATATCATTTCCATTGTTTTGTTGGATTGGGTTTTATTCCCTTTTTCTTTGTTTGATTATGTCAAAGCTGATGGCAGGAGCTTCTGTTTCAAAGACAGCAAGATATAGTATAGTAGCAATTTTGGATTTTCTATTGGCTTATTTTGAAGTCCTTTATTACATTCATTAGTTTGTTTTTATTGTTTCTATTCTATTCTGTTCTGCTTGATTTTTACTGTGTCTGAAGTTCTCTGCAGTTGTTTTGAAGACATCAAAAGGCATTATGGTAACTATTTGGGTTTTTTTTTTTTTTTTGAGACAGGGTCTCACTATGCAGTTCAGGCAGGCCTTGAGCTCACTTTGTAGCCCAGGCTGGTCTCAAACTCGCAAGTGCCTGGGATTACAGGCATGAGCCACTACACCCGGCTGACATTCTGGTAACTATTGTTGATTTCATAATGTTTTGAAGTCCTGTGTCTCTTATACTGATTTGTTTTGATTGGTTTTATTCTGTTTTATCCTCTTTAAAATAAAAAATTAAAAGTTAAAAATAGTAAAATATATTAGATAAATAACCAAAATGAATTTAAGTGGTTTTATTTCTATCAGGCAAAATAAACTCTGATACACAAAAAAGCACTATTAGGGAAATAAAAGTTCAATACATTAAATTCCCTCAGTAATATTCCCTCAGTAAGATAATCATGGTATATATAGGGATTTTTTTTGAGACAAGGTCTCAAAAAGGTAGGCCTTCAACTCACTTTGTACCCCAAGCTTTGTGCCTCAGCCTCCCAAGTGCTGGGATTACAGATGTACACTGCCACACCCAGCTGCGAATTATTTTTGAAAGAAGCAAAACCCCATATTATAAAGTTTCCTTGATTCAGTATGTTGAAAATCTAAAAAAAAAAAAATCCTTTAAAACCCTACCAGAAACTGAGCATGGTGTAACATGCCTTTAATCCCAGCACACTAGAAGAATGAGGCAGAACGATACAAGTTTCACCTTGCCCAGGCAATTTAGCGGCTTAGCCAGACCCTGTGTCAAAATGAACACATAAAAAAGGGCTGAGGATGTAGCTCAATGTGAAGGTCCTGCATTCAGTCCTCAGTTCAAGAAAATAAACAAAATTTACTACAATTGAATTGAGCAAGGTAACTCAGTTTTCACAAAAGAAATGTAAGACTTGTTTATTCAAAACTTCAGAATATTGTGGAGATGTGTTATAAATAAAAATTCAACATTTCATCTTCATGGATTAGATATTTCATGATTATTAACAGACTCATTATTGTCAAAATGTGTCACCCTAATTGATATAAAATTCAGGACAATCCTTATCAAAATTCTAGGGGGCTTTTAAATTTTTTCTAAAAGAAATAAAGAGGGTGATCTTAAAATTCTTGTAGAAATCGAAGAACCTAAACTATCCAAAAGAATTTTGAAAGAGGAGAAAAGACAGTTTTTCTTTTGCAGTGTGTGTGTCTTCATTTTCTTTTTATTTTCTGTTACATAAGCTTTCCAAACCTCCAGTACAATGTCTCTAGAAATGAGAAAAGCAAGTGTTTTGGTTTTCTTTATGAAGTAGGGTAAATGCATTTAATTTTTCATCATTTCTTATGATGTTATCCATTAGTACTTTGGAAGTATCCTTTATCAGACTGAGGGCATTTCCTTTATTTCTGATCTATTCTTTCTTTCTACTATTTATTCCTGATCATTAATGGGTGTTGGATTTCAATGTATCTATTGGAATTATCATGTGTTTTTTGTATCTTATTCCATTATAATAGTTTATTGTATTAACTGATCTTAAAACTTACAGACAAACTTATGTTAAGATAAATCCATCTAGTCATGTTGTGTAATCCTTTGTGTGTGTTGTTGAATTTAATGACATTTGATGTCATTTTCAAATAATATTTCTGTTAATATTTTGAGAGATATTTGTTTTTTCTTTTGTTGTACAGTCTTGCTATCGCTTTGGAATTGGGATAATACTACACTCAGAGTAAATGGACAAGTGTTACTTTCTTATCTGTTTTCTAAAAGAGTCTATGAAGAATTATATATTTTTTTTAATGTTTGATACACTTGACTAGTGAAGCTGGGTGTAGTGCTGTACATTTGTAATCCTAGCACTTGAGAGGCTGAGGTAGGAGTATCACCATGAGTTATTATTATTATTTAATTATTAGTATTTGTTATTAAAAATTTAATAACAAACTCAATCTCTTTGTTGTAGATTGAGTCATATTTTTCCACTTTTAAAATTAATTTTGGTAATTTTACATTTCTAGGAATTTTTCCATTTTATAGAAGTTCTCTAATTAATTGACATAAAGCTTTTTTATGATATTCCTTCATAATCCTATTGATTTCCATAGGATAAGAGTTAATGTGCCCTCTTTCATTCTTATTTTGGATATATTTAAATGAGTAAATTTATAGTTTTATTTCTAAATGCCAGTGTGTGTTCCTCATGACTCAACTTCTCATGAACAATTTTAGATATCAGTTAAAAAGGTGTAAAGTAATGTGTTTGTATCTGCAAATTTTCAAAATTCTACTAGGTAGTATAGTATGAGAGTAAAATTTTGGAGATAATTTTTCTAGTTCCTACTTATGTAGACCTAAATAAATGTGGGCATGCCTTATGTGGTATGGTTTTTGCTCAAAAAATATAGTTTTAGTATTTGATAGTCTTTTTAGATTGGTTTGAAGATAATCCAAGAGTTTTTATGAACTCTTACTATGTCACAGATAACAGTTCATTTTCTGTCGCAGCAAACAGATGTGTTATGTTTGCTGAATGCACTATGATATTTATATTGTTTATTTTAGTTTGATCATATATATAAATATAAATATAATAAAATATAATATTAATATATTATAAATATAAATATATAAGGTAAATATATATATATATATATATATATATTTCCCACTAATATTTATTGTTCTGGTTTTCTTGTATCATGTCCAAATTCCTGAAATAAATAACTTAAAATGAGGAAAGATTTATTTTGGCTCATAGTTTAAGTCCATGATTTGATGGCTGTGCTTCTTGTGGGTTGTAGAGAGGCAGCACATCATGGTGGGAACACGAGGCAGAAGAAACTGCTTGTCTCATGGCAGCTCAGCAGACAAAGGGAAAGAAAGGGATCAGGGTCCTGATATCCTCCTTTATTTTTAAATATGTAGGCAATCTAAATTAAGTCTTTATGTGACATCAGAGCCTGGGTTCATTTATTTGCCTGTTTAGTCAACACTTATGAATGAAATGAGTAAGACCTTTCCTACTGAATTTAGATACCATATTTATCACATAAATACGCAGATTGCTTTCTGAGTTAGCTATTCTCTTTAACTGAACTAGTTTTATTTGGACTAGTCTGAAGTGTATAATTTAGTGGAATTAAGGGTATCTATACTGTTGTGCAACTGTCACCATCTCCAGAACTTTTTGTTCTTCCCAGACTGAAACTCTGCCCATTAAACACAAACTTCCTATTCTCCATCCCTCGACCCCTTGAAGCCTCTATTCTACTTTCTGTCTCTATAAATTTTACTGCTCTTGCTTCTCCACACTCACAAAACCACACAGTACTTGTTCTTTGGTAACTGGCTTTCCTTAGTATCTTGTCCTCCAGGTTCACGTGTCAGAACTTACTTCCTTTTTTAAGATCGAATAATAAACTCCATTGCATGCATGCATGTGTGTGTGTTTGTGTGCATGCATGTGCACCATATTTTGTTCATCCATTCACCCACCAATGGATACTTGAGTTACTTCTAGTTTGTGGGTGTCGTAGACAATCATACTGTGAACACAGGTATAGAAGGATGTGTTAAAATTCCTACTGGCAGTTCTTTTGAGAATGTTCTCAATAACTGAATTATTTTATCCATTTCTATGCCAATACCGTACTAACTTATCAGCATTTTATAGATTCTGTTTCTAATCTAAGGAATAATTCCGCTTACCTTTCTAGATGCTTACTGCTATTATTAAAAACTCTTGATCTTGCATATTTTATACCATCCAGTCACCTTGCTAGATTCTTGTATTATGCCCAATACACTTTTATTATTGTTTCTTAGAATTGCCATGTTGTATTTCTTAATATTTTAGGAACACAATTGATGTTAGAATTTTACTGACCTCATTAAATCGTTAATATTTCTCATTGTGGCAGTCATTGTGTGTGGATGGAATGATCACTTCTGAAAAAGAACCTTGTCATTTAATTGCAAGAAGTGCAGTTAGTTGATAGTCTCCAGCTATAAGTGTCCTTACAGCTTTTGAGCTGAGGCCCTCCTGTTCAGGAAAGTACAGATAAGGACTGAGCATAGTGCATACACAAGGTCTGCTGATTCTTCCAACACAAGTCCTCTCATGAGCAGTACTTGCTCTGGAGATGCCCATTCTCAGATCTGTCTCTCTGTCTCTGTCTGTCTCTTTCTCTGTCTCTCTCTCTGTCTCTCTCTCCACTTATCCTTTAATAAGCCTCTTACAGTCCTTACTGAGGGAACTTTCCACTTTCAAGATGACTGGCATGCAAAATGTCATATATGGATTATAAATAAAACACATTTTAAAATGGATATGGTGTCTATAGAAAGGAAAATTATTAGTAATTATTATGAAAATTATGATATGCCATGTACAGAAACATAAAAGCCCTAATTAATATAAACATTATATGACATTACATGAGCTAAGATTACTAGTAACCAGTATGAAAACTGGGAAGGGGAGACTGGAAGAGGGAGGGAGGGTGAGGGAAGGAAGGGGAAAGGGTTTAAAAACAAGAACAAGTTGTGGTGTGTACATGTAACCACTTCCCAAGATGATTGCAAGTTGTTTGAACTCTACACATGTACTAATAAAGTAAAATAATTAAATCATTCTCCATAAAATGAACTAATTCATATCTTAACTGTTTCAAATTACTCTGCCCATTTTCAAACTAGACACATTTTCTTTGCATTGAATTATTTGCCTTCACATTTATTAACTTGATTTTATAATCAGGAAGTAAAGTACCTATTATATATGAAAAAAATCATGAAAGTCTAGGTCCTGCTGCTTACTAGCTAGGTGGTGTTAGTAAGCAGCATGGGGACTGTTTATCTCTCAGGTTAAACTGGTATGTCTCAACTGTCTTCCATAGTTATTATTTTTGCTGTAAAAGGAGTTTCAGGTTAAACTGGTATGTCTCAACTGTCTTCCATAGTTATTATTTTTGCTGTAAAAGGAGTTTCAGGTTAAACTGGTATGTCTCAACTGTCTTCCATAGTTATTATTTTTGCTGTAAAAGGAGTTTCTTGAGATCATTAGGTTACAGAGCCTCACACTTGTTTTATTGTGTCTAGGCTGTACTTTTTATTTATGATGCTGCTTCTTTAAGTAAAAGTATATGCTGGGTGACAGAGTAGCTGGTTCCGTAAAGAAGGAAGAGGTGATGCCCTACCCAGAATGACAGGTCAGTATTTAAGCTTCTTTGTGGTTTAAGTCTCAAAAAGGCCAAGTGTGATGGTTCACACTTGTAAATCCAGCATTTCAGGAGGCTGAGGTAGGAGAATCATGAGTTCTAGCCCAGCCCAAGCAACTCAGTGACTCAGACTATGTCAAAATTAAGAAACAAAACAAAACAAAAAAAATCCCACCAAATATGGACTCAGTTGAAAGGCCCCAAGTTCAGTGTCTAGTATCAAGGAAAAAAAGAGGCTCGAAAAAAGTTTCCAAGCCATGTTATGCTCAGTATTTATATTTGAGCAAAAATATTTCCTGATACTTCATTTAGGTTTACTTGTAAATTATATTTATTTATTTATATATAAAAATATTTGTATATATTACTTCCTTATGCTAATAGTAAACTGAAAAATAAGTAAAAATATATTTTTAAAAGTCAGCCCCCAATGTTCTTGACCAGTTCCTCTCAGGACAAGGACCGAGGTTGGTGAGCACTGGTAGAGCCATCAGTTAAGTGTGGCGTGTCTGAACTTATTTTAAAAATTAGTAAAGTGATGTGAAATAACTTTTAAACTTAAACAAATAAAAACATGGTAAGGAGTAAAATAAAATTTGCATAATTTAAGATAAAATGTGAGACTTTGATATATTTTATGTGCATTCTTCATATGAATCTTCACTCTAAGAGATACTCTCATGGGAGAATTGAATATACTTTGGGGCAGTTAATTATTCTGAAGAAAAATCCTCTGTTTTTATTCCAGTATTCTCTTTTTTGTTTTAAAGAGTAAGAATTTAAAGATGTATATTTTTGTAATAAACTACTTTAAATTTTAAGATTATCTTACTAGAAATATTAGAAAAATAAGCTGCTTAGAGATATTTTAGAGTATTAACAGAGCCTCAAATGATATTTACTATCCTATGTTAGTCCCCAATCTGTATTTAGTTTGGAATAATACACATTAATTACATTATAATATTTATAACTGAGTTTTAGTCACCTCTTGTATATATTTTCTAAGTGTCAAAACTCTAAATAAAAAAGAATATATCAATTTTTTTCCTTATATGAATTTTCTATGCTATGCTTGTAAATTTTTACCTATTGTTGCCATGTCCTGCAGGGGGCACTAGATACAATAGTGAACATGTTTGACAGTAGGTAAATGCAAATGGCCTTTGTGAAGTAAGCACTGTGAGTGCCATGGTGCTGATACTGCAGATGCTGTCACTGGACAAACCCTGGTACTTGTGGCTACCTAGGGATGTGAGGCTATGCCCTTGAAACAGTAAAAGCTTCTTTTGAGAGAGAAACCAGCAAGATAAGATTCACAGAGTTATTATATTCATTTCCTGGATGCACAATTTATTTAACTGTAGAAAGAGGTATAGATAAGTAAAGTCAGACTTAAATATACCACACAGAATGTAGAATGAGCACCGAATCTATGTAATACTAAAGTGGACAGGGAATATCTGTGCTGCATGTCCTAAAGTCCAGCATACAGAAGTGTACTCAAAATCACATCCCTGAAAACTGTGGTGTGCAGCTCATTCGTTCAGCACCCAGGACACTGAGCTGGTTGGAGGAATCTGCAAAAAGTACTTGGGTTCACTCATGCTGGCTCTAGAGTTATTTATAAACCTCCATGGAAGCCTTAGTTATCCTATATCATGTTCTAAACTCTGGTTCTAATCCAATATACACCTAACGATTCAGTCTTTTTACTTATAACTAGACTACCATTGATATAACACATCTATGTATCTTATGCCTTATTGTGAAGAAAAACCTTATATCTATTATCAGTTTAAATAATATGTATTAATCTTATTTATTCTGTACTTGGTGCTTTTTCAACACCTCAGAAATGGATTTCATTTTCTTTAAATGTGAATTTGCTCCTTTTATGTATTTTTTAATCTCTACTCTTGGCATCACTATCCAGTTGCTCAAGTGGAGGTATATTTTTTTCAAACACCTCTTTCCTTCTTAGCTCTCATGTCTTATTCATCACTAAGACCCAGTAGTTTCATTTTCCAGGTATCCTTTTGGTGTAGCAATTCTATACTTAATATTCTTGCTTCTGTTCTTTCCTAGTTTTCATTCATGCTAACCCTGAAGTGACTCTGTCTAAAAGTAATTGGACTATTTGCACTTAGTGGGTGCTTAGTAAAGCTTCTTGAATAAAGTCGGATGAACATTTGTGAGCACGTAGTATACAGAATGTTTGGATTGATAAAGAATATTCCTTGCCACTAAGTAGCTCATAGTCTAGAAAGAGGCTAAAGTGTGAGCAATTGACTATGCCTGAGATTAATGAAATAACTGTTGAGTAGAACTTACGGAGGGAAAGTGCTGAAAGTGTGGAGGAAAGAATAAATTTGGTGTGTAAAATGGAAGGGATAAGGCTTTTGGTGAGAAATGACACATACTTTAAGGATACTTAAAATAAGAGAGATTAAAATAAAAATTTACTTAAAAAGAAAAAGCAGGAACCATGGCACCAAGATGTGGCTTAAGTTTGATGAAATTAGTACAATGTAGCTGAAAATTTTCAGTTAAAGTGTTTTTAAGAATAGAATAAGCTTTATTATTCCACAATCACATTAATTAATCTAGAAAATCATTTTGGTACTTCAATTCCATACTTTAATCTAACCCAGGTCCAAAATTCCGTAATTAGAATATGAGAGCAATTTTTTTTTTTTTTTTTTTGGTACCTGGGATCGAACACATGACCCCGTGTTTTCCAGGCAGGCGCTCATGCCACAAAGCTAAATCCCCGGCCTACGAGAGCAATTTTAATGTATGCACTGAAATACAAGTACTTAAATTGGCCTTGGAAAGATTATGTACGTTAGCGTTAACTTTATACCCAACACCATTTGTTAAAAGAGTAATATTTCTTGTCCCTTAACTCTTGCCTTCACCCCACATACCATATTATGCTCCACATCTGAGCTTAAGATGTGCAAGCACACTGCTCTACTCTTCAAAGAGTCAGTGGGAATCATGCGTTCGCCATGTATTTATTAATGATCAAACCTGACTGAAGGTTTCAGCTGACCAGTTTCTCTATGAAGTTTCACATGCTGTATCTACTAATTGTTTTTGCATAGATAAAGGAGTACATATAAACATGATATTTTAGTAGACTTTTAGTTTTCCCTTAAGCAGGAGAAATTATTACAATGTAGATTTAAAATGATATCCTTATTTTTTAATTAAGTGATATATACAAGTCTGCCACAATTAGCATCCAAAATTCAATGTGACCTTTATGGAAGCTGGTGATAGCTGGTGACTCTAATATTTCTGAGTAGTACCATAAAAGGTAAAAGAGTATATCTCCTCTCAATGTGACTATGTAATTGTAATACATATTAATAGTCATACAGACTTGTGATAATCCTGGAATGTATATCTATATTTATAATTAGAAACAGTTATGTGAATTTGATATAAATATCTGTCATCAGTGGTATTCAATTATCAATTTGTCTTGTACATTTTGCAAGAAGTATACATGTATGGTAGCCTGCTATTCTTAGGCCTTACAACAGGTAGTCAGTGAGTGTTTAGAATATCTTAAAATTCTTTCATGCATAATATTTCACAACCCATAAACTTAAATGTTAGAGTGATTTTTATGTGCTATATTTTGCAAAGTAAGAGTGAGCACTGCAGAATTTCAAACTGTAATTTCATATATGAAACTCAATTCTTAACTGTTTTTCATAACCACAGAAAAACCTCAAGAGGAAAAGATATTTGTTTTATTATGATCTGCTACTTTTTACACAGATTTCCCTTAGTTTTGGTGTCCTTTAATTTTTCTTTGTTTTGCTTTTATTATCCTTATGCCATGCCATATACTTCATATATAAGTACAAAATTAGAAGTAAAAATAACTATAAGAGCATGTTTTTGCAGAGAATTTTTTACTTTTTATATTGTTTGAGGGTCTTAAGCATTAGAAAAATAGAAAAATGATTATTTTGATCACAAAAGACTAGCATTAATGTTCTAGCAACTTTTAAAAACTGACTAGTGGAATTCTGAGTATGCAGGTTTGAAAGGCCATCCTAAGCAGGTTGTGGTGGTGTACACTTCTAACTCCAGAGCTCTGAGAGGCTGAGGCAGGAGGATTGCAAGTGGACAATTCAGGAATGTAGTGAGACTCTATCTCTAAATAAAAAACTTAAAAGAAAGGCTTGGGAGCAAAGGTCATGAGTTCAATCACGGCCTACCCCCACCTCTCCAAATAAAGAAAAAATTCACCTAGATTTCTTTGACTACATCAATTTTCAAATTTATTGGTTTGACGGGTTCATGATGTTGCTGTTCCTAAAAGATGTTTATAAAACAAATCATTGAATTTTAGGAATGTCTTTGAATTTTATGTCACACCAAGTAACTTGTCCACTATGGATTGTCACCATATCTTTTTGCTATTTGTTTATTTTTTTCTTTTTTTATTATATTTCCTGTGGTTTTTACCTTATGTTGATATTTGTTGAATTATTTAACATATTAGGTACAGTTAATGGCGAATCTGAACAAGATGATTCTAAATTTGAGGCCAACCTGGATGATTTAGCAAGACCTAGTCTGAAAACAAAACAAAAAGGGACTTGGAATGTAATTCAGTGCACTTGCCTAGTATGTGCGAGGCTCTGGGCTTAATCCTGTCTGGTAAAAAAAAAAAAAAAAAACTTTTAAGAAATGCTGCAATATATAGTACATAAAGTGTATATATGTGGAGATATAAAGCAGTATAATCTATTATTCCACAAAAAAGAAACATAAATAGCCAACTATCAAAGGATTATTTGCTTCTGTAAGAATCGGATAATATGGATGGAAACAACTGATTTTTATTTTAATGAAGGATTCAAAGTAATTGCTTATCCACAGGACTGGCAAGAAATTGCAGAAAATGAAAACTTTCTTTTCTACTGATAAATGTAAAAATCATCTCAATTCATGCCAGAAAGCAGTTGAAAATATATCTAACAAATGCGAAAGATAGAAATCTTTTGAACCCACAAATCTGTATCTAAAACCTTATCTAAAGAGATTATCACATGATAAGGAGTATTTTTCTAGCTGCATTGACTATACCATAGAAGAATTGGGACTCTTAAGTATCTATCAATACAAAATTTAGTAAATAAACTCTGGCTGATTTATGTAATGGCCATTAAAATAATACAGATCTATATGGACTGGTCTGTAAAATATTAATGATGTGTTACTTAGTAAAGAAGGAGGATATAATACAGCATGTGTAGAACAATTCTGTATTAGAGGTTGATAACTTTTGCTAAAAAAAAATCAAGAAGTAAATATTTTCAATTTTGCAGGTTATATAATCTCTGTTTTAATATTCAACTCCCCTGTTGTATACTGGAGAAGTAACTAAGGACAATGTATAATCAAGAGAAAATGGTTGTTTTCCAGTAGAATTTTATTTGGAGAAATAGGCAATCATTTAAGATTGTTAGTCTCTATCACATATGCAAAAATTTGTGTGCAAGAGAGACAGACACAGAGAAAATGAATGAATATACATCCATGAGGAATGATCTAAAGAGACAGTGAATGTTTAAATGAATGTATTACAATAGGAAACACATTGACAATAATCTCCCTCAAAATACTGAGATACTCTCCCTTGTTTTGAACATGCTTATCCTATCATTCTTGGCAATATATCCTCTTCTTTTTTCATTTTGAGTTTAAAAAAAAAACTTAAACATGCACTGTATTTTTCAATCATCCCTTATATATATATATCTGGAAGTATGTTCACCTGTAGTCAATAGTGGATGACCGCGGGAGATTCTAACTGACTTTGCTTGCTATATCATATACTTCTGTATTATTTAATTCATCAAAAATAGGTTTGTTGCATAACATAGAATTAAGAATTCTAAGATCTTCCATGCTACCAGATAAAGTAATGTTTAAATATAGTTCAACATTTTTCATATATCAGATAAAGAAATATTTAAATATAGTTCATTATTTTATCTGCTACAAAATCACCTCATGCCTGCATTACTATACATACTTCTTTTTTTGGTAATCTCTTTGCCCTTTGCCCTGGATGGATTCTCCATCCAGTTATATATACTATATATTTTTTACAAAAGTATAAATATATTTTAAAATCTAGAATTCTATTATCTAAATCCTCTATACTATCAGAAATAATAATAATTATATATATAGGTTCTCCTATTTTTATACTGCTAGCTTCTGATTTTAGTTTCTATCCCTTTAACGTAGGTGGCCATCAAGGTTTTCTCTTTGTTTTCATCTGTTTCACCACATTATCTCTTTTAGCATTGTCATGTAAGAATTCATCTGGACATTCATACAAGTAGATGACAAGTAGCCAATTCTGCCTTGGGAATTTAATCTCACACCCACTTACAATAATCAGTTACCCGTAGCTACTTTCAGCTCCTTATGTAGGCTTTAGCTGTGATCAAACTCCTCTTCTATATGGGCCAATCGTGGATTTACTAACTCAGCATTAACATATGGCTTACCGTAACATACAATTTTGGGAACTTAGCTTTCCAGTATCTTTGAAAAGGCCCCTCGGTGCTTCTGAGAAGAGAAATATAAAAGCAGAGAGACAGTCTTACCTAAAAGAAGTAGATGTGTTGTGGTATTTAAGGAAGACAAACTAACAATTCTTAATTGTGGACTAGAGTTAGACAGGTGGAGCAGAAGGTCCACCAAAGATAACTGAGCTTTCTTGCTTGTGCAGATAGGGAGATGGCTACTGCTTTTCCCTGGGGGTAAAAGGCTGTCATTATATGAGAAACCAAAGTGAGAGGTCAGAATACCAGGCAGAGGGAAAGATAAATATTTCAGAAGGTGCAGTGTAGCAAGGCCTTGAATATGTGGAAATCATCATTCTTCTCTGGAAATTGCAATAGTCTAGTGGAATTAGAACACAATAGCATGGTTGTGGAGTAGGGACCAGCAGATAAGAGAAATGACTCTTGAAAGAAGCTAAAGCCTAAATGTGACAGGTCTTTGATCCCATGCTAGTTTACCTTATATTTATAATCAGCTTTTCTCAGAAATTTAGATTCATAGACTGCCGAAATTGTATATCCAATTGGATCAACATAGACTTGCCTTTCATTTTCTGAAGAAAAGTATTAAAATAACAGTGAAATCTACCATTTTCCTTTAAATCTCAAGAGACCTTTTAAAATACTTTCAGCTATACAAATTAAATCCTAAACTCAATATAGAAATTACAATTGCTATAGAGCTTTATAGTAATTATATTTAATTATGGAAATGAGTAAACACTAAACTTCTATTTGAAAAAAGGAACTCAGAAGGTAGTTAAACTTCAACACCTTAGACAAACAGCCACAAATCACCAGTCAAGTGGAAAGCTTGAGCAATGAAGAATAGTAGTAACAGCATTGCTGAGCCTTACCATATGATAACATGCTTAAAAGGGCTTGGCAAATGACTGGGCTTCCACTGTGCTGCAGGGAATGATGATTTATGTTTAATAAATAAGTTGCGTGCTGGGTAGGCTTTTTTTTCTTGAAGATGTGCTAGGAAAGCATTAGAGTTCATAGATTACTTTTAGAATTAAAAAATTATAATTTTGAGTGCTCCTTTTAAAACATTGACCTTCCTTGTGTGTTAGGAAATTTTAAATATCTGATTTATGTGATTGCAATACCCATCAAGCCTACCTTCATGGGCAATTACACATAAAATTAAACACAATGGCTTGAATTATCCAAATACTCTGTTATTGTTTTGCAACATTAATGGCTATCTTTCTTTTATTTTTCATTGTTTATCGTTTTCTGTTAAGGATTTCTTGAAAATGTATTAGTGAATATTTTCTCATTTATGGGAATTGTAAATTTACAGGAATTTCAGGAATAATACCAGAATTGACACAACTCTAAATTGTATTATAAAGGAAGCTAAAGAACATATAAATCATGCCAAAAATACTTAGGATTGGGAGGACTAGATGCCTTAGGGAATTGGTAATTTGATCCATAGCCTGTCACCTGTTAAAATTTATCCTGGGTCAGTAGTGACTGAAAATCATCACGACCTGACAGGTGTTCGGGATCGTGTGTAAATTGAAGTGGTAGCCTCGGTATAGTTCCTGCTTGACACGTGTATGCATTACAGAAACCACTGCAACATTAATTGATAACTATGCTGGCAATCTTGACTGAGGTGCCAAGGACTGACCTGAACTCTTTTCACCCCTACTAATGTGCCTTTTTAAATAGGTTCAACTGTGCTGTGTAGTAAAAACATGTATTTAGGCCTGCTCCTTTGACTAAAATTGGCCATCCAGAGTTTTTCAGAGTAGATTCCCTCATTATAACATCTGAGGCTTTTTTCTTGATGAATGTTTGTCTACCTTTTGAATCATTGACTAATATAAAGCATGACATTGTGGGTACTTTGCACAGGGACAAATAAACCTATTTCCCTAAAATACTCTCTCCTGACATTTAATTCTGAAGCATCAATATGCTCTTACATGTATAAGAATTTAAAAATTCATTATTATTCATTTATTAACTTTTGAAACAATTGCTTTTTCAATGAAGAAGTTAATATTCCTAATTTTAAAAACTATGTATATACTAGAGAGTCAAATAAATGAAACCCAACAAACTTGCCCTGCTGGTAATGGATGCAGGAGAAGAAATCAAGAATAATTGGTTCTCACTGATAGCATATATGAGGAAAACAGCTTCTTATTTTCAAAGAAGAGTCATAATGGCAAACAGAGCTTGAACTCCTACCCATGTTCACAACAAAATTATAGTTAGGAAGCAGGAAACCATACCTTCAGAAATAATCTAATAAATGCATTAATTTTACATGCCTCAGTGTCTACAACTTAGGAAGATTAATCTTTTGGAAGATGATTTGGAAGATAATTATACTGCAAAATGACGCAGTAGTTTTCTTTGGTTAATAGTTAAATAGTCTTTTAAAACTAGCAAATAAATCCTCCCAGAATTCTGTGAAAATAATCTTAAATGTCTTTTGTAGACAAAAATAAGGATGGTATGACATCTAATTGGTCTGCCAGAAATGGCAATAAATATACTGTCTCATGGTTAACAACATGTCTTTGCCTTATAGCTCACTAGCCTCATAATCATGAGGCAGATCAGTTTATCTGCTTGTAGAATATATTCCTGAATTCATTAGCAAAATGTACTTATAAATTAAGTAGTCCATAGATGCAACAGTAACAGATTGGCTGGTTATAAATGATTTATTTAGTTTTGTTGGCTTGCTGCTTCTATATAATTATTCTTTAACTCTTTATTCATATCTTTTGTCAGGTTGTCTTATAACCTTGAAATCTCCTTTTCTTATCCATTCTGTATCCTCACATCCATACTGTTCTTCCAGCCATGTAAACTTGTTTCTAGATTTTGATGTCAGTAGAGTCTTTTTCTAGTGCTCTCGTCGTTTCTCCACACTCATATCCACTCTCAATGGTGTAGATTTTTATTTTCACACACTTGTTAGTAGTGTTGGAATTAGTCATATTTGTATGTGTGGACTAAAGAGATATTATGGTTTGTTTAGCACATAGTGAATAGTCAGTAATATTTATTGAAAAAATGAATAATCACAGCTTCATTCTTTTCATTTTTTATATTTAAATGTTTTGTTGCATGTTTAAATGAGCTCTAGAAGACCTAGAGAAATATCTACAGATATGTACATTTACATATTTTTGCTTCTAACAAACTTCATTTTTAAAATCCTGACTATAATTTCATCAACTGGGAACTTTAAGGTAGTTAAAATGATTTTTAATTTGTATATATCTATTAAAAATAGCTAATGGACTTTTAAATTTTTTGACCAATTGTGTGGAAGTTGCATAAGTTTTATACTTTTACTCTAGGAAAAGTGGGAGAGGGCAAAATGGTTGAAGAGCTATAAATGGCTCAAGCCTAGCAGGCTGTGGTGGAAAAAAATTTCAACTTAATTATGTAAAACTTAAAACATTCTCTATAATAGTTTAATGAATCCCCATTGAGTTATAACCCACTTTAACCATTGTCAACCCAAGGCCAGTTTTGCCTTATCTATCCCCCAATCCATTTTTCTTGCTCTGGATTATTTTTGAAGGCAGATTTATTGAGGTCTTGTTTATATAAAATATTATGTACCCTTTTAGAGTATAAACATAGAAGAGTTGATACAAACTCCATAGAATACTTCCACTACCACATATTTTCCTCATATTATTTTATGTCTTTAACCACTCTCAGCTAACAATTACTGATTTGTTTTTGTTTGTAGCATTTTGAATTTTTCTGGAATATCATGTAACAATTCAAATAGCAGGTAATCTTTTGTGTTGACTGCTTTAACAAAAATGTTCTGAGAGTTTTTCATGGTGTTGCATGTATCAGTAATTTATTCCTTTGTATTATTGTTCACTTGTATGTGCCACAAGTATGTGCTTTATTTTATTGATGTGCCACAATTTTTTTATTCATTCAACAGGTGCCTCTCATTTAAACAACATTTACATGTTTTTGCTGTTTGGGGCTAGTATGAGTGAAAAAATCCTGAACATTCACAGATATATATATATATATATATATATATATATATATATATATATATAGTTTATTTCTTTTGGGTGAATATATAAGTATAGAATTGATAGGTAATATGATGAATTATGTTTATTTTTACAAGAGATGGCCAAATTGTCCTCCAAAGTGTACTATTTCCTTGACTAATCAATGCATTTCAGGGCAAAATTTCATACTATGAAAACTTTCCAAATTTTTCATTTTAAAATTTCTGTTACTAATATATCTATAAAGTGCTTGGTTATTTTTAATACTCAAAGAAGTAAGACTCATTGAGGCAACTATCAAGACTTCTTGGTGCTTACTTTTGGCAAGATCCTGGCTAGAGTTATCTTGGACAGACTATAATGCAGCCTTGCCAACTATGTGCTCCCAAAATCACAGTGTGGCTATGGGCCATGGCACAGTACAGCTGACTCGGTCCTTGCAGCATGTTTGGATTTAGGAAAGTCAGGGCTTACGTCAGGCTATATCTTACAAGATTGCAGAACCCTAAAGGCTCACTTTCTGGTTAAGTGAGTGTGCCACAGGACAAATGAGCCTTACGTGTGGAATCAAATATGTTCTTCTTAGAATTAAAAAAAAAAACATCATTTCTGTTAAACATTTTAGAAAGAAAGAGTAAACAATAGCATCCTAGTACAGGATCCTTTAACCTGGTGAAATAATTTGATTAAGTCAAGAGTTCCAGTTTCTTTACAGTATTTTTTTAATCATCAGAGTTTTAGAAGGTTCTGGATTTAAGTCTATCACACATTTACACCTTTTTAAAATTTTAAAGATAATAAAATCCAGCAAAACAAAACAGAACAAAGCCAATCAAAGCAAAGCAGTGATATTGGTACAGAACTTTGAAGCAGGATACTAGGAAAACAACAATGACCACCATAGCATATCTTTTTATCTTCATAATAGTCGTCCATTCCATCAGATATATATAGCAAAATCAAATCAAAACAAGACAGAACAAAACCAATCAAAACAGAATATTGAATAAAGCAAACACAGTTAATTAGAACAAAGCAAAACAGTAAGAACAATATTGGATTTCAAAGACAAGATGGAAGGAAATCCCCCATATTCGCTATATTGCATACTGTCATCCTCTCAGTAGATGCTCAGACCGCTGATCCCAGGCCTGCAAAGTCAACCAAACAATACAAGTATTCAGTTGCTTTTTGTACCTCAGTTGCTATCAACTCACTTTGTCCTCCAAACCAGCCAGTTGCCTGGGGCGAGGAGGGTGATTCTCAGCCAGCCCACTGGTAGGCTCACAGGAGGTGCTACCTGACTTTTCTCTTCCTGGGCCCCGCATGGCTTGTGCAGCTGACCAGAAAGGCTGGCTAGTTGGCTTCTTGGTGGGCTCCTCCCAGTCCCAGTATGGCTGACTCTCCACATTTCCAACTTTATTAGAAAACTAAAGGTGTTTTACTTAGCCCTTATTTTGATATGCTATAGTCATATATATATATATATATATATATATATATATATATACACACACACACACACACATTTCATTTTCACCTACCATTTATTGCATGCCACAGTGAGGCCTTTTACTAGATATCTAGTGTACCCCTTAAGGTTGGTTTAAAACTGCTGGAGAAACTTTCCAGAAGCCTAAGTACACAGCTTTCTTTAGGAAGGTGCAAGCACTCTCTATTCTATGGTGTAAATACACAGGAAATATTTTATGCTAGTAGGTAAATTTTAGCAATTTATAAAAGAAGGAATTGATATATTGTCTTTGAAATTTATTGCACAGCATAATCAATAAATCAACCAAGAAATTCTGAGATCTCATCTTATTTTCAAAGAAAACCAAATAGCCTCTTGATGATGATGCTGATGATTCGTTGACTTAAAGGAAAGTTCCTGTGAAAGGTGAAATGGCTCTATCTACAGGGTAGACATCCTCGGAGTTTATCTATTGAGTAGTCATACTTGGCTTCTTCCAGCTTTCTAAGACCCAAGCTGATTCTTTGCCATAGTTACCCAGACTGAGAGATGGATATAGTTCCACAATAATATTCATTTATACTAAATGTCATAGATAGTCATTCAGAATCTGTCTAGGATACCCAAGAATTTAAACACAATTTCTATCTGCATCATAAGTGAATCTGAAGCCAGGGCCAAAAACTTGTGAAAAAATGCTATTCAAAGCTTGGAAGGAAATGTCCTTCTTCTTGAACTCTTAAGTTTTCCAAGTATCGAGGAAATTGACTTTCAGAGAGTGAAAGGCAAAGACAACTCCTGGACAATGATGGTCTTGGCTATATTTAAAGAATAGACTCCACTGCCAGAACAGGAATATGTTCAGCTAATAATTTAAGAACAGTTTAAGAGGACTAAAAAAATCATAGTGAAGTTTGTTTTACAAAATGCAAAGCTCAGCCAGTGCCCATGTTGCTCTGGAGCCAAAGTCAATCTCAATGTATCGATAGTTTTTCTTCCTTGGTATCCACAGTATGATTCCAGATCTACTAGCAGTGAATTGTAATCATCCTAAACTGGAAGTGAAGAGGTATCGCTCTCTTTATTTTCCTCAATGGATTTCACCTAGCTCTTAAAACTTTTCTCCCTCTACTGGGCCTGCTGATCAGAAGTACCTGTTTTGGCAATTAAAATTTTAGATGAAAATGTTCTAGAGATTTGTACAATATGAGTATAGTTAACACTACTGAAAAGTACTTGTTAAAGTGGGTAAATAGTAAATTGTATGATATTTATTTTAAACTAACACAAATAAATGAGAGGTTGGTGGGGGGAGTTGTCTGTTAGTCTCTTAGAGCCTTTCTCACACCAAAAGTTTCTTTCTTCACCTTATTCTGCTTTTCCAGATGAATTTGAAACAGGCTCACTTAGCTTTTGAGGCATTGCACAAGGGTTCTTTGACTCTACAGGGTTCTTATTATGTAAGATGGTTCATTTTACTTGGAATCAATGCATTATCTTCTCCTCTTGATGTAAGTACTTTAATTTAGCTGAGCTTCCTGATGGTTGAGTGTCCTGTACAAGTAATGACTTGTGTACTGCTAATTCCATCTGGTTTTGGGAAACGCTGTGCTGGCATTTAATGTTGATGACTGTACAGTTGCCTCCATTTGTGATGTCCTCATACTCTAGGCATAAACCTAGCAACCATCCAGCAGCCCATTCAATAAACATACTCCCTCAGACACCTGGTATCTCAGATACTTTCTTAGAAACCATCTGGAGAGTTCAGGGTCCAGTATAAATGCCTTAGTCTAGGCAGTTACTCATTTATTGCTACTCAATCACTGTGGCACCATATTAGATACTGTACCATGCTGAGCAGAATTCTTTTAGGCCTGACTCTCCATGCTACACAGGAATCAGAGCATGAGCTCAGTCCTCTTTGATGCTCTCAGTTTGCTTAGATTTTAAACTCAACCTACCTCTGTCAAGTCAGTTTTGCCCTCCAAAATGGGACAAGGACACTTGAAAGTGATCTTTCATTTTATTACCTCTTTTATCCTTTTCAACTTCCCTTCAAAAATCGTGTCATATCCCAATATCCTCAGTAGTGTTTCCTCTCCTATTCCAGGTTCAATAAGCCTTAGCATAGTAGTTTACCCTTGGTGACCAAAATCTACCAGGAGGACAAGGGGGAAAATTGCCAAGAAGGAAAAAATTAGGTGATAAATAATGTTTAAATATTGCTCACTTCATTTTTTTTTTCTCTTTGAGACAGGGTCTCACCATGTAATTCAGGTTGGTTTTGAACTCACTGTGCAGCCCAGGCTGACATGAATTTGTGATCATCTTCCTGCCTTAGCCTCCAGAGTGCTGGGATTACCGGTGTGCATTACCAGGCCTGGCTCATTTTTCTAAATTCTTAAAGTAGAAGCTGGGATGATTGATTTCCTTTTTCTATAATATGAAATTTTATAGGTATAAATTTTATTCAAGCACTGATTTAACTACATCCTATACAGTTTACTATGTTTTGTGTTTGTTTATGTCTTTTTGAGACAAGGTTTCATTATACAGTTCAGGCTAGCCTCAAACTCCAAGCAATCCTTCCAATCCTCCTGCCTCAGCCTCCCAAGTGCTGGGATTATAGGTGTGTGCAACCATGTGGCTCTGTTGTATTTTAATTAGCATTTATGTTGAAATACTTTCTTTTTCTTTTTTTGAGGGGGGAATTTTGAGACAGGGTCTCACTATGCAGTTCAGGCTGCTCACCTTGTAGCTCGGACTGGTCTCAAACTTTAAACAATCCTCCTGTCTCAGTCTCCTGAGTGCTGGGATTATAGGTGTACGCCACCATTCCTGGTTTATTTTGAAATATTTTCTAATTTATCTGATTTGATCTATGGGCTGAGGTATAGCACCCTGGTAACATACATGCTTAGTATCTGTAAGGCTCCAGATTCAGGTTTTATCACAAGGGAGAGAGAGAAAGAGCAAGGGAGGGGTAGATATTTAATTTACAAGTATGTGGGAGTTTTCTAGATATCTTTTTGTTATTATTTTCAAATTTAATTCCATTTAGTCAGAGAATGCAATTTTGTTCTGTTTTGGTCCTGATAAATGTTTCATGTGCAACTGAAAATAATTTGTTTTTAAAAAAATTTTGTTCGTTTCAACTGAGTGCCTTTGCAGACTTTTCCCTTTTCATAATCCCAATGTCTTGTTCAGTGTATTTCCAACATAAGTCTAATACATGTTTTTCCAACTATTGCCCAAATACTGGAAGCAAACCCCCTACATTCAAATTTTGGTTCTGCTTTTCACTAGCTGTGTGAACTAAGTGAAGCTTCTTATTTCTCTGTGCTTTAGTTTCTTCCCTTATAAAATATGGATAATAATAGTCTCCCCCTACAGATGAGATAATCATATAAAGGACTGTGAACAGTGCCTGGAACATACAGTAAGTACTCAATGTTAGATATTAATAGATTCTTACTTCTCTCCCCTAAATTAGTACTTTCTAATTGAATTCAGTTGCTCCCATAGTCATCTGCAGGAGTGTGTGTGTGTCTCTCTGTGTGTGTGTGTGTGTGTACTATTACATAGAATTCAGGAAATCTGGCATTAAGAAAAATTAAATCTTTAATTCATATTGAATTAAAACTTGACATCTTTCCATTCTAACTGTATTTTATTTGTTCTTGTGTAATCAAGTGCATTTAAACCATTATTTTGAGAAGTAATTTGTAGGCTTCCTGGATTTCAAAGGTATCTTAGTACAAAAAAGGTTAAAACACCTTATTTAAAGTGAGTTTTTAGAAAATGATATCTAACCATATTGCTTCCTTCTTAAAATGTTGCACTGGCTGTTGTTACTGATAGTGTAAAGTTTAAACTACTTGGGAATCGTAAAACCTTGCCCTTGTCCCTATATCCCCATTGGTGATCACTTAGTCCAAGGCCCTGTTCCTCCAGCCTTGCAGAACTATGTGAGGAGCCTGGCAGCCATCTGCTCTCTAATTCCTGCATTTGTACAGTTTGTGTTTGTTTTAGAATGCTGTTCTTCCTTTCCCATTTACTCTTTCTCTTTACTTACTCATCAAACGTGTGTTTATTTTTTAAAACTTTTAACATCACCTCCTTAAAGTCTCCATGGACTTCTAGGTGGACTCAGGACACCTTCCTTTCTTTTTTCACAACACTCAGTGTGAGCATCACTGTGGTTGTGGACTGTCAACTGGGCACCATTGGTCCCATTTTATTAAAGTGCTTCTTTTAATATTTCCTTTTTTAAAAATCTCACTATACGGTTCTTTGAGGAATCACTATGATTTATTCCTCTTCTGTCTTCTCCATATGCTTCTTTCAGGAGTCTCTAAAACTCTGTAAAAGGTAAAGTATAATAGCCCACCAATATGAATAGAATTGATATCTTATTTTGGAGTAAAAGTACCAGAGACATTTGGAATTGGTTTTGATCCCAGTTCTTGTGGTAACAGTGGAGGAAAGCATTACTCCTTTCAAAGGCTGAGTGACAGATTGAGTAGGTAAATCAACTAAAGGGGTGATTGGAGAGAAGCTTTGTGATCTGGGAGGAGAAGGGATGATACATTTCCCCTCTGGAGTCATGTGATACGGGCTTCGATAGAGGTGAGGGATGCTTTACTGAAAGGACTTTGTTAATGTGATCCATGCCTACAGAGAAATGGGAATTAAAATACAAAGAGAGGAGATTCATTAAAGATTTTGATGGAATAAGTGAATGAATGTATGTAGAGTTCAACAGGTCATTCCCAACTAGCCAGAAGCCCTATTATTCTCAAATATCCTACTGTTTTCGCATTCATCTGTATTGATTGTTGTTAGATTTCAAAGGGATTCCTGATTTAACCCCAGGCCTCCTATGCTATTACTAAATTATATGAAAGTGACTTTTCAATGCATGAATACATGTGATTGTTAGGATAAGTCTCCACTGGGTTTCATTCCAAATTCCTACTCAGCATAGATAGTATTATAAATGATGACAACTATAGTGGTCATCTGAAGTCACATTTATAACATAATATAGTTAAGATTAATTAAAGATTTCTAAAGTAAATATCCATTTACTTTAGTAAAGTAAAGTAAAGCAAAACCATGAAAGTGTTAAAAGAAATTTCAGATGCATTTTAGAGTAAATAATTCTAGCTTTCATCATAAAGGACTAACTTCTTAAACCCACAAATTAAAAAAAAAAACTTAATAGAAAAACTGAGAAAAGCATAAAACCAAACAATTAATAGAAAAGAAAATACAAATGAGCCTTAAGTGAAAAAATTAATAACTCTACTCAAAATAAAAAATGTAGTTAAAATAATGATCAGATACATTTTTCACCTCTCATACCAGAAATATGAGTATCAGTGATATAATAGGTAATCTCATACATTGTTAATGGAAATGTAAATTGGTACAACCTTTAAAAATAAAAATTATATTTTCTATTAAAGATAAGTGTATTCATTGACTTTTCAAAGGAATTTTTTCACGGGAAACACATACAGTGTCGTTCCCTTCATTTAGTACACATGGGCATTGTCATGTAAACTAAAGAAACCTTCTTGTAACCACAGAGACAACCCAAGAACCAAGCAAGTACATGGCAGAAAGAAGAGGTAGAAGGAATCTAAGTCTTTATGCATATTATTGAGCTACTGATTATACTGTTCCTAGAACTATTTTATATCTGGATTTATATGAAACAATATATTTCTCTGTTGTTTACACCAATTTAAATTGAGACTCCTGTTATTTATAGCTGAAAATACCCTAAATAAATACATGTATGTACATATTTTATGTATATATCTATACACACCACACATAGTACACATATTTAAATTTGCATATAAAATTATTAAATGTACTACAACTATTTCCCTATATATGAAATATGTTATTTCCAGTTTTAAAATAGTAAATCACTGTTTTTATATAGATCTAAATATTTACATCTAAGTTTTATTCAGATAAAATTTTAAAAGGAAAATAACTATATAGAAACTCTAATGATCTTGTTAGTGAAAGAGAAAAGTTTTCAACAAATCAAACAATTTATTTGAGCAAAGAAAAATTTTCTGGTCAGGCAGCTCTCAGAACTGTCAGCAGGAAAGCTCCCCACGTGGGCAGGTGGCATTTACAGACAGATGTGGAAATGAGGCACAGAAACAGTTTGAGCATAGCTCCACCTTTGCATTGTTTGGACATAGTCTGATCATTTGGCAGCAGATGATTGGTTTAAGTTCTGCTGCTGTAATTGATGTCCAGCTATTTGTTAGAAAATATACTCCCCCAATTGTCTTTTAGTTTGTTTACATCCTAAATTAAGTTTCAGTTCATTATATAGTGACCAAAGCTCCAAGTCAACCTCAGGCTGACTTAGTTTAACATTCCGAATTGAGAAGGATGAGTCAGGCCCTCTCCGCAGTCAATATATAAAGTGGCCATTGCTGATCACCCTTACTAATAATACTAAATATTAACAGAAATTTTAGTGCATTTGTTGGTAAAGCATATAATTTTTTTAGTAGGAATTAACAATGTAATTAAAAGGCTTTATTTTGTTATGGAGTACTTGTCATATAAGAATAAAAAGAAGTAGCAAACTGTTTAGCTTTTAAGTTCAAAAGTTTAAGCTCAGGTATCAAATATTAATAGTTTAGTTATTGAACAGAGTGATTCAATGGGCCAGAACCTGCTCCTATATCTTCTTATGTAAAGATTGCATGAGCTGACAATGAGAGAATTTGTTAAAGGGAAAGAAATGTTTAGAGGCTTCAGATGTTGGTCTTTTGATACTGGATGTCATAGGTGGAAATGAATGTAAAAAGATAGAGATACATTATGTATCTCATTTAAATGCAGATACTTGAGGACAAGGAGGGGTACTACTGGACATCATTTTCTGAGTGTGGTCCAGGAAGAAGATAAGTATTAATAGAGTGGTTTTCTGTGATGTTGAATGCCTGAATGGCGATACAGCATGAGAAGGCTTGAGGTAAGAGTTGAAGTCAGTTTTGCAACAATTAAAAAAATTTTTTGCATCTCTATGACAGATGTGAAAATTGCACCACTATATTTGTATACATCAGGTTTGTACCTGTCATAGTCACTTTTTTTAGTTATGAGTCTTTCTGAGTGTCATATTCCTCATTTTAAAACTGGAGATTATATATATATATATATATATATATATATATATATATATATATATATATAATGTCGTTTTCTCCTTTACATACTCATGTGTCTTATCCAAGATCCTCTGAGTTATTTATTCTTTACCAAGTTGAACAACATATATGAAGACCAGACACAACTAACCAGGTAATATACCAATTAAGACTGTTGTCAAATTCTAGCCCCTAACCGGGCATGGTGGCTCATGCCTGTAATCCCAGCACTCGGGAGGCTGAGGCAGGAGTATCGTTGCGAGTTCAAAACCAGCCTGGGCTACAAAGTGAGCTCAAGGCCAGCCTGAACTGCATAACAAGACCCTGTCTCAAAAAGACAAAAAAAAAATTCTAGACCTTGTCACAAATTCTGGCATTGAAATTCCACTTTCTTTTCATCTCACTATTTATAGACCACATATTTCTATCAACAAAGGAAGGTGCTCTGCCTGCCTTTGGTTGCTTACCTATTTCTTCCATAACATGCCTACTTGATATAGTAAATTAATAACCTGCACATCAAATGAAGCAACCAACAGGGTGAAGAGATGACCTACAGAATTGGGAAATAAAATTGCCAATTACTCTTCAGATAGAGGACTGATATCTGGAATATATAAATAACTCAAAAAAATTATACCTCCCCAGGTTTTAAAACCCAACAACACCACCAAAAAAATACAGGCATTTGAAATGAGTGCACATTTCTCGGATGAAGGAGTACAAATCACCAATATGTACTGTACATTAAAAAAAATTCAGTATCTTTGGCCATTAGAGAAATGCAAATCAAAACAACAATGGCATTTTATCTTAGTCCAGAAAGAATGGCTAGAGCCAAGAACTCAAAAAAAAAAAAAAAAGTCAACAAAGTTGTAGGTAAAAAGGAACCCTTCTGAATTGTTAGTAGGCATGTAAACTAATACAGTTATTATGGAGAAATCAATATGGAGATTCCTCAAAAAACTAAAAACTGAAATTTCATTTGATCCAGCTATAGTCCTTCTGGGTAACCTCCTAGAAAGGCAGAGGTCATTGTATTAAAGTGACACATGTACAACCATGTTTATACTAGCAGCACAACTCATAATAGCTAAATCTTGGAAGTGGGCTATATGCCCAGTAACAGAAGAATAGATAAAGAAAATGTATTTATACACAACGGAGTATTACACAGTCATCAAGGATAAATTTGAGACATTTCTAAGAAAATGAATCTACCTTGGATCTATAATGATAAGTAAAATAAATCAGACATGGGAAATAGGTATCTCGTGGCTTATCCTATGTGAGAAACCCAAAGTATAAATGATTTAAGGAGTAAAATCAAAGATGATACAAAGCAGGGAAGCTGTGGAAATGAGAAGGGGTTCTAGGGTTGGAGGAAGATGACTGGGAGAGGAGGGAAGGAGAAGTAAGAAGGACCAAAATGCAATATGTATATTGCCAGATGCAATATAACCAATTTGTTACACATCACAGACACATGCTAACATGTTTTTTAAATCATAGAAATATGCTTTAGTCTATGAGCATACAGGAAGATAGCTAATTTCTATCAACTCTACATAACTGCTTTAGATTTTGTCTGACTCTGGCTCTATAAGGAATTTGTTTACTATAAGACACAGATTTAGAATTCAGGACAGTTTTGCTAGCTTCCAAAGCATATGTACAAGTAGGGGGACTATTCTTATCTACCTTCTTTGTCATAATTTACATCCTATGGCACCTGCTTAGTTCAGAACCCCAGAAGACCTGGGATTTCTCAGTAGAATCTTTCACCTAGGATGCTGGCAACCACATCATTCACTCTGTTACTTGAAATGCCTGAGAAGTATGCAGCTTTTCAGGAAGATATTCTTGGAACTTGAGACCAAATGGTTGCCTCAGTGACTTCCCGATTATTTCCAATTAACAATTTGGATTTTCTCCCACAGTTACTTCATTGTGCTTAGTAAACTGGTGGTTTATGCTTGATTTCCACTTTCAGAATTCTATCTCAGTATTATCAGGCCCTAATGGCGTCATGTAGGCAACTTTCTTGTGTTGATAGGTTTTGTTTTTGGCTGGTTGAAGGTAATGCCAGAATTCTGTGTTTCTGGGAATAGAGCCAAGAGACGTTTAGCTTCTTAGTCAGAGTTAGTGCCCGTGGGAGCGGATATGGGAAACTCTTGTGAAGGATCTATGGCCAAAACCGCATAATCAAATTTTGTTCTGAATAAGATCCTTCATAAGACATTAGGAAAAAACTCCTAACACTTGTAGGAAAAGTTTTAACAGAATAAACTTGAATGACTAAGAAAACAAACTAAAGAGGTGAATTTGTAGGCTAACCTTTTTACATTTTGGGTTTAAACTTTTCTTTAAGATTAAATGAATCAATTAACTGTTGGCCTTTCTCAGAACATCCACAGATCTCCTTAGGATCAGAATCTGGGATATGTCTCAGATTTCTGTAAGTTAATTCTATGACAAGTATTTTGCCTGTACTGCATAGATGGAGCTAAACCCAGAAAACTATAAACTCAATTTTTAAAGAAAGTAAGATATGTGTTTGTGTTTCATAAAAATACATCCTTTGTTATGAAGCAGAAATAACACTATACTACCAAAAAGTTTTCTTCCTTGCAGTAATCCAAAACTGGAATCATTTAAAGCTAAGTATGCGTGTCTGATTCATTGCCAAGGTATACATTTCTGTATCGGGAATATTTAATGTAATGTTAAACTTGATATGGATAATTAGAACTTTATAAGCTATATTATGAGGAAGTTGTTTGTCATTGTTATACACACAATTTATGCAAATTGGGCATCCCCATGTGTAAAATCTTATACTAAGTTACATCTTATATTCTTGTTAGAGTATGATACTCATTGAAATATTTTGATATGAACTTAGTAATACCATTTTACATTGCTTGACATCTTATTCAGGGATGACCAAATTGAGTAGAGTTTATCTTGGTATATTTTTCAGTGTGTAAACTAGAATTGAATTGACTGTGCAAATGAAATTTCAACACTGGATGTCATATGCTGGACAAATCTTAACTTTGCCTGTGGTTTAATTTCTTATAGTATTGGTAGGATTCATATGTTTATTTTAAAAAGTGATAATTTGATATTCTAAATGAATGTTTATCATGTTATAGCTTTAATAAATACTATTAGAATGAATAACAAAAAGTTCAATATTTAAATTTAGATTTATATTACCACATTTATAGTAATTATTAACTGTTTACTTAGGAAATTATATCATAAGAGAATTTTAACCATCTCCTTCATTAAACTTAATCACTGATTTATCTAAGTCCCTTAACTGCTAGAGATAAGACAGATCACACCCAAATTACTTATATATGGTGTTACATTTTAGGATTTGCAGATACTTTGCAGTTATTTTGCTATTCATTTTGAAAATTGATGCTGCCAGTGCTCAGATAAAGTGCCAGTATCATTAGGTGCTGGGAAAAAGATGTAGCTTTCCTGTGTTCCTGTGGCTTCGGAACTTGTAACTCTAGGCCCATATATCCTTGCCAACTGCAATGCATTTGGAAATTGAACCTATGAAAAAATATAAATAGTTTTCAGGTGAAGGAAAAAAGAAATGAAACAGACATAACTAGTCCTTGCTTTTGTATGTGTATAGGAGCTTGACCAGGACCAATTTAGCTTCACTAGTGAAAGTTTCACTCATGAAAACTAGAATAACAGACTCAAAGTTTCTAAACCAACTTTTGTGCTAAACCATTACACTTTTATAATAAAGTGAGAATCAGACATCCACAATCAATGATTAAAACATAAAAGTGTTCTGTCTTTCAAAAATGTGAAAAGTTTAATATAATTTACATTATCTCTACACATTAGATGTAAGAAATTTCACTTAATTATCAGTACAATGACTTTGATTAACAAAATCTCAATTTACAAAATAGTAAATTAATGCAGAAATATATTTATTATCAAATTATAAAATAAAATTAACAGTTCATATTGAGATATCATGTTTACTATTCATTTCAAATAATGGTGTTAATCATTTTGGTATGCATATTAATAAGTATTAAAATAATGGAACGTCGAGATTTGAGTACAATGACAGTAAACCATTGAAATTTCACATTCACATTATACAGCCATCATGAATCTATCAGTGAATGTTAATAATGTAAAAAAATATAAAATGATTGTAATATAACTTTTGACATAGGAGTTTTAAGACCACTATTTGACCTGCTAATTTACTCTGAAATATAAGCAGTTGCTTTCTGTGATACATGACATATCTTTGTGCCTTAATACTTAATTTGAAATATTCTTAGTGTAAAAATATATCAAAGTAAATAAAAAAGGAGACACTTATTTACAAAACAATATTGTATACACATTATATAAATGCAATTGTTTCAAAGTCTTTTATACAATATTGATAGAATCAGTCATTTCTGTTATTTTACCATAAAACTGTAATGTTGCAAAGGCAGGCTATAATTTTGAAGTTTTGATAGAGATATACATTATTTGACTGCCTCTTAAGAATACACAGGTTCTTTAAGTATGTTGTAAAATTGAAATTTGACCCCTAGATTCTTCTTTCATAAAGAAAATCCATTCCCCATTTGAA
The DNA here is from genome assembly GCA_004027455.1 of Hydrochoerus hydrochaeris. Lineage (NCBI taxonomy): Eukaryota > Metazoa > Chordata > Mammalia > Rodentia > Hydrochaeridae > Hydrochoerus > Hydrochoerus hydrochaeris. The sequence goes on from PVLA01001073.1 coordinate 323,997, forward strand.
GGTGTATGAAAATGCACCTGAAGAAAGGAAAAAGTTATTATTTTACTCAATACTTTTGATTTGATAAACCTGACAACATCAGCCACTCTGTCTATTGTATTAGCACCATTGGCATGGATTGTTAATATTCTGACCAATTGTAATAGGAATGGAAACTTGCATATGATATACCATCACTGTTTTTGTGGAATTTTGTCTTACCAAGTATGCTTTCATACAGTATAAATTCAAGTGTGTAAGGATGTTTGAAATGATGATATGTAACAATCCTATATTTTATCAATACTATATATGGTAGATTTTTCCATAAGTGCAAGTGAAACTGTAAAGAAACAGACTTTAAAGCATACTCCTTTTATTCACCAGAACACAAGGAGAATAGCTTTTTTTTCCTTGCTTATGTTGTAACTGTAATATATATGAACATAATTGTAATTTGATCTCCTTCTAGTTCAATAACTCTGGAAATTATAAAATTTCCTGTTAAATTATTTTTTTGATGGTTAAATGCCAACCATTGCATATATTCTCTCTTTTAGTTCATATACTGTAGCCGTACTTAAGTGACTATGGCATACTCTAGGCCTATAGCCCATAACACATAAATTTCACAGTTTCAGAATTGTTGAGGGGAAGACCTTCCATGTTTTAGGAAGTTATGAATTTAATATAAATCTCATGAGCACCCACAGCGGTCTACTACCATGGCTGGAATTTTCCCATATATTATTTGTTCTTTGCCATTAAAATATAACATATTTATTGGAGACATTTTTGTCGGAGTACAGCAAGGGCCTGCTGAACCTCTGGGGTTTGCTTGGTGTACCAGATGAGTATGAGGATATTTTTGTAAAAATACAAATTCACACTCTCCAGAGCAATAATTGGCCTTGTATCTTTTGGGTGCAATGATCCAGTCCCATCCAAAAGCTTCAAAATCCACTGTTAGAGGGTAACGACAGCATCGTGATTCTGTTGAATGTTCATCACAGTCAAGCCCAAAATCTCTTCTGGATCTTTTTGGTGTATCTGTTACCTTGACCTCTAAAAAGGGATTCTGTGTGGAAAGGAAGAGTAATTAGTAATATTAATAGAGCCTGAAACACTATCCTACCTTAAGAAGTCATTATTAGAAGAAATTAATCATTTTGCTTATACCACATATTTTAAAAATGCAATATTGAGGAATTTTAATTCACTTTAAGCCTATCTTTCTCCTTATAGCTCAAACAAGTATAATAGCAATATAGATTTCCCTAGGGCCAGTTCATTCTATGTGTTTTTAACATTTGTTTTGAGTGTCAGACTTCCTAGCACATAATAGAGGCCTTGAAAATATATATGGTAATAAACTGAGGTGTTAGAAAAGGAGAAAGAGAGGAGAGAGAGAGATGAGTTTTTTATCTTCATGATTGTTGATTACATGTGTTGGCTAAATATATCTGATGATTCCTGGAGAGACAGCTATCCATTCATCCTCTCTTCTTTAGGTCTTTATTAGGGATGACTTGGATACCAAAACAAAACAACTATCATCAAGCAGCATAGGGATTATAGTGAGGAAAAGAAAAGTGGGGTGATGAAAGGAATTTTATATGTATTGGGTTGAAAAAGATCCCTAAAAGAGGGAAGGGCAAGTTCATCAGAAGAGATTATTTGTTTTTCACTGGAAAAGTTTCTGTTCAGATATTTAAATAATAATTTGCTAGCACTGTTACTGCTCCAAACTTTGAATGCATTTGAAACTTTGCTTTCTTTTAAAGGGAAAAAAATCTGAGTAATATATTAACCATTTCTTTAATAATAAGTAAAACCTGTCACATTAGCAACTTTGGTAGTTAAAATATTATATCTAAAAACGCTATCTTAAATAACTGATAGTAGTTTTATCTTACATCAGAATGAAAGTAAACCTGGTAGCTGTTGCCAAAAAGAATATCAGTTTGAAAGCCAATAACATCCAAAGTACCACACAGAAAGAAAAATAGTTAATTTAGAAAGTGTATAGTCTTTTAAATAGTATGCTTTTATTCATAGCAGATTTGATTTGCTAATTATATAATCTTTATAACCAATCCCATTTTAATATTAAAAAGATAATTTACAGTTTATGTTTTGTTTCCAAGTATAACATATTGTAAATTTTGCCAATAAATGGAAATAAAAATATGGTCTGTTAAACAAGCAGAAACCTTTGAAATCAGAAACCTACCCAAGCCAGCAGAGTACCTTTAAGTTTTATATGAAGTTTTAAAATGGCTTTTAATAATCTTTATAATATTGAAGAGATTGTCATAGCTTTGGCCTGATTTATGGCACTCCCCAAGTAAACTCTTATGCAAGAATGCTAAGACAGTTGAGAAATAAGCTAGATAAGGGCCAGGGATTTAGCTCAGTGGCATAAGTGTCTCCCTGGCAAGCACTTGGTCATGAGTTCGAGCCCTGGTACCAAAAAAAAGAAATAAGCTAGGTGGTAAAGGTTAACTAGCCTAGAAATGAAAATGTTATTGGTATATTCCACAAAGATATCTATTATTATCTATTCCGTATCATCTATATCTATATATCAGTGCATTCAACTTCCCACAAATAATGAGCATATTCATAGGGAGGGTCTTAAGTATAAAATATTTCAGAAAGTATATAAACCCATGGATTACTTAATTTCTATAGATAAAAGCATTTTATTTTAATTATAATGTTTAAAGTGTTTTTTTCCTGCTTTATGCAGACCTAGAAATTTTCAACTCATTTGGGAGAAAGAAAAACCAGGAGGAAAAAAGCTTTGATTTTAGCCAATTATATAAAGTTCATATTTTATGCACATAATCTTGTATTATATCAATGAAAGGCACTTTATAGATCATTCTCAATCTGAATAAATTCTTCCAAAGAATCATGGTATAACTTTTTTTAAAAAACTTTATGCAAAGTAAAAGTATCGAGGGAGTGTTACATAGGATACGAAACTGGATATCTAACTTTACTGGGTACAGGGCTACTGTTGGAGTAAGATACGTTTGTCTAGCTTATGAGTATAGGAAATTGGCAGTTGTTTTCCACTATTATTCATTCATATTATAAATAAAAACGCAATGAGGTTATTAGAATATTATTTTCAGTTATCACTTACCAGCCCATCTTCTCCTGGTCCTGGGAAGGTTACAGCAAGATCATGCCCATTCTCATCTAAAGCTTTGATTTCAATGCCTAAGTTGGATTCAGGTTGTTTGAGCCAATTTTGCAACACTGTCTTCACATCAATGCTCTGCCAAATACCAGTGCCTGGGTTCATGTCAAGTTTCAGAGATCGAATTCCAGTATACCTTGTACCGTCTTTCATGGGTTTGATGAGTCTCAGGATTTGCACAAATACTGTTGTAGGAGTCTTAACGGGTCTCAGATATATCCAAAGTTGGGCCTTTACTACTTTATTGTATTGTATTTTAGAGCTAAATTTAAAGAAACAACATTTGGGTTTTCCTTCCACTTGCATTAGGAAATCAGCTATAAATGAATGAGAAAAAGTTATTAAAATAATTTCCCATTTAAAAAATGACAAAATCCCTCCATATTAATAGTTGAACAATTTCCCATGGGATAATGTATGCACTTACAGTTTTATAATGAAATACTATGTAAAACTTCATGAATTAGAAAAAGTATCAAATAAAATAATTACTCCAGATTTTCCAAATTTTAGTTGTATGTATTTTTAGCCATTTATGAAGAACCTAATTTCCCTTACAGAAACTATGGACTAAGAAGATTTTAAGAAGGAATAAACAGTGGATGAAATTTTAAAATGATGATGATTAGAATGAACAAGAGACACTGTGAAGGAACATCCACTTAGAATTCTTTGGGAATCTGAGTAGTTAGACTTACGGAGCAGCTGTACCAATCAGTCTGGACGAAGGAACCCTTCCCCCAGGCCTGAATTACCTGGGGACGAGACTCACTAAGCAACTTACTGAGCCTCAGGAATGAGCAGAAAATAATATACATCTGTTCTGTGTCAAAGGAACAAAACTAAGCAGGTAATTGGCACAAACATTTAGATGTCATATTCAAATATTCTTAAAATTATAAAGTTTTGTCTCTAGGGCCAGTCTGTCACTGTGAGCACAGACAACTAGCAATTTCTTTTTTTCTGTCCCCCCACACTGGGTTTCCCAAAATTATGTATACATAAAGAAAATCTACTCCAAGACTACTTGAAGGCAGTCTTAAATGAAAATTATTTGTTGCATTCTAATCTGATCACTTGATAAGGGAAACAATACTGTGAAAGTGTTTCAAATCTGGTTTAAAGTATATAAAATAGTGCAGTAAAGCAAGACCACAGACACAGGGCATAAAAATCTTTCTTATCATGATTTCTCTGTCAAGGTGCCTGTCTTCGTTTTAGCTGACTGAAAAAATGAATTTTGTGAAATATATTATTTTCACAAGCTATGATACCAAAGGTAATAGTCCTTCCCCTTATGAAGAATAGGTATTTTAGGAGATTATTAAGCAGTGTGTCTGCTTGGAAATTTTTAGCCTGAGTACCTCCAATGAGAGTACCATGATCAAGGTATAAGTAAGACTGTGTGAGCTATAACCTACCTGATTAAAATGTTTATTTCTTAGGACTTTTCTGATATTCAGCTCCTGATTATCATTATGCTTTGTTTACTTCATCATTGTCTTACTAATGCACTAAAAATTTAAATTTCTTTTTAATAGTTTTTAAAATTAAATATTATAATTTGTGAAGATCATAAAACACAATGAGAGATAGTTTTGAGTAAAAGAAATTACTCTAGATGTGCAGCAGTGCTTAAATAAGCTTAAATATTGAGCAAATTTATTCCTTTATTATTTGTGGAAAAAACTTAAAATACATATTTTAGACAAATACAATTCTGAAATTTTATGTAAGTTTTTAACATAGTTTTAAACAGTGTCTCTCAAACTTTTCCTTGATAGTTTTAGGCAGTGAAATCATAAGCATGCTATATCAAACTAAATAATATTAATGCTGTGCAAGCTTTTTAATTGTTAGCTTTTTATTCCATAAGAAAACATTCTGCAGATTTCAGTCTCAATATATTTCTCATAAAAAATCTTGAAAAAAACCTTTTCTCTCTTACTTACATACAAGCCAGGAGCTTGTTAAAAGAGCCTGAAAATAGATCTGTTTCTCATAAACACGAGAACAACAGTCAGCAGGATTGTTGATACACACTAATAGGAATACTTACACTCTGTAGGCATGGTAATGATTGTTTCCGTCGTAGCATGATAATCATCATCTTCCAAAGAGCCATCACTGCTGTCATCCCTCTGGACATCATACTGATCAATCAGTTCTCGAAGTGGAGGAGCCTTGGGTAAAAGTTGTCTTATGGTATCTTTGCTGATGTTAGGAGCTGTTTCCAGGCGAAGTTTACTGAGAATCTGAATTTTTATAGCTTCTATTCTGGAATATTTAGTGTTTTGTCTCCAGATACATGCATTACACAGCCCCTCTTTCTCCACATTTTCTTTTTGCTCACTGTTCTCATTTAGATTCACTGGACCAGCAACAATCAGCATAAACAGGTAAATATAAACATAGATTTGCAATTTTTGCATGATTTTGAAATCAATCCAATCTTTTTCCTGGTTCTTATTTCTTCCTTTTGCTTTTGTTTTGCTTTTCAGTAATGCCAAGCAAAGTTTTAATGCATGTGCAGTCTGAGAGACAACTTGCCACACCAGTGAATCTTTTATACTGTATTCCAAGTGGCTTTTTATATTCCAACTTAGATGAGACAAGTGTCGTCAGGATCTATGATTGGCTCTTGCTCCACAATGAATCTCGCTGTCAGAGGTTAAAACCCTGTCTGTCACAAGTCACCAAGCAGTATTTTGTTACAGTCCACAGTGAGCTGATTCATTTGACCACTTCATAGAAGAAATAAATCCACAAATAATGAAAGATATACGTGACATCTGAAAAATTAAAGTCTATGAAAATCATGTAAACTGTATTTAAATCTTAAAAATCTCTATAAAATTTATGATTTAAATTAGTTTTAATATATACTTCATACTTTAAATATGAAATGTCAATTCCTCAAAAATTAGAATTTTGTACTGTTTAAACATGTATTTGAAGTAAAAATTTTTGTTTTATTAAATTATTTATTAAATTATTATAGTGCTGTGTAATTAAAATAAAAATTAGGAAGGCATATAATAAAAGTTAAGATTGTAGTTCTAGTGAAAGGTTTTCACCTATAATTTGAGAAACTTGTTTTCCTGGCTAAATTCTTAATATATATTGAAAATCATTCTTATTATAGTATAGTGTGCATGAAATTACTTTAAAATAACATGTGTTATTAATATGAAAATTATGCTCAATTTTGATGGAATAGTATTGTTTTTCCCATTCTGAAGATGCAGACTAATATCATTCAGATGAGGTTTTTTCATTGTTTGTTGCCAAGAAGTAAATGTCTGCCACTGGAAAAATCTCTGACTTTGAACTAGAATATAATGGATTTTTATTTGTTGCAGTTAGCCTTATACTTCCAATATAAAAGTAAAATGTAATCTCTATTATCTGTAAATTTTATCAAAATATTATGAGCACATAAAAGAGAAAGCACAACAATAGAAAGGTGCCCTTCGCTTGTTTTCCAGCGCTGTGATGGGTTTGCACCCCTTTGCCAGTTTCTCATTTTGACCAGAGGGCAGACACCTGGCAGGGATTTGGGTAAGGTCTGGGAGCAGAAAATAGAGCTTTTTGTTTTCTAAATTTAAGTGGTCTCCATAGGGATCAAACTCTTACCCTTTGCTTTGGGAGCCACAAGATCAAATCAGATGAACTATTAAAGAGCTTTTAAAAAAAACGGTGAAGAAAGAAGATGTTTCCAGGCCACAGGAGATTTCTTCTTCCTATTCCTTTTTGGGGAGCTAAAGTCTCCTAAGAAATTTAATCCATTATATTTTTTCACAAGAAAATGCAGTAGCTCATATCAAATATATATTTTTAGGTCACTACCATTTTTAAACACTATACACTAATTTACTGCCTCAGTGCACTAAAATGCAACTCAATAGCCTGAAAAGTTAATGCATTTTCATCAAATTCTTAAGAGGCATCTACATCTCTTGAGAAAAAAATGGCCTTACATAATGCATTGGATTTGCCCATCATTAAAGATTAAGGGAAACCAGACACAAAACAGATGCCCTGAGGATTTCAGATCCTCTTTTTTTGTGAGACTATATTAGATTGGGCTTATAAAGTTTTGTTTGTTTGAAATATTTATTTTTCAAGACATGAGTCTCTGTAATGCTATGATCATTATGACGTTCTTCTGTACACTTCTTACTAAACCGAACCTTTTTTTTAGCGTGCTTAGACTCACATAGCAGTTGAGAGCATAGCTCTGGAGTCAGACCTGAGTTCAAGTCGCAACTTATCACTTCTAACTATATGATAATGAATGAGAGCACTTCATTTGTCTTTGTAAATTACTAGCCATAGCAGATGTCCTTGGGTCGATAACGGATGGCTTGTACTCCAGTGCTTGCTCGTTGCTTCATGAAGAAGAGCTTGAAATTGTGCTCCCTGTGCACTAAACTCTCAAGTTGTGGCTGCCAGTTATCAATAGTCAATCTCTCTAGGACTCTAAGGCAAAATTTTCTCAGGTAGCCCTCTTATGCATTTCACATCTGTGTTCTTACTACCTAAAATAAAGTGAGCTTTCATTATATGTGGGTTCCATATTTGCAAGCTTTCTTAATTGCTAAAATTTACTTATAAAACCAATATTCCTCCTGCTTTTATAGTCATTCATGACATCCACTGAGCAGTAAAAAGTTGAGACTTCCAATTTGCGAATTCAGCTGAGGCCAACAGGGCAATGTACTGCCTTATTTTTTCAATGCCTATTTTGTATTCTACTTAGTACCATATTTTTTTTTTTACATTTTTGTCCTCTCTACTACTGTTGTTGATTTAACTATATATTTAAAAATGGTTAAAATGGTCCGTTTTGTGTTACATATATTTTACCACAATTTTTAAATAGCTGAAATATGTCTTAGGAAACAGTTTTCCTTATGAAAAAAAATACTTGTGTTAGATAAGATTCGCTCAGGCATGAGTTTGGTACTGTTGGGTGTAAATTCAGCGTTAATAAATGAACACTGTACCAGGTGTTACAGAAAAACACATTGAAAGTTTAGATGTTTAAAAGTTATAGTAAAAGACACATTGGCCTTAGTTCCCCTGCAAGTACTCTCCCTTGCTTCCCCATCATTCTTGCCACTTTCTGAACTGCTTTAGAAGTCCTCTCTTGTGGGTGTCTTTAGTTGTTATAGGATGAATGCTTTGAAGTCTTGAATCAATTAAAATTTTTTACCTTTTGTGATTATTTTGACTTTGGGGAAAAGCCAAAATTTGCATAGTGCCAGATCCAGTGAATAAGGTAGATGACCACACACCATAGTGGTTTTGTGAGCCTCTTTCCTTTGGGTGGCACTTGGCAGCAACGCTCACTATATTGATCACACCCTGTGAAGACATGAAAAGACTTCCAGAACTGCTTCAGAATGTGACAGTGAAGAGATAAGTGTGTTTGAAGCAAGGTGAGGGTATTTTGAGAGGAATTAAAGGCAATGTCTTTTACTGCAGTAAATTTAAAAAAATTAAACATTCACTGTAAATTTTGATTAGTCCTTGTATGTTTAACCAGTTATCATTACACAGAAACACATATAGAATAAGGTAACATGTTAATTGGCTCATGAAAAAGATGTGACCAGAGCTTACTTAACCCTGTATTTTCTCAACGAACAATGGTTCAGTATTTGCTAATTCAATGTTGGAGTGGTTTTAGACTCAGATAACCACCATGAATAATAAGAATTGTTTAATCAAGTTCTCTAAGGACAATATTGAATGGGCTAAGAAGTATTTAAGCAATTTCAGTTACTCTAATTCCTTCCCCAGTGGTAGACTGCAGAGCAGGAGAGCTCCCCTGCCGTAGGCACTGTCATTGTGATCTGACTCCTGGTGGCTGCTCTCTAAAGAAAAATTATGTTTTATCGGGTTTTCTTTTCCCTTTGCCCTTAGTGCCATAGTGCCATATTTGGGGGACTGAGGAGAGAATTTCTGGTGGATGGGACAGCTTGGTCTGTCAGCCTGTTGGCTTTGTCTCATATTGGCATCTTTAAAAGCAGTTTCTCTCTGGAATCAGAGTCAGGTGGCCACGACAGCATCTCACAGGATTTGTATTGTTCTTCTCTGTACTGGACAGGCTGTTGCAGCCTTACATTTTCTGTAACTATCAGTAAGGTGGCAAGTAAACCTCTCTGATCTATACTACAAATACCCATGGGTTGTCTCAAAACAACCTTAAGGGTATGAAACATATTTTTAAAAAAGAAGTTTATTGGGGACCGGGGATTTAGCTCAGCAGCATAAGTGCCTGTCTGACATGCATGAGATTGTGAGTTCGATCCCCAGTACCAAACCAAAAAAAAAAAAAAGAAAGAGGTTTATTATTTTACCCTTCCCATGTTCTGCAGACCATTGAGTGTACTGATGGGATTGATGTGGCTCAAAAAAAGAGGAGGAAGAGAATCCAAATAAGAATAATTCATGAAAAATTAGACTGTTTTGGGAAAACATCCAGAAAATTATGTTTCATCTGGTTTTCTTTTCCCTGTCCCCATAATAACTCTTTGCTATTACTCAATGATGATTATTCTTAAAGCCAGAAAAAATTGTAAAGTGATCAAATCATGTAACATCATAAAAAAGTCATCCTACACTGATAAGAGCTGATTATGTTTTTAATGAGTTATAAGACAAAAACTTAAAAGAAGGCTTAGAAGTATTACAGAGATAGGGAGCAGGAGTATAGGAATAGAAAACAGAAGATCAGGACATAATTCTGTCTTTGCTGCTAATATACTGTGTAAACCTAAGTAAGACGGCTGGGCTGGGTGAGGTGATGCACACCTGTATTCTCAGCACTAAGGAGGCTCAGGCAAGAGGACCACTGTGAGTTTGAGGTCAGCCTGGACTACAAGGTGAGTTTAAGGCCAGTCTACACTACACAATGAGACCTTGCCTCAAAAAGAAAAAAACAAATAAGGTAATTAGTAATATATATATATATATATATATATATATATATATATATATATATGATTAATTTATTTTATGAAATATTTGAATCCTTATTATGTACCTGGAATTATGATAGATTCTAAATATAAAACTGTGAACCAAACAGACACATCACTACCTTCATGAAGCCTGTGTTCTATTTTCTTAATATAAAATAGGAAATTGTATTCAATTGAAGCTTATCCCCAAGGCAGTAATCTTTAAACTTTTTGTCCTCAAGATGCACCTTAAAATTGTTTAAAATATCCAAATTTGTGTTTTTGTGGGTCCTATCTGTCAATATTTAACATGTTATGATTGAGGGGTGAGAAATTTATTTTGCAGACATATACAAACATTCTACTTGCTAGCAGAATGGCTGTGATGGCGTATATCGTGGAGATCCTGGAAAATTCCATTGTGCTCTTAAGAAAGAATGAGAGAATAATACAAAACTGCTCTTAGAATCATTATGAAAGTAGTTTTTAGTTTGCAGACTCTCTGGAGAGGCTTTGGGAACCACCCTAGAGTTCATAGGCTACACTCTGAGAACCACGGCCCACAGTCATCATCTTTATGCTCTACTAATGTCGTATTTGTCCGCTGTAACTTGAAGTCCCCTCCTCACAATACCTATGGCTTTGATTTTAATTATAGATTATATATAGTAATCTTTAAACATTATATATGGGTTTAATAGTACATAATTATTAACAAGGGCAAGAACACACACACACATATGTATTTGTATTATCACCAACTGTAATATGCTAGTCACTCTAGAGGACATTTGCAGAATGTGTTGATTTGAGGGGATGTTGAAATCAGATGTAGCCTGGAGGGATTTCTTGTGGATGATCTTCTGCACAGTCTTGGGGTGACAGCATCACTGCAATGGCTCAGTGACTCATAATAGTGCCTTAATTAACGAAGTTGCTGCATTCCATTGTTCTTTGAAATCTAGTTTTCTCCCTCCCAAAATGAGAGCCCTATTCTACTGATAGGTTTGAAATATAGAAAATAAGAATAAAGTTATAATTTGGCTTTCCTGTTTTTCCATTGAATAGAGGTACTAAATGCAAAAGGTTTAGTGTTAAAATTATATAGGTTGCATTTCTCTGTTTTAGTTCTCATATGTTTATGTTTTGTTGCCTTATTTGTCCTCTGATCTTTACCTCTCTGTCCCCTAAATAGACTATGAGGTCATTGAAGATGGAATTATTTTTGTTCTTTTTTGGCCCAGTACCTGACATACAGTTAGATGGACAGAACAGTGTTTATTGAACAATCCCATTCAACCCAGCTATTCCCCTTCCAGGTATTTTCCCAGAAGAATTAAAAACATCATATCACAACACTATATGTGCACCCCTGTTTATAGAAGCACAATCTGTAATAGCTAAATTGTGGAAACAGCCCAAATACCTGTCAACCAAGGAATGGATAAAAAAATATGTGGTATTTTTATACAATGGAATGCTGCTCAGCTATAGAGAAGGATGCATTTATTGCTTTTATAGGTAAATAGGTGCAACTAGAGACCATACTTGTAAGTGAAATCAGACTCACATGTATAAACATTGTATCTTCTCCCTAGTGTAAGAAACTGAAATGGTAAATAAGATCCAAAATGTACAATAGATATTGTGAAGGGGAAGAAACTACTCAAAAGGAAAGAACAACTGAGATGGGGGAAAAGAGAAAAGAAGGAAATGAAAATATAAATAGACATATAGATGTACACAAGATAGCTTAGATAATTACCCAACTAGTTTCTATTAGTTCATTGAAAATAACTTATATGGTTTGATCAGTTTTGCATATCTATATCTTATAATATGAGCAAGCAACTACTTTGAAGTATAACAGTATGCTATATATTAACCATTGTTAATTTCCTTTTATCGTGTTTTGAAATTCTGTATCATTGTTTTTATTGTTTTTCTCTTTTTTAAAAAAGAGTGAGAAATGAATGCCTCCTTAAATATCAGAAATTTCAACATTCTAATTTTTTAGCAGATACAGTTAGTGTACTTATAGACTAAATGACTTTGGCTGTGTTTTTAGTTTGCTCTGACTGGTTCACACATTTCTACTGAGTTCCCTCTTACAGGTCCCTGTGTTCTTGCCACCTACCGTGGTTCTCTGGTATAGCACTGAGCACTCTGAACACAAAAATGCAGCCTTTGCATCTAACAACCTGAGGTACCAGCTCTACAGTTATCCACACTATGTGGCTCTTAATGGAGACACATTAAGGGAGCTGGTGTGCTGGTTGTGGCACTGCTGTTTAAGATGCCCAGATCTCTTCACATGTTTGGGTACATGTTTAGGTCAAATTGCATTTAATGTGCGTCAAATATAACCATAGAGTTGAACTGACATCTCAAAAGACCAGTGTGTGTGTGTGTGTGTGTGTGTGTGTGTGTGTGTTTAATCAAGATCAGAGTATTACACTGTGTTTTGCCTTGGCATGATGGAGAGAACTGTGAACTGATTACAGGTATATGTGCTAATCTTCCCCCTTCTCCCTTGTTATTTTAAAAATGTTTTTCAATGATCTTTTTCTCCCTACTTTCTCCTCATATCAGCAGACAGGAGATTTCCAAAAAAAAATTTAAGGTTTAATCCTGAACCCTTGAGAGGTGTTTTTTTTTTTTGAACAGCCAGCATCCAGTAGAGGTTGAATGGAAGTGAACCTTTATTTCAGAGCTGTTTCTCTCTGTATCATGTCTGTCTCTGTCTCTCTCTTGGCACTTGTCAATTCCACAAGTGAAAAACATAGATCTTCTGGATCATATGTACATAGCAAGCTTACATCTGAGAACTGCTTCTGTGTCTAGTTTATAGTCTGCCTACAAAGTCAGTGTTTGTAGTTGAATTTTTGACTATAGTCAAGTTGGCACTGAGTGCCATCTAAAGTCACAGAGGTTGCCTTCTGTGAGCCAGAGGAAGCCATACAGGGCCCAAGAGGAGAAACAAGCTAATTTGCTCCTCTATGAGTCAGCAGAAGCCATGCTGGGCCTGGGAGGAGAAACAAGAAGCTAATTCACCCTGCCCATGAGCCAGCCAGCACATGGGCTGGAGACAAGAACACTACCACCATCCTCCTCTTAACCCCTGCTACTCCTGGTGCACAACCAGCTGAATCAGAGGACAGGCTGAGTTGGTAGCAACTGAGGTACAAAGACAACTTTATGCTGTATTGTTTGATTAACTTTGCAGGCCTAAGGCTGATAGTCTGAGAACATATTAAAAGGATAACAATGTGCAATGTAGCAGATGTGGGGAATTCTTTCTGTCGTGTTTTGTTTTATTCAGTGTTCTGTTTTGACTGTTCTGTTCTGTTCTGTTTGATTTTATTATGTCTGATGGTATGGGCATCAATTTTGAAGATAACAAAAGGTATTATGATAGCCATTGTTGATTTCCTATTATCCTGTTTTGAAGTTCTATATCACTTTCAATGTTTTGCTTCTTTTGCTTTATTCTGTTTTATTTTGTTTTGTTTTATTCTCATTAAAATAAAAATAATAAAAATAAAGTCACAGAGATTGACTTTTATACAGTAATTATGGGACTTATCAAATCTTTTTCCTTTAAAGGAATCTGTGCATTATTCAAGCTTGAAGAACTGATTCAAATAATGTTCTTATTCTATCAAGAACAAACAAGTATAGACATTTAAGTCTTTTGCCCTAAGACCATGGTTTGTATATGGAGAAAGTCTGTGACTCATTAATTTATTCCTTTTTACTGGATTTAGAATTTCTTTTTGTTTATGTTGAGTTTATATGCAATGAGATAGTACATAGGAATGTTCAAGATTGCTTCATATAAGTGATACCATAGTTTTTATTTTGGTTCTCAAAAATACAGTTGTGTACCATCACTACTGGTCTAGAAACTTCTACACTGTTACTCACCTGCTTGGAATAAGCACAGACTTCCATCTGAAGCTGTGAATTTTTTCTCCAAAATCTATAACGTTAAAGTTCAAAGATCTCCAAATGAAAAACTGAGCATAATAACGATTTTAAATAGGTTTTGACTTACTTTAGAACAAGCATAAGGTTTACAGAACTGATAATGATATGGATAAAATTGGCAAAGATGGCTTTAGTTTTTTAATATTCTGTCCCTTGCTCTTGTTAAGAGGTAAGTTTGTGATTTTTAAGGGTTTTTTTTTGGGGGGGGGAATTTGGATTCTCTAGACTTAATACAGAATGATTTTGGAAATAAAATTTAAGTTATTAGATATTTCAAAATTTAAAGTCTTAAAAATAATTTCTGACATAGTTACAGCTCTCTTTATTCAGCAAAGGGCTCCAAAGTAGGTATAGCCTTAGAACAATTTAGGTTCTTTCCACAAGTGCTCAGAAAATGTTTTCTTATTTCCTTGGAATTGCCTAGAGCATTGTTTTCATAATTCACAGAGGATTGAATTTCAGGGGCATTCTCTTTCCAAATTCTTTTGTAAATTCCTAGAAAGAACCATTTAAAAGTACAGTTATTTATTCATTTACTTGTTCATTAAACATTTACTGGGGGCTTGGTTTTTGGTAAGTACTATGCCAAGCATTAAGAGAGAAACAAAAGTGTTTTTTCTGCATAAGGAAAAAAATTGAATTTTAAGATCATAAGCATTCTAAGATTATATATCCAACCGGCTTATAAACAGAGAGACTAAGCCGAGAAAAAGGTTACATGACAAATTAAAATTAAATTAAGATCAGTTTATTTCACTTACAAAGGAAATTTGCACTGAAATATTTTTGAAGCACTACTTGTTTATGCTAAGCATTTTTTTAAAAAAAAGTTCTGTAATTAACAAGGCTGGGGCTCAATTTCCTGGGTTAGTGCCACAGTGTTGCCCTTTGTTCCTGGACCCAATCCATGGTTCTGGCTTAACAGCTGAAAGACCCAATTATCCACTTATGGCCAATAGGGTAGAAGTTGCAGTGTGCATTGGACTTTGGATGCCAATGTGCTCAGGTTTTGGGGGCCAGCCTTTTGTTATAGAATGTCACTGTTATTATAGAATGTCGTTTTTTCAATACTTAAAATTATATACTTTATATTATTGAAATTTAGAATTAACAAGTCTGTATTTTCTAGTACTTTTAAGAGTTCTATCTTTGATTTTCTAATTGATTTTAAAATAGATACAACTCTGAATTATAGCAAATTGTTTTCATTTCATTAGATTTAGCATGAACGTTCTGGCCCCTGCTGGGTGCTTTAAGAATTACATCACTCTAAAATCAGAACTTCATTTTAAACCTAGAATTCATTTTCATATATCTTCTCTTTTTTTCTATGCCATACAGAGTTTTATTGAACAAAATCTGTAAGTAAGGCACTACTATGACTAAGACTCAAAATTTCCATTGGATGCTGGACATTTTAACATGATATGATGAATTTAAATCCTTAGTAATATAACATTTTCTACCTTAGTTTATTATTCTCCATTCAAACTTAGAAGAGAAATCAGATAACAGATAACATTCATATATAAATATGGGGTGGTAGACTCCTTACTTAGAATTATATTACATCTAATATTTATTACTCCCACTATTTGATTGTGGCTATGCACCAAATACATTTATTTTTAAAATTGCCCTAATTCGAGAGGGGTTGACAGCAGTTATAAAAGAGTATTTCAGCAAGTGCAGAATTGTGACAGGGAGTCTGAACTGAAGGACAAGCCAAGAGTTTCTTGGGTGTAATAGGGATAACCTGTATGCATGGGAGACTCCGGCGTAGGGAGTGGAAGACAGATGAAATACTGGAAACAGGTAAACCCCCCTCCCCACAAAAAACCAGAAGGAAATACAGACTTTTCCAAAGACCTTCTTCTTGTAAGCTCTTTGACTTTGGATAGGTTAGTTAACTTTCATTTCTTCATCTGCAAAATGGGACTATCAGTTAAATTGAGAGGACTAAATGGAATAGTGGAAAATGTCAAAAACAGTACCTCATACTGAGTAAGTGCTTTATAAATATTAAATATTGAAATAGATGTCAACATCTAATAATAATACCAACAGGTCCTAATAACATTTATATCATTAACAATTCTTATTATAAATCTTGATAATATTAGAAATTTTTAAATTGAAACTTTATAAAGTTCAATGCACATATATGATGTTCAAAACAGGAAGCTATAAAATAAAACGACTAGCAAACTGGAAAGGAAAAGTGAGAAAATATGCCAGGCAAGTACTAACAAAAACAAAAAATAATAACCTAGGGTCTTATTAGTTGCAGAACAGGAGTGAATTTAAGGCAGAAAGTGTAAAACAGGACTGAAAAGAAAATTTTATGATGATAAAGGAAACAGTCTACGGAGTGAATATATCTTTCAGAAACCCCAAAGCACTGAATAATGTAATAATAAAAATAAAATCATAAAAACTGTAGAACTCCAAGGTCAAATTATAAGAAACAAAGCATCAGTATCAGACTTTAATTTACTTTATGAAGTTAGAAAGATGCAAAATATTTTATTAATGAAGTCAGTAAGGTGGATGAAAAGGATTTGTATTAAACTGAATAGCCTAATAACTGAAATAAATCTTGTTTTTAAAAATTCACAAAACATTTATCAATTTTGACTATATTTTAGCCTATAAATCTCTCAGTAATTCTGAAATTATAAATAATCTAGACCATTTTATCCAGTGACAATGTAATTAGTCAAAAAAATACCAAAATACAAATCAACATATGCCACTAGGAAATATATTATGTACAAAATAATAATTAAAAAATTTCAAATCAAAACTTATAGAACACAGCTAATATAGTGCTTAGCATATATTCAAAGCTTCAAACATCTATTTCTAAATACGAAGTATAAAGACACCAGTATTTAACAAAAAAAAGCCAGAAATGAACTATAAAACAGACTACAAATTACACCAAAAAGTAGAAAACAGATAATAAAATCAGAAATTCAGTGAGAAACAGCAAAGCAGTAGAATTGATAATATAAATCTATGACTCATGAAACACACTGTGAAAGAATAAAAAAATTAGCTTTTTTTTTTGGTACCAGGGATCAAACTCACAACCTCATGCTTGCCAGGTAGGTGCTTATATCACTGAGCTAAATCCTAGGCCTCTGAGAATCAAAAAATTAGAAGAGAATATGGCAAAGGTATTATGCAAATAAATTTGAAGACCTATATGAAATTAAGATATAGTCTTTCTAGAAAAGACACAACCAAGGAAGAATGAAAATCTCTCAAAAAGTAACACTCTAAAGACAGTTTTTCCAAGCCTTCAAAGGACAGATAATTTAAAATATTATTTTTTGAAATAATGTTTAAAGGTGCATTTTTCAATGAAATAAAACAATAATATAGTACTTCGAGTAAAGGGCAAGTATTATATCAGTATGTATTCCAAGTCTCCTTTTGAAGTTGCATTTCTTACCACAGGTCATGATCAGAATACTCTAGAAACTACCATTTTAGAATTAAAATAAATTAAAGAATATAGATATATAACTATCATAAAAACTTACATATTATAGTAACTATGCTGCAACTTGGCAGTTAAAGCAAGAAAAAATACTTACATTTTTTATTAAATTTTAGCAAATTAAATTTGAAAAACCTTATAAAAAGCAAGCCCAGCCATCCCAGTAATGCAAACATGGTTCAATATCTGAAAACTATTAATATCTTTCAATGTATTAGTAGATAAAAGAAGAGGAGAAAACATGACTATCTTAATGGATTCCCATAAAGCACTTGATATAATTTAAATAGGAATTTTCTAATTAGCAACATTCTATATTTAAAAAAACCCTTCAGTAAAATGCGACATACGTATTTTCTTAAAGTGATAAACAAGGTTTTCACTTAACGACAGAACACTACAGATAGATATTCCATTAAAGTCAGAATGACGTTAAGGATATGCCCGATCATTTAATAAAAGTATTAACTGACATGTAAAAGATAAGTAAAATAAGAGGAATAAATCTGAGGTAAAAATTTAATGCTTATAAAAGTAAGAAGAATCAACTGGAAAAAGTACATGAAATAAATCTAGTAAGGCACTGTGTTATAAAATTAATTGTAACACTCTGAAATGATAGATTCTCTTTATGCAAAAAAGTAATTTGGAAATGTAGTGAATTAAAAATGTTATTCCATGAAACATCCCAAATTACACTAAAATCAATAAAAATACCCCAGAAAAACTCAGGTTTCAGAAGAGTAGAGGCTCTGCATTAGTAGTTCTTAACTCAGACTGGGGAAAAACTCTTCATAAATACATACTGTCTCTGCTTCATACCGGGCAAGTGAAGTGATGAGAACTACATATCTATATTTTTAAAGCCCTCTAAATGATTATAATGTCAAAAACTACTATTTATATGAACAGAATATTAGCATTCAAATAATAGATGAAAAGATGTACCATTTTCTTTAATAGAAAGACTCAATATAAGTACTATTGCCTTTAGTCTATAAATGCAACGTAGTTCTCAGTAAATTTTAAAACATAACAGGTATTTCAGAATATTGGTAACTTTTGATAAGGAACAGAAATAAAACTAGTGCTAACAGAAATGAAAACATTTTAGGGTGTAATCATTTCAAATAGCGTGATGTTGACAGAAGAATACAAAAGTGAAGGAAAAATATTGACAAATAGAACCAAGCATGTAAAAACATTAGATAAATGATAAAAATATGTCAAGTTAGGCTAAGCAGATGGGCTATATAATAATGTTGGGACAGAGAGATGTAGACTCCTGACCACTAGACTGAAAGCAGCAGGAAGGCAGAAGTGATTTCATCTTTACCAAAAATTTAAACCTTGAACATGAAACTTCTGGCTTTTAATCTGAGTATTTGAACTACATTAAATACAATTATTAATTAATTATTAATGCAATTTACATCTCATATCTTACTCTTTGTTATATATTCCTCCCATTTGTTCTTTGTTCATTTATTCTGTTATATTTCTTCACATTGAAAGTATTATTATTTTATTTTATCTCAACTATTGACTTATTTATTATGCCTGATTTTTTAGATATGGAGTGGTTTGTTCTGGAATTTAAAATATATAAGTTTAACTTATTAGTATACCTTCATGTGACATTTTACTGCTTCATGTGTAACATAAAACTTTGAAAGAGTACATTTCCATTTCTTCTCTCCCATACTTTGTGTGATTGTCAACATAGATTTTACCTCTACCCTTATAACCATTAGTCATGATACATCAAACATCAATCCGATTAGATTAAGGAAGGCCTAGGAGCTTAGTAAACCATTTTTCTAGGTGTGTGTGGGGTGGGGGGTTCCCAGAGGTGATCAGCATGTAGGCCAGCAAACTACAGGAGGAAAACCCACCCTGAATGTGGGTGGCATCATCCAATAGGCTTCGTGACCTGGGAGGAATACTAAAAGGAAAGAAAGAGGATGCCAGAGTGTTTTTTGGAAGCTCCTTGCTGCTTGAGCTGGTGCATCTATTTCTGCTGCTGCTCACCTGTCAGCCTCAGAGTCCAGTTTCTTCAGCCTTCAGTGTAGACTGAGGCCAGTCTCCAGGCAGCGCCCAGGTCTTTGATGCTGGACTGGCCCTTCATTCTTGCTTCCTCTTCTCGGCAGCCTCTGACTTCCCGGGCTGAGTGGCTACTGGATGCTCTAGCTCTCTAAAATGCAGAGAGCCACAGGAACATTCCCACCGCTAATCTGTAAGCCTACCTTTCAAATCCCCCAGCATAATTGTCTACTTTTCTATTGCTTCTGCTCCTCTAGAGATCTCTAACCAATATCACTGTTTTATAAATTCCTAAATATGGTTAATATTTTTGCATTAAATGAATTTTTATTTAAAATCTTACATATTTATGCATAGACCCATAATTTTCAGTTCCCTTCACTTTCTTTAGCATTTCCCAGCCTCAGCCCTATTAACATCTTGTGCTGGATACTTCTTTGTTGTGGGGTACCATCCTATGTGCTGTAGGATGGTTATGTATCTGAAAAGATATTATTTCACTTCTCTTCTTGAGGTATATCACCGGATATAGAATTCTGCATTACCAGTATTTTTCATCAAATACTTTAAAGAGATTATTTCACTGCCTTCAGATTGCATTGTTATAACAAAATCAGTGTAATTTTTTTGTCATTGTCACTGTATGTAGTGTCTTTTTCCATGCCTACTTCTAAGATTGTTATCAGTTATTCCCAGTACTTTTGTCATGATATGCCGGTGTGCATGTGTGTTTGTGTGTGTGTGTACATTAATACTGCTTGGGATTTGTTAAGTTTTCTGGGAATTTGTAGTTCTCATCAAATTTGGAAAAAATAGAGTCATTATTTACTCACACATTTTGCTTTTCCTATCCCTTTCTGGGATAACGTTAATTTGACAATTTAGTGTTAATCCTACATGTTACAGAGTCTCCATTCATATAACTTCCAGCCCTTTTTCTCTATGCTTAAGTATTGATAGTGTCAATTGCTATTTATTTGAGATCACTGATTTTTTGTGCAGTGTGTTATTGTCCATTAATTTCATCAAATGAATTTATTGCATTTTATATTTTATTCATCCAAATTCATTTGGCTATTTTTTTATGGTAGCCATTTCTTTCCTTATTATGTTCATGTTTTCCTTTAAAAATCTTAAGCATATTTATAATGGCCATTTTAAATTTCTTGTCTGGTAATTCCATTACCTGTGTCTTATTTGTCTATTTCTATTGACTTTTTCTTTGATTATGAATCACATTTTCTTTTTCAATAATGTGCCTAAAAATGTTTATTGGACAAAAACAACTGAAAATAGTATGTTGCAAAATATCTAAATTTTGTTGCTTTCCTCTAACTACTGTTAAAATTGTTTAACACTAGTAACTAGCTTACTTATAGATTAGCTGAATGTTCTTGATGCTGACTAGAGTGGGTCAACAGTACTAGTTTTACTCCAGCACTAGTTTAGTCCAGTTACTCAACAGTGGCTTTTCTACAGTCTTTTATTGCCCTGGGCATCCAGCAATTCTTTCTAAATATGTTTCCTCAGAATCCAGACCCTGTGGTGCACCGGAAGAAGCAAGTGTTCAGCTTACAGTGCCCCCAGGGCTCTTGCCTAACAGGTGAACTCCCACTCTGCTTGTTTACAGCCTATTTCAGGTTTAAAGGGACTCTTGTGAAGACTTCAAGAGTCTTTCTTTGCATAGCTTCCTCCTCACCTGCCTGTAGTCCCACAAAACTCATTACAAATAAGAAAAAAAAGTTATCAACCTAATGCAAATGATGAAAAGAAATACGTTTCCAATAAACTTATGAAAAGATGTTGAATATCACTTATAACTAAATAAGAACAAAATTATTAGTGAAAGACAGTTTCTCATGTAAGTGTTAGGTAAGCCTAGGAAAAAAGCCCACTTTCCCTCTTGGTGGGTTCTATCATTTGGCTGTGAAATGTCCCCCAAAGGTTCAGGCGTTGATGGCCTGGCCCATAGGTGACTGATGGGGTTGTAGACATTTGGGAGGCAGGCCCTTGTGGGATCTATATATACAGTTCTTCAAAGGAAACTGTGGGTCCCCAGTTTTCTTTCCTTTGCTTTCTAGAGAGCCTTTGGGGAAGATTTAAGGCCCAAATTAGAGCACAGGCTAATGACATGTGGCATGGTATTCTTTTGCAATGCCCTTCAGTAGCACCAGCAGCAAGCCCCAGTTGCAACTTTCACCATCGTAAGATAAATAACTGACACTTTATAATGTATTGTGTGGCTAAGCTAAAATATTCATTAGATTACACATATTAAATGCATTTTTGACTTGTGATGTTTTCAATTAATGATGGATTTATCACAGCCTAACTCTATTGTAAGTTAAGAAGTATCTTTATTTGAGTTTAAGATTTTGAGTGCTAACATTTTGGGGGTATGTGTGTTGTGTGTTTATGTATAAATCTTCTCATGCTTCTTTCTCCTTATTGTAGCCTGTTGGCCCTGCCAGAAAATAGTTGCCAGGTAAAATAGATATCCTGAGAACACCATTGTAGTTCCAAAGTAGCTGCTGGTGGGTGCATGGTAGGTACTTCCTGTGAGGTGTTGCTATGTGCAGCTGGCGTGTAGATATATAGAATTCATTCTTTCTCAGTTACATAAAATTTGTCCATCTTTCTCAGTTATATAACATATTAACTTGTTTTAAAATGATGTAATTTTTTGAATAAATGCATTTAATATGACATTATTTAACTAGCACAATTACAAGAATGTTTTAAAAATTAATTTCATCAGATTCCATGCTAAATATCACTGACCAGAGGGGGAAAAAAAGATTCGATGCCCCTAATGACCTCACATTCCATGGGGGAGATGACTTGGAAACAGATATGTTAAAGTAGAAAGTGGTAAGTGTTCTTCTGAAGGTTGAGCAAAGAGCTGTCAGTGCAAAAGCACAGAGGACGCTGCCTGAGGGAGTCAGGAAGGTTTAACAAAATAGATGACATTTGAGCTAAGTCTTGAAGGATGGACAGGAGTTTGCCAAGTGTATGAGGTGATCTCTATATACAGTGCCTAGTATTGGGCCAGGCACTTGGTAAGACCCAATAAATGTTCACAACCAGTTCCAGTCAACGAAGTGTTCTGGGCAGAGGATACTCGTCAGTTCAATTCAAGGGACACTTATTGACTACCTTGCATACGTCAGGCACTGTTCCAGGTTCATCAACCCTGTGTGCCAGGCATATCCTGTGAAGACAGATAATGATACAAGGGTCTGGTATGAGCTGTGGCCAGATCTCCTATTTATAGATTTTGTTGTCAAGATGAAGCAGGGATGTTTCTTTTAACACTGACTGCTGACACATTCCATTTTGATGGCAAACCCCCACTCCCGCAGCCTTCACAGCATGGACATGTAAGCAAGTAGAGTAGGGACTGTTCTAGACTCAGGGTCATGCAGACAGTGGGGATAGTCAAGCTCACTCACCCTGGGTTCTGGGCTGCTGAGGTCTGCCCTCGAGGTCAGGTCCAAGCAACACCTCTCTCTCCCACACAGCATGGGTGGGAGGGTCATGATGCCTGCATTTGTCCTCAGCTCCGGGGCCCACTCTTCTTTCTGTTCTCACTCTTCTAAGTGCATTCATCATACCCAGCCACCAAATCCTGATGTGCTACCTGTAGCATAGCGGGGAATGATGTGGAGCAGGTGTAACCTATAACGTTGTATGAATGTATTGTGCTAAATACAGAAGCTGTACATCCCACAATGAGCAGAACATCTGTAAGTACAAGGAACAGCCTAGGATTGTTTTGAGTGGCATTTTTACTAGCATATTTGGGTTAGAAACAATAGAAGAAACATGCCAGGTATTTTATTTTTTTATTTAAAGAGAAAAAAAGCAAAACAGAAAAAAGAGTAGAAACAATACAGAATTTCAGAAAAAAATAAACAGTAAGAAATCACTAGTTGATAAATCACATATTGTCTTCTTAGACATAGTTGTTCAAGTTACAAAATTAGAGCATACAAAGTGGACATTCAAGCAGTGAGGCTGCAACCAGTTCTGTTCAATGATCCAATAAAAACTTAGCAACATGGTTATTAATCCTACACACTTAAAGATAAATGCAGTTATAGCCTTTAGAGCACTTTCTTTTCCTCCTTTTGCTTTTTAAGTCCATTATCTGTTTAGTTATAGGTTTCAGGTTGCTCGATACCTTACTGATCTGTTTTGTTGTTGCTATTTACTTTTTAATCACCTTATATTATTCTGTTGCTTTGTTTTTGAGTTTCCATCCTCATCCATGCCCCATGGTCCAGCTTTGGTGGAGTTGGGAGTTTTTTGGAGGTATATTGTTACTTTGTTGTCTATTTTTTTTTTGAAGGTAGCAAAATACAGCAGAACAAGACAGAACAAAGCCATCTGAAACAGTGCAGTGAAATTGACACAGAACCTCACAGCAGGTCACCAGGACAACAGCAATGGGCACAATAGTACATCCCAGTTCTGTTCACATTAGCTGTTCTTTCAATCAGGCAGAGCAAAATGGAAGGAAATGCTGAACTTATAAAAACAGAATATTGAATAGAGCAGTACCATTAATCAGAACTGAGCAAAACAGTGATAAAAATATTTGCCTTCAAAGAGATGGTAGAAGAAAATCCCCCTTACTTGCTACACTGCATATGTTCATCCAAGAGATACTCAGACCTCCGGCTACCACTTGCTAACGGGGTAGGGGGTGGTGGATCAATGTTAGATTCTTAGCCCACGCACTGGCATGCCCACAGCCACTTACCAGGGCAGCAAGCTGGCTGCCTGTTCTCCCAGCGCCACAAGTTCCAACACAGTGCAGACCTCAGGCAACACCGATAATTCTTGCCCTGGAGTGGCAGTGGCTTGTGAGGCTCCAGCCACTTACCAGGGTGCATGTCAGGTATTTTACAAGCATTGTTCTACTTAATTCTCACAACAATTCATTAATATAGGAGTACAATAATTTTCTAGATTAGGCACAGAACTTTTATCTTTCAAAAACTGAAAATAGTAGGACTAGGATTTGAAACCAGGTCTTCCAACTCCAAACACACTTTCTTTCCAATATAGCAGTTTCCCATTATTGATACTACCATTTATTGTGCTTTTACTATATGCCAGACACTGTAATAAGTTCAAATTAATGCTTTCCAATCCTCA
This sequence comes from Hydrochoerus hydrochaeris, assembly GCA_004027455.1. Taxonomy (NCBI): domain Eukaryota; kingdom Metazoa; phylum Chordata; class Mammalia; order Rodentia; family Hydrochaeridae; genus Hydrochoerus; species Hydrochoerus hydrochaeris. The sequence continues at coordinate 348,862 of PVLA01001073.1, forward strand.
TGACTTTTCTGTAATACATATCTTAAACTTATTTACTTCTTTATTAATTTATTTTGGAGGGCTTGGAATTGAACTCAGGGCCTTCACACTGAGCTATCTCCCAAGCCCTCTTCATTTTTTATTTTGAGACAGGATCTCACTAAGTTGCTTAGTGGCCCAGGCTGGGCTTGAATATATGATCCTCCTGCCTCAACCTTTCAGAATTCTGGGATTGTGGACATGCACCACCATGCTAGGCTGTTAAATTTATTTTTTAATTGATGAGTAAAAACTATATTTTCATGGTGTTCAACATGATGTTTTAATATATGCATGCACATATCAAATGGCTAAATCAGGCTATTTAACATACGCATTACCTCATCTATTGTATGGGTGAGAACATTTATAACTTACTTTCTTAAAAGAGGTAAATACCTTGCTCAATGTCATGTAGCCAGCAGCCTGCTTTCTTTATGTTATACAACACAAGTAGTCCTCAACCCTGCATGTGTTATAGAATAAAATGGGAAACTTTTAAAAAAAGATTTGCCCTCAGAGAGTCTAGTTCAGTTGTTTTGAAGCAAATCAGATGATTGTAAAAACTCCCAGATGATACTAATGTGAAATCTGGCTTCAGACCACTGCTTTCAAAAGTTGAAGTGCATAAAAGGTATGGTTTTGTGTACCATGATTCTTCTTGACTGTTTGAAAGTGATTGTATTTTCCTAGAAAGTATTGAAGAACATAGAGAAAGGAGCCTGAGTGTAAGATAACCTAACTTTGAGCCTTGGCTTTGACACTTTTCTAGAATCCCACTGCCAGGTCCTCTCCACACCACCAGGTGTCCTTCTGCAGCAGTCCTTCTCTGTCACATGGTACATCAGGAGCAACTGGCAGGGCAGCGGTTCCTTTCAGCCACTGATGCCAAAGCAGAACATGACAAGTATATTTGGGTATGAGGGCAAAGAAAATGTTATTTTTAATGCTTTATATTAGACTTAAACTTTGTTTTATCACAAGAATATCTGGGTGAGAATTAGGTTTCCTGATTATGCAATTAAAGCTCATAAATAATTTGCCAGAAACTCACCATATACACAAATAGCAGTGTAATTCTGCAGTCAATTGTGTTAATAGTCTTTGAGGAGCTGGTGTGGATTGTAACCACCATTTACACCATGATGAGAAATATGAGGCTGAAGTGGAATTCCAAGAAATAATTTCTCTCATCTTAAGTTCAGCTTAACACATGCAGTGCTCTCTGCTCATGTGGCAAAGAAGAAATTGGGCAGCTCAGAAACCCTTGTTTCCTCTCCAGAGGTTAGCAGAACTCTTAGCTACTGGTTTAACATCACAACATAGTTGAAGTCAGGAGCCTTTATTTTCCTTCATCTGAGTTCCCTGCTCTCATAGCAGCCCACCACATAATCAGAGTGCATCACGCATGAACATTCACATGTACATTGGGTTACAGTTGAAGCCAGTAATGACCTCACTGTCACTAGAAAGCAGAACAACAGTAGACTTTACCTTGCAGTGACAAAATAATCCTTAAATCACCACCTATCCCTGCCCATAATCAGATGTCTCTCAGTGACAAGACTAGAGGAGACAAAGTTGCTGTCGCAGTGAAGTATTACGGTTTCAAGTATGAGGTGAGGACTGTGGGGGAGTTTTGATCACACTGGAAGATAAATAGAAAGAGAGATTCAGAGGCTTACGTTCTTATCCCAAAGCAGTGTCAGAACACAGAAAGCTTTCTTGAGTCTCTGAAAGAGTGTCTTCTGTCTTCTTTCTTGTACCAGTCGGACTGAGATTGCAATAAAACAAACCTTTATTTCTGCAGCTTTCTGTATTACAGTGTAGCCTTTTCTAGGCATTGATTAGGAGAAAGTGACCCTAAGACTGCAAATATTGGGTGGGTTCCAGTTACTCCATTTAATTCAAATTACCAAATCCTGCTGAGGCTTAGTTGTTAGTAGGTGCAATCTTTTCCCTCTGTCTGATAATCACAGCCTATCTTTGCTTGGTAACTTGTAATAATTTCACCTGCAGTAGTTGATGTGTAGGAGGAAAATGAGTTTCCTCAAAGTTAATACACAGTTAAAGTTAATACTTCTCGTTGCTTCTAGACCCAGGCCTTCCATAATTAGCCAAATCCTGAAAGATCTTAAGAAAGAAATGGAAATGAGAAAATTTGGAAAATGTACATGATAATTATGGTGCTAATTTCTACACAGTTTATGAAACCATACTGTTTATTTTCAACCCTCTGTTCTACTCTCCTTCCCATGTTTTCTTTGCCATCAGCTAACACTTTGGGCAGTTGTCATTTATCAGGTGATTTAACCCAGCCTGAAATATTTTAAAGTAACTTTTAATGATTGTCACTTGCCTTGATTTGCTCTAATATCCTAACAACTTTACCATGGATACGGTAGTACTGAAAATTGTCTAGACACGGCCAGGGATATAGCTCAGCAGCACAGTGCCTGCCTGGCAAGCGCAAGGTCCTGAGTTTGAGTCTCAATACAAAAAAAAAAAAAAGAATTGTCTAGACAAAGAATTCCTTGGCTTCCAGACAGAGTTCCCCCCAAATCTATTGTAATATCAACCCTTTTCCCACTTTATAATCAGGATCAATTTCCTAGCCAATATGGTGATACCTTTCTTTGCTTGTTAGTTCAGTGGCACAAAAAGTCCCAGGGGCTGCCATTCTGTGGAATCCTTCTTGTGTTTGCTAGATGAAGTATTCTTTCCTTGGAAACTAAAAGCACAACATTAGGCTGGGAATAAAAGTTTGTAAGTGGGATGCTAGGAATAATAATGAAGGAGACACCACAACTTCCACATTTTGGTTCTTGCTTCTAAATATTCTAGCTATGGGAGAAATAGCAGTATATAAAGTTGCTGGCTCAGAGAATAGGCCACTAACTGTGGAAGAGCTTCACTGCACCCACAAATGGCAGCACATGTAAACTGTTCGTAGATCATTCTACCATATCTCCCTACAGGCATGGTTTATTTAGTTCTTATTCATATGTTAATTTCCTTACTCAGAGGCACTATTTTGTGAGATTCTAAGTGATCAATCCCTAGGTTCATGAATAGTGGTGCTAGAAGAAACCTTACAGGTAAAGAAGTCAAATCCCTGTCCGAGTTGTTTTTTCCTCCTTTGTGATGGAGATGCAGCGTCATCCATCTGCCATCAGGTGGCTGGCAGGTGCTGGGAGCAGTGCCATTCTAGAAGCTCAGGGTCAACCTCTGATGTTGGTGAACGTGGTTGCAGGTTTGCCTTGGTAGAGGGAAGCCTGTGGTTATAGCCCCCAGAAAATCAGCTTTCTGTTCCTAGGGTCTCTGAGTCCATCAGTCCTTCATACAAGCACGAGAGTGGCAAGGAAGGCAGCTAGCTGGCATCCACAGGCTTAGCCATTTGCTTACTTGATTATTGAAAGTTTTCGTTGTTTTTACCTTTTAGTAACATTCATTTGCAACGCAAATATCTTCCCTTGGCCCACTCTGAGAGACCTATCCTAAAGCTCTTCTTTAGAAATTCCTTTAACCAGTCTTTCAATACTGTTTTCCAAGTTTCTGACTTCTTGGCCTATAGCCACTTGCCTGTGGTAGAGTAATGTTTTGATGCAAGCCCTTCACTCCAGGTCTCATCACCTTCCTCAGGACAGCCTCAGGGTAGGTTCCTTAGTGTTCCATTAGTCATGAGACCACAAACTTCTGTGACCTTTCTAATAAACTGAAACAAACTTCAATCTTGTTTTTGTTGCTAAAACCCTCTTCTTCTTTCCTCGCAGGGCTTCAAGCATAATCTTTTCCATAACAGATAAGAATTTTGAAACCTCAAATAGTTTAAATTTTCCCTGTACCTTAAAATTTAAGAAGAAAGGAAGAAAAAAGAAAGAACCTAACTACTTGCTTGAATGATTGGAGAGGTAAAAATTACAGAGACCCTCACTGAAACACAGTAAGCATAACTGATATTATTATGCTTAAAGATGACAGAACTGAAATGTGGAAAGAGCCAGTGACTTCACCAAACTTACTAAGAGGATACTCAGGGAGCAAGAGTCTACCTTCTAGTGCAGTGACAGGAGAGGAAAGCCTGTGGTCATGAGATTTCCAGGGACCTCTGGCTAAATGTGGAGAAAGAAATGCTGATTGACGGGAGGAAGATGAAGAAGCAGAGAGCACTCAGGAATGGGCTGCTTCTGAGCCCAGAGTAAAGGGTAAGGATCACTGTGCAGTTTCCAGAAAACACCAGTGTAAGAACCATTGCCACTGTGTTATTGGTTGTTATTCTTTTTCTAGCACATTCTAATAGGTTTTAGAAGTAGAAAAAGAAAGGGCATAAAAGCATATTGAAACACAAAGAAATAGTTCCAAAAAATTAAAATGGCAGAAATGGAGAACATGGGTAACATAGATAAAGGAAGAACAATTAATATGCCAAAAATAATTAAGTGTTGTGTTAATATCAATGAGAAACATTTCCAGCAAAGTTAAGCTCTAGTTAATTAGATCAAATGAATATTCTTTTAATCAAATCAAATGATGTTTTAATATCAGTGTAAGTTCCTGAGATTTTTCTCAGCTTTCTCATTTTATGTGTGGCAGATTCTTTCTATGTGAAAACCCCACAAGCATAACCATAGGCCCAAGAATTGAGAAGATGTCTCTATATTCTAATAATTCCATCTGTATAACCTAAAAAAAGACTTATCAATTATAACAAAGTAATGCATACTATTCTCTAAGCCTTCTCCCAACTTTCAAATTCAGTTCTTTTATGAAAATTTGAGTTATTCTTACACAAGCCCAAAATTCTGGAGTTGAAAATTAATGCCCAGCAGGGGGCACTATAGTCACATTGAGACCTAAATCCAGTCATCGTTTATACCTGTATACTGTAGTTGGCTGTTTACTCATCACAGCAGTCTTTCTTTGAGACTCACATAAGCTTCTATCTGTACTCTTACCCAAATTGTGCCTCAGTGGTACTTGGGAAAACTCGTTTCAATCGTTTTGCTGTTGTTTCTTTTATTTATTTATTTTCTTCACCCTGTCATTGGGGATCATTTACTTCCATTTACTTGGGAGTATTTCAGGAGAATTTATTTTATTTAATTAGCGATTTCACCTCTGAGAACTGTAATGAAGCTATCTCTTTAAACATATGAGAATACTTTTTAAAAAACACAAAATTTATGGGAGGCTGAGGCAGGAAGATCACAAGTTTGAATCCAGCCTTGGCTTAGACAGCTTCACAATTTTATGACATCCTGTCTCAAAAAAAAAAAAAAATACCACCACCACCAAAAAACCCTTGGTATGTAGCTCAGCATGAAGGCCCTGGGTTCACCCTCTAATATCGTGGGTGGTGGCATTTTATCCTACCCTGAAGGACTTTTTCTTTGTTCCTTCTTTTTGAACCCCTAAAAATATATTCAGTTATTTTGGATCCCAGAGAATTCTACAATTCTATACTGTATAAAGGTCTTGAAAGATTAGGAATACAAAGAATTCTACAATTCTATGCTGTATAAAGGTCTTGAAAGATTAGCAATACAAAGAATTCTACAATTCTATACTTCTATAAATTGTTTCTACTTCCCCCCATAGCCATAAATAGACAAGTTCATGTACTCAGAAGCACATTAGGCATTGCAGTGCCAGCTCTAGTTTCAATATTATATGTTTTTGCCCCCAAAATACAGTGACTGTGAGCATATCACAGACAGTTAAGGGTCACTGTGTCTATCATGCTGGAAGCTCAGCATCCAGTAAAGTTACTAATACTCCCAGAAAGTCATAGGACTCCTAAATTTAAGTCTTTAGCCTTAAGTCCTCAATTGTATTTTAGTACTTTGGATCAGTTTAGGTTTACTTCAAGCGATTCAGGCAGCCTCAAATCCTCTTCCCAAACTCCAAATACTATGCAAAACTTGATAAAGGTTCCATTATGCCAAGAACCAAAAAAAGTTAACTTCTTATACTGGGAATAGTAGCTTTGGGTCATTTGGCCTGATGTACATGACATTCCTCATTATCCTAAACCCGAGTATATGGTGAGCAAATTTAATCTCATTCTCCCTTTTTCCTTCTTCTATGCACCTGCCTGCCCCTTTGGGACAGACTGGTATTGCCACTCTTAGTGGCAGTGCAAGCTGGCATTTCCAGTATTACTATATAAAGTTTTAGATCCAGAGTTTGCACCAAAATATGTCAGGGCTCTCTTAGTTGAGATCTATGAATTGTCATTATTCTAATTATAAGCACACAGACTATTAGTATGCCTGGATTTCTAAAGTTTTTTTAATATTTGAAAGATTATGAATATAAAGAAAAGCATATTTAATACTGAAAATTTGTGAAATAGAGAAAAGACAAAACTAAAAGTCACTCATAATCTCTTAATTCAGGAATAATTACCATCAAAATTTTGCCTTATATACTCAATAAATGAATAAAAATTTGACTGACTAAAATATTTTCCCCAGTCATTAAGTATTTATTTAAGTCATTATTAATGACTATCTAGTGGGATCATGTCATTTTAATATTTGAAAACTTATTTCATCAATGTTCTTTTATGGGACATTTATTTCAAGTTTTTATTTATTATACTTTAAGTTGTATCCTAGCTGGTAAATCTTTTTGTGGAAAAAGATATATTTTATACAACTACATTTTAACACATATAGTTTTTAAAGCTCTGAGTCACTTTTCCAAGTTACCCTTCAGAAATATATATTGATTTTTTAAAAGGAATGTTCAAAAATGCTTAAAATCCTTAGCAGCCCAGAGTAATAGGCTTTTCAGAAGTCACTATCCATCTGATCTCTGAAAAATATCTCCTTGTTGAGGGAATAGTTTTGTGGCTGATCAAAGAAGAAGATTAGGAATTAAAAGCCGAACTCTTGTTTAATTCTAACTTCTGCTAAATAGAATTCCATTTATGTCTTCTATTGCTAGCAGCAGAGGAAAAGGAAGGTACTAGAAATATTCTGTTATAACTTTCTCATTTTGGGGAATACAGTAGTATCTATATTTGGGAAGATGATGTTCTTTTGGATTACAATCTAAAGAAACATCACACCTTAGGTAAAAAGTATATGAATGGTACAGATCTAAAGATTGAATCAATAGATGAATGTTTACAATGAAAGGTCATTAAATATCAAACTAAAATAGTAAAATGTGATAAGAAGCAGAAAATAAACATTCTTGAATGCCTTATAACATAAGAAGGGGGAAATAGAGCTTTGAGATTATAAAATGTAAACATTTGAACCCTTCCTGATAAATGTGTAAACTACTGCCTCTAATAGAATAATATTTTGCTTTTACATTTTTCCTTCTTCATCCATATTTTACCTCTTTTTAAAAATTTATGTTATCTCTTCACTTTCACTCAGTTTTTTGAGGATAAGTTTCCTATAATGTCAAGGTCAAATTTGATCCTCTGTGCAACTGTTAAAATGTTGTTCATAGAGTCCAAACACTGCTATCGTATTTTTCACTTTGGGAATTCTCTGACTTGGTAGTTTGACTCTGGGAACCTACAGAGAAGGTGAAGAATTGCTTAGAGGCAGTTAGACAGATACAAACTACTTAACCAGTCCCCTCCCACTTGGGCCAAGAAGGACTTGTCCTTTTCTTGTCCTCCCCTGTCTTGTGACCAAGCACTTGGTACAGCTACTGAAACAGCAGCTTTCTGGTTAAGGTCCAAGGCCTTACTTTTTCAAAAGGGCCCCATCTCTCTGCCAAGGGCTTCACTCATCTCCCAGCAATAAAAATGGTGAGCTTCTATACCACTTTAGTTTGACTTCAGGCTGTAAGACAAAATTAGTGAACATGATATATGTGCTTCTATACAGGTTTTCAGGATATTATTTTTAGAAAAATAATATTTTTAAAAGGTATTAATAAAAGGTAAACATATGCTGTTTAAGCGTTCTCCTAGTGACTTTTGTGTTCCAGAAGTATTATTGCTAATATTTCCAGCAACCTTATAAAGTTTGTTTTTTGGTACTGGGAATGGAACTCATCACCTTGTGCTTGCCAAGCAAGCACTTGTGCCACTGATCTAAACCCCTGGCCCTAAAGCTGGTATTACTAATGCCATCTTGTAGATAAGAAAACTGAGCTTCTCAAAAATTAGATCATTGGTTCAAAGTTGCAGGGCTGCGGAATCCCAGAACCATAATTTAAACCCAAGTCTGTCTTACAGCTACATTCTTCTATCTTTCCACAAAGGGGACCAAGGAGTGGGCAAAGTTCTACGTTTGCAAGTGTTTGTTCTTATATTTCTCTGTATATATTTTTAATATAATTTTGAACTGTGATATTCAGTAATCAAAGGTTTTATTACAGGATGTTTCCCTGCCAGCAAAGTCTACTGAGCTGAATCACAAACACTGTCTTACCTTCTGTCACTATTCATAATTTATTCATAGATTGCTGGCTTCTTATTAGCATCATGCCTGCATGATGTATTTTGAATGATCTTTCAAGGCTTTTGGGAAGACATTAAGGGAAATGTGAGGAAAGACATTTTATAGATAGCTTTAGGTAGGGAACAGAATTACTGTATCTAAATATGAGTTCTTCAGATTCTGCTGGTTGAAAGAAAAGAATGTTTAAAGAAAATGAGGGATAAGTTAAAAGAATAAATTGCCAGCATAATAATACCTGAGAAAAATTAAGCATATTACTACCAATCCCAAGAACTCTTGGTAATATCAGTTCAATTGGCTGGGTCTTTATGTCCCCCTCAAAATTCATATACTGAAATCCTAATCCCCAGTGTGATGGTGTTAGGAGATGGAACCTTTGGAAGGTGATTGGACCTAAGGATGACCTCATGAGTGGGGCTAATCCCCTTAGATGAGAGACCTCAGAAAGCACCCTTGACTCTTTCTTCCCTGTGAGAACACAATGAGAAGATGGCAACTGAGAGCCCAGAAGAGGACCTTCACCAGGACCCAAACAGGCTGACACCATGTCTTTTACTTCTAATCTCCATAAGTGTAAGACATAGCTTTCTTTGTTTATAAGCCACCCAACCCCTGCTACTTTGTTCTAGCAACACTACTTTGTTCCAGCAACCCTAATATGTTGGAAAGTTGATTAGAATTCAACTGTAGAAGCAAAGCATATCATACATTATCTTATATCTCATTATATATATGTACATGTATATATATATATATATATATATATATATATATATATGAATGATATGTTTTGTGTAGCATATACAAAAGGATGTATTAAAGGGTTTGACATTAGGAGAACTGGCTAAGTAATCACTGTAATGCCATTGTCTTCGTGTCTGGACTTGGAGTTTGAAGTGCAAAGGCAGGCAGTTGTGAAGGCCAGAAAAGAAGAACAAGCTGAAACTCACAAGCATGAGATGATCCCCACAGGACAGACTGAAACCTGCATCATGTCTTGTTGTCCGTGACCTGGGTGATGGCTTTGGTGTGGGTGGCCGATAGAAATCAGGCTTTTGTTCATGGAATTCAGCTCCTGTTCCTGGTACAGGAGTCAGGGTAGGGTGATGTAGTGGCAGTAATGGCAGCTGCCTCATACAGTGAAAGCCAATGACAACATGGTCAGCACTGTGGAGCCACAACATGACTGTTGTTTTGTTTCTGCTCTCCACAGCTCTTGCAGGAATTTCTCTGCAACTGACTTTAACAAGAAACATGCAAGAAAAGAAAACCCAAGAAATTTAGGCCAGTCTAGCTAAACTGACATGTTGCAAAGTTATCATAGTAAACAAAAACTCTATTGTGTTGGATAGCGCTAGAATCAGGGAGACAAAGTACTACTGAGCAAAATAGCATGTGTTCTGCATGAAGCTAATTCAGGTGCTTTCTAATTAATGTAGACTGCAGCCATTCTCTTTAGGGATCTTATTCTCTCCTTGCACTTGTCCCAGATATGAACTATATTTTGATCACGTGCTATACCTCAGGGAGTTTGATGCCCACCAGTACGTTCATCTGGAATGCAGGATGTTGGGCTTTTCTTGCTACCATTGTCCATTTGTCTTGGTTATTTTTCTCTGGTTCCAGGGACAAAATACTCAACACCCAAAATGAAGGAATGAAAGATTTATTTAGCCCACTATTTGTGGAGGCTTCAGTTCATAATAAGCTGGCACCAAGGCAGAGTGGCATGGCGTAGGGGCAATGCTTCAAGGCATCAGCCAGCACAGGCATCAGGTGCAAAAAGGGGGAGAACATGTCTCTTTTCCTCTCTTATATTATATGAAAGCCACCCTGTACCTGTTATGGCAGATGTAACACTCACAAAATTTCTGTGCCCTCCTCTTGCACAGAATGAGGATATTTACAAAGTAAGGATCCTTGCTCCCTGCTGAGTCTCTTAGTTAAACTTCTAAGCTTCTCAAGTTGACACAATATGTCAACCATAACAATCCATCCTTTGTCAACTTGGCAACCACATTTCTTTAAACCAGTTTCCAGATACAAGACATGTTTATTCTTAACATTTTGCAATTTGAACATTATAACACAGCTTAACAATGCTTAAGAACTAGCATTAAGTCCATCAACATTATGTTACATTAGAAACATAACATTTTGTCCTTGTTCCCCCCAAAGATTCATGCACATCCCTTTATGCAAAAGGCTTTTAGTCCATCTGCAAGAGTTGCCAAAGTCCTAATAATTTCAGCATTGCTGAAAACTTTCAAGTCCCAAGTCTCCTTTGAGATGGAGGGCAAACTCCTAGCTGCAAACCCCTGTACAAATGAAAACAGTGTTAAAACTTCCAACATGCAATGGCACAAGATAAACATTTTCATTTCAAAAGTTACAAGTAGAGGAATACAAAGGATTGAGAGCCAAGCAAGTCCAAAATCCATTAGGGAAAACATTAAGTCCTGGAGTCCAACATTCAGCATCTGAAGTAATCTGGTTTTGAGCTCCAAAAGGCTTGAGTGACTGCACACCCATAGCACCTTTGGTGGTTGTAGCTCCTACAGCTTCTTTTTTAAGCCCACACTGCTCCCTCCTTGCAGCTTTCCTTTGATGATCCACACTCCTGGCTTTTCCAAATTGCTGGGGTCTCCACTGCACCTTTGGCTTCACACAGCTTCATTCGTTGCCCCCTTGGGGATACACTGCTGGCCTCCCAGGCCTTCTGAAATCAGAGTGGAAGCCTTTTAAATCTCAGAACTCTTGCATTCTACATGCACCTAAAACTAACACCACATGGATGATGCAAAGGTCTGCTGCCAACTGGAGCAGTAACCAGGCTCTCCTCTCTTTTGTCTGTAAGGATCAAGTACCTGAATCACTGGGCACTCTGAATCCAATTATAAGGAACAAATTTTTTATGACACTGCCATTCTAAAACATGGTGCATCTGCCATCATTCTGGAACATGTTGCTCTGTGGCTTTCACCTCAAAGCAAAGTCACTTTTGAAGTTGTGAGGCTGTAAAGGTTTGAGACTTGCTGCTTTTTGTAATGCCTTCAGGCCATGTTTTTATTCTCCTGTTGCTTTTTCTACAGTCAAAATTTCCTCAGCTCCATCTTTGTAGTCCACAGCTTTAACAGAGCTTCCTTTCTGGTTAAACTCACAATGTTTTAAATCGTCCTGCTGAACTCTTTTTTTTTTTTTTTTTAATTTAAAGAGAAAAAAAGCAAAACAGAAAAAAGGGTAGAAACAATATAGAATTTCAAAAAAAATAAACAGTAAGAAATCACTAGTTGATAAATTACACATTGTCTTCTCAGATATAGTTGTTCAAGTTACAAAATTAAAGCATACAAAATTAAAGCATACAAACATAAATCTGGCTAAAAGCCCCCAACAATAGCCATGCCACAGCCTCAATATTTGACTACCTTGAAATTTCTTCTGCCAGATTAGTCTGCTGCCTTTAGTCTCAGGCAAAGTCTCTGGACACAAGCAAAATGCAGATAAACTTTCTGCCATCCCATAATACACAACATCTGGAGTCCAACAATCAATGCAGTTCTTCCCAGCAGAAACCTTCCAAGCCTGGTTTTTACCAGGAAGATTGCTATCAGCCTTCTGGTCTGCTGAAGTCCGACCAGAATCTCCTATACAGAACAGCTGAAGGTATTCCAGCACTTCTCTTCAGGCAACATCTCTGAACCTTTCCAAACTCCTCCCACAAGCCATTCCCAAAGGCTCTTGAACCGCATGGTCAGGTATAGTCACAGCAACAATCCCACTCCACTTGTACCAAGTTCTATCTTGCTTACTTTTCACTAGTTGCTGGGACAAAATACCTGACACCCAAAAGGAAGGAAGGAAAGGTTTCTTTAGCTCACTATTTGTGGAGGTTTCAGTCCATAATCAGCTGGCTCCAAGGCAGGGTGGCATGTTACTGGGGCAGCACTTCAAGGTATCAGCCAGCAAAAACAACAGGAGCAAAAAGGGAAAGAACAAGCCTCTTTTCCTCTCATATTGTATGATGGCCACTCCCCACCCCCAGGGAAGAAGCAGTACTCAGGAAATCTCTGTGCCCTCCTCTTGCACAGAATGAGGATATTTACAAAGTAAGGATTCTGGCTACCTGCTGAGTCTCTTCCTTAAACATCTAAAGGTCTTAGGTTGACACAGTGTATCAACTATAACATCAAGTTACAGTGCATTTGCTCTGATGTTGTTTATCTTTCCTCTTCCAAGGTAATACATATCTGAACCCATCTGTACTACTATAACCAAATACTATAGATCGGGCAATTTACAATGGAAGACATTTATCTTTTCATACTTCTGGAGACTAAGAAGACCATGAGCAAGGTGTCAGCGGTTCATGTCTGGTGAGACCAGTTCCATTAATGATATCTTCTTATAGTGGCACACTCACATGGCCAAAGGTAGACAGGTGAAAAAGGGCCAGAATTACTCCCTGAAGCCCTTTCATAAGAACACTAATCCCACCCATGAAGGTGGAGCTCTGTGATCTACTCTCCTCTTAATGCCTTACCACTTAATACTGTTGGAATAGAAATTGTTTCATGGTGAATTCAGAGGGTACATAAGCATTCAAATTACAGCACTTCTTTTCTCAGATCTCTAATCCTCAAAATTTTTTTCATTACATTTGTTTCTTTTTGCTACTGCATTTCCACATACTTAAAGAGTTAAAACAGGACACATTTATCTTGTAGTTGTTAGTTCAGATATCTGGAATGGGTCTTACTGGCTAAAATCAAAGTGTTAGTGGGGCTATGTTTCCTCATTTCCTCCTTTGAAACTAGCATAGCCACTCAAATCTTTTCATGCTATATGACACTAACTTCTTCATTCAAGGAATCCTTGTTACTATGTTGGCCCCAACCACATAACCCAGAATAGTCTCTTTATTTGTAAGATCAACTGGTAAGCAGCTGATTCTGCTATTTTATTTCCCCTTTTTCATGCATCTTAAACCATTCACAGGTTCCAGAGCTTAGGACATTTGGAAGGCCATTATTCTGCCCACCACCTCATTCCGTTCTTTCATGGCCCGAGTATTCATGGACTAGAAGTTGCAAGTCATGTATGGGACCTTGTATTTTCCACCTTGCCACAATTCTTACCTGTAGATAGGGAGTAAAGCCTACCTATGAGAATCAGGCAAACCCAAAAGTGAAGAAAAATATTCCTGGAAGAAATCAATTAATATTGAGAAATACTTTCCCATCCTCCCAACAACACTGTTATTGAGGACCAGCTGTATGGCCATTCTCATGTCCCCATACTTCCTGATTGGGCAGTAGCCCTGGTTCCAATAAAGTCTGGAGGAATGGCTGGGATCCTGTTGTCCTAACTGATACGTTTCTTTATTGTTGTTAAGTACATTTTTCTGGGCACTTGCTTCTCAGCCCAGGCCAAAATCCTGCTCTTTAAGACTTAGTTCACTCAACTCTATTTCACCCTATGGCAGCCATCTATAAACTTACAGCTGATCTCTCCTTCACTGAAGCTTGTTGAGTTTTCCATTCTACCGCAATTTTGGTATCCATCAGAGATGTTCCATAATCACTCTTTAGTAACCTCCTCTAGTCCTCTCACAGATGCCTGTGGAGAGATGTTTATTTCTCCATGTAATTCTTCAAATTTCTCAGCCTTATTGAAAATAGATGGGGCCATATGACTACTTCTGGACAAAGAAAAGTGAACTGAAATGTGTTTCAAAATTATGGCATTTCTACAAAGCTCATGTTCTTGGTTTATAGGCTGATCACTTTGGCTTGCTCACATGACTCCAACATACTTCAATGGCCACATGCAGATCATTGCCCACTCTGTCTTCCTCTTACCATCTCCATCATGTATCAGTTTTCTACATCATCCAGTATAGGTTGCATAATATATCATCTTCCCCATGTTCCTGTCAAAATTACAATTTATCTTGTCTCCATGTCCTTTTGTAGAATCTGTTGGCAAAATGCACTATCAAAAAAGTCCTATGAATTGGCAGATTTCTGATCTGTCAGCAATGCCTGACATACCCAGTATGTCTTTACAATCCATGGGGTCTTTAATTCTGTCTCCTCAAGTCTCTGTCCTTACACCTATCTACCCGCTTCTTGGAGCAGACAAAACCATCTTCTACTTTACATGGAATAATACACTCACAGAGAGGTACCATACTCTTTAACTGTCGACTTTACAACCCTTTCTGTATTTTCCTGCATCCATTCTCATTCCCACTTATAGGAATGTTATCTCCCGCTTATTAGAATGTTATCTCCTCTGTCAAAAAACTAGCAGTGGAACAACGGCTGGAGAGGAAGTTACTTTCAAGGATGCCTTTTCCTCCTTAAGAAGAAATGCATTTCACAATACTTATTTGCTGATGGTAAGTTATTGCAGAGGGAGGATAATTGGCACATGGTTTCTGAGATGTAAGAGAATAGGAATCAAGAAAAGAATCAGGGGGCCTTTTGACAGGAGAGACAACTGCTCCTCTTTAGCTCTTTCCAAACATTAAATGACAGAATTCCTTAGGGTGGGCCAACCTTTTTCTTTCCACTCTACTCTCCTGTTTCTGGAAAGCTCATCTACTTTGAACAATTCTGTTCCTTTTTTGTTTCTAGCCCTGACCTCCCGAATCCACGGAACCTACTGCCTTCAAGCTATCTCTATTTAGATATCACACTGGTGCTTTAAACTCAACATGCCCAGATGGAATTTGAGATATTTCTCATCAAATTTTCCCCATTTCCTTTCACTATCTTGTTAGACAGTAAACAACCATTCAGATGCTCATGACAGCAACCTGAATGCAAAGCATAATTTATTTTCCCAAATCTGCCCATAAGCAAGTATTATTAAATTATTTGCCTGAGTGTCTCTTACATTTATTCACCTTAACCTATTCTCATTGTCATTACTCTAACATGAATAACTAGACAGCTGCACACTTCTCACAACATCTATCCTATTTTGAACCCAATTTTGTCTCCACTTTAAATGTCTTCATTTTTTAAAAAATGAAACACATTTATACGTAGTTGCCCATTTGCTCTGAAGAAGATCTAGATTCTTAATTAATATGGTTTAGATTGAGAATGTCCCCAAAAGCTTCCTAAGCTCATAAGAGGGCATTTAGAATGGGATTGAGTCATGTGACAGCTGACTCACTGTTCGGAGGTGGGGTCTGCCTGGAAAAGCTGGGGTCCCTGCCTGGCTCTTCCTGGCCACCATGATGTGAGCAGCTTTTCTCCACCATGCCCCTGTGCAAAGTCATTCCTGCCTTCCAGCTGCTGACTGTGAACTGAACCGTGAGTGAAAATAAACCTTCCCTCCTTTAAATTGTGAGTGTCAGGTGTTGTGTCTTTGTGACAAGGAAAATGGCTAAGACACTTTACATGATCTGTAGAACTCTCTTACTCTTCCACCTTATCTCTTGGCCTTCTTTTTTCTCTTTAGACTTTTTAGTTGTATAAATACTTAGAAATTATAGGTGCTCCATAAATGCTACTGATGAGAATGTTTTTTAAACACTTTCTCAAACTGATCATGTTATAACATTGAGCTGATGGGAAACATACCTTAAATACAGGATAACATATAACTAAAATTTAAGTGACCTAACTAAGTCCAAAATCATGATAGAGAGTCCTGCAAGTATCAGAACTATAGAGCAACCTGAAAATCTGAATCTTTTCCCTAAATAGCTCCCAGCATTGTTGTAACCATATATCAACCTTAGATGGATTCTAATAATTTCCTCAAAAGAATTCAAATATCAGTCCGTGGGAAGAAAGCTTGATTTGAACTACTTTGTTAAATCTGGAAGTTACAAAGGGTTTTTCTGACTTTAAAATGGCAACAAAGGTAATTCTGCTCATCACCCCAAGTTAACAGAAAGACAATTTATTAGTACCCCAGGATTGTAAATAAGAAAATACCATTTGTAAGAAATCAAAACCTTAGGTCTGTGTCATGTGCAAGTTGGGAGTCTAAAATTGTGTCACCTGTGTAGCGATGCTTGCAACTGAGAAATCAACTTACAAAGGGATCCAGTTCTTTCACTCATGTGGAGATGACAGAGAATCACATAGAAGACTATATCCCCACAGGGAACTCTCTTCTTCTCTTGAGTAGATCGTAGTCAAATTGAAAAGTATGCCATAAAAAAACACAACTCTGTTAGAGCCAACAAATGAAAGAAGTAAAATTCAGAGCTTTGAAAGAGTAGGATCATGTGAAACAGATATTAACAAAATACATTTAAAATATTCAAGGGGATGCAGGACGGATTGCAGATTATAAAGGAAGAAAAGAACAGTGGGGGAAATGTAAGGATTTGAGAGAAAATCTGTCAGTAAATTCAGCAGTCAAATGATGTTCTGCCCCATCCAGTGCTTTAGTAAGTGTTGTGATCTCTGCCTGGGCACTATACCTTTCTTCTTCTTTAATTTCCTGTTTATCTTTGTCTCATATATAAAAGATCCTAAAGGGACCATTTGCTGGCCTCTGAGAAGATGTTGTTTTCCTCCATTATTCTCTTTTATGGCTCCTTCACCTCTTTTTAACAACACTTTTCAGAGTCACAATTTTTTTGCTCAATGTCTGTCTTCGGTGTATAATCAGAATGGCATGTGCCATTTCTGCCTGGGTTTTTACTTTACTTCCCAGTGCTCAGCTAAGGGGTTAATATATGGGATTTTTGACAAGGCAGCTAGCCCCCTAGCATCATCTCAGCTTACCTCTGATGTCTCTTTACTGTTCTTCACCCAATTGGAATAATAAGTGGTATAGATAATCCCAATTATTGGACAATTGATGTATTGAAACAAAATGCCTAATTCATTATCTCCCTCTATTCCTATTCTTGATATCATATTGAGACCCCTGATTTATTTAATCATTCTTTTCTTCTAATTTATAAACTCTCCAAACCTAATTTAGTTTAATTTTTCACCTGAGGTAGCTTATATTGATCTCTTTTTCTTTATTCTTATTTATCCCTGCCCTACAACCTTTGAAATCTCTAGGTCTGATTGATTTCCTTGCTTCTTTACTTGCATTGTCATATTTTATGGATTTTCCACTTTATAGCAGCAAAGTGAGTTGATTCTACTGCAGATTAGAACCAGGCTTATAAGTTTTTAAAAACATGATAAAAGGTACAAATGTAAAAAAAAAAAAAGACGCAAATGGATATTATGTTTCTTATATGTGAGGCCTATAAGGCATAATTATTAAAGCTATAGACACATACTAGGATTTAGCCATAATTCTATGTTTATATCTAAATTGCCTCCTACGTCTATATAGTATTTGCTCTAAGGAATCAAAATAGTGTTGGGATCAAGGATATCTGAAAATTTTGTCACTGGAAATGGCCAGTTTATATATTCTATTATGAATATATTAGAAAAGTCTCAGTTTCAGTGAGCTTCTGTGATTTCTACCCTTGGGAAAATCTCCTTGCTTCATTTCCAACCACGTGTGCCACTGTGTGGAAGTAACCACCCTAATCCCAGACCTCGTGCTCCCACTCTGGTGTCCCTATCCTATGTCCACTGCCATCTCTCTGCTTAACTGTTGACTTGCTATTGACTATTGATAGTCTGAAAACTTTCTGTCCTGTCTCCTTATTACCTATTAGCTTGATTCCTAGATGATTCTTAATTTGGCAAGTATGAGGCCTTTATCTCTTCAGTTCATATTAATTCTTGTCTGTGTAAATCCTAGTTAAAGTCCAACTGAGGTACATTAGAGTAATCATCATCCTAAAATTCCAGGAAATTTGGCAGATTCAATTATCTCTCTGGTGTAACTAAATTCTTTGTCTCTGTCTCAAAAATCTAAAAGAACTAAAAGCAATAATAGTTCAATAGGACATGTTTTCTCCTTAGGATTTACAGTTGACAATTATCTAGCAATACAGTAAATGTGCATTTTGTTGTAGTAATGTTAAATGGTGACCATCACTGAAGAACAGCTTAAATTCACCCAACTGAGGAGATTCTATTCCTAGATCCTACTCTTCTGCCAGCAAGAAACATAAGCTGCAGCAAGAAGAGTTGAAACTAGAGACTGCCAAGTAATCTTTGGCAACTATGTGGGCTACATCTAGGTGTACTGAAAAGAAGGGCCATACTTATACGGAATAATATTCATCTAACTCAAATATCTATGCTAGTATGCTTCCTTGTTCTTTTATTAAATGTTTATTATTCCCTATGTAAGACGCATGGTAAAGCAGTGGAAAGAACATTCAGATTGACTGGGGTTGTAATTGATTCTACTAGTTGCTAGGAGTGTGACCTTTGGCAAGTCACTAAATTTATTGGAGACTATGTCTTCACCTGTAAAATGGGAATAATAGCGCTAGCTGCACCGAGTTGTTAAGGTAATGAATAAAAAAGATATTCTAAGTACCTGACAGAACACTTGGTACAAAATTGGCAGCTATTTAAAACAGGTTTTCATTAAAGGTGTTGTTCCATATTTCCTTTGTCTTCTTACTTACCCACGTGTACAGGGTCTCAGCATTCCAAATTGTAGAAGAAAGTGAAAAGGATGTTTATTTTAGTTATTGAAATATGGAAGCAGCCTGGTTTGCCAATAGGAGCTGGCTATTTAGATGAGTCTATTTGATTTCAGGATGATGTCCAGCCTCGTCCTTCAGCAGCCCGGGTACTGCTTGTTCCAGAAGAGCACTGCTGAAAGAGTGGAGTCATGCAAAGTCAGGTGTGGGTGCTTCAAGAAATCAATGCCAGGACACAGTTTTGGAAACATGGTCACCCAGTAACATTTATTACTATTCTATGCAAAGAAATTCAACCAGACAGTGTGAGGTGATGCAAAAGAACAGATCAAAAATAGAATTTTACAGTATTAGAAACATTTATGTCTGGACTCTGAAGGTTCCTAAATATTAAAGATCACACTCCAATGCATTACCTTTATGGATGAAAAAACTGGGGTGTAGAGAAGCTAAGTAACTTACCTACATTAACAAAGCCATCTTTGTTTACTTAAATTAGCACATTTGCCACTAAACTCTTCTGTGACACAATTTCTGTTCTATAGAAAAATTTGGAGAGCTTATCTAAACAACAACTCAAAAGAATGTGTAACTTGATACAATCACTTTGAGTTTAGAAAGAATATTAATTTATTATAAAAATTCTGTTTCTTATAAAAACTTTTGGAAAGACCACAAGTCACTTTTGGGACTGGGAAGTATTCCTGACACCAAAAGGGCAAACACTTCCTCTAAAGATGGATATCCCCGGAAGTAATGCTGAAGTGATTGAGGTGACTGGATTCAGGGAGAATGAATGAGTGCATAAGATCATAACCTTGGCAGCCCATAGGTGTAACCCATAGAAATGGGTAAGAGTAGTGTACTGGGATCAGGAAAAGAAGGCAAGATTAAGAAGTTAGAATGCAGCCAGGAGTGGTGGAAGCGCACCTGTGATCCAGCACTTTGGAGGCAGAGGCAAAGAAATAAAGGCTCTGGGACCTATCTGTAGTTTTGTATTTGCTTTCTGGGATTTTTAAGAAAACTGTGTGAAGGTATCATTTCAGAGTGTAGGAGAATAAAATACTTTTTTATAAAAATTTTTGAACATACAATTTTAATACCCCCCCCAAATGACAAAAAGGCCTAATAAGTCAGCTGGGACTATAGCTTAAAGAGTCTTAACTTACAAAAAATGTTATAGGAAAAGGGTAAAACCTAGCTCTGACTCTTGAAATTCTTTTTGGAAATTTCTACTCTTCCTTCTGGTTACTTCATAGGTGCTAGTTTGTAATTTTAGGGAAGAAAAGGAAAGATCTGTACTTATAAAATGTGTTTTTATAAAATCCTTGAATTAACTGTGAAATTGTTGTTTCCTGCCTTTCAAATTTCATTATTTTTGTATAGGTTATTCCAGACCCAATAAAAAAAGGTAGTTGTGTTGTGGAATATAGGAAAACTGCGCACTCCAGAATTACAATTCCAGGCTCCCAGAGTAGAGCTGAAAGGGTTTCTGGTAATGAAGCACTTCAGTACATGTAAAAGGTCTGTGTGGATTTCACCAGGCTCTGGGTATAACATTTATTTGTAATTCCAACATCATATGTGTCTGTAGCCCCCAATCTGCCTTTAGCCTTGGTACTCTTTTCTCAAGGTTTTTCTAAAATTGTCCCAAGAACTGTCACACAAGCACCTTCCTCATGAGACCTCCATGGCACCACCTCTGTTGATGGCAGCCTCACCAGATCCTCAGGGTGAGGTCACAGTCTCTGGAGAAATCAGAACTAACTCCAGCAGACTCTTCACTGCTGGTGATGATGGTTCTCAACCATAGGAAGGGGACCCTTCTTCATTTGTGATGGGTTCTGCCTGTGTGAAGCTCTGCTGGGTTCAGCAGGGCACCTGCCCAACATGGTGCTGCACCTTGGAGCCATGGTGTATCCCTCCAATGTTGACTTCTGTGTTCTTCTTTCAAGCATGTGCATATCAACATTCCCCCAGTTAAACGTCAATATGTTAGTCTGCCTGCTTCTTCAAACTCCACCCCAGTCAAAACTAATAAAACCCACAGCTTCTCTGTCTGCCTCAGAGGGATCTTGCACTCTTCTGCAGCCCTCCCGTGTCCACAATAAAAGGTTTTTGCCTTTTGTTTTTCCTTTCTTGCTTCTCTGCCACACCAAGGGAAAGCCTAACAATTTGGCCACTCTGTGCCAGGGCAGAATGGGCTTTTCTTTCCACTTTCAAGGTCCAGATAATCTCCAGGCCCAGAGAAAAGAAAATGCTCCTCACTCAGCTGAAAAAATAAGTCTTAAATTCCTATTACCTGTCCCAGGATCTGGCACTTTCAGCCTTCTTTCAACGAGACTCTTTTTTTTTTTTTTTTGAGAAACCTGTAATTTCAAGGTGTGTACTTGTCCTATGAGCTCCAGGGAAATGGAACACTTATAGCAAAATAAAATGGCTAGTGTCATAAAATGCTTCATTCAGACACTCATGGTACTACCATAAGTGCCACTTATTCAGGGTATGGTTAGTCATAGGCACCATATATTGAGGCTTTCAAATTTTAGCATGCATCACTATTACCTGGTATGTTTATTAAAATGAGATTTCTGGACCACAGTTCCAGATCTTCTGACTTAGGAGGTTTGGCAGGTGGCCTGAGAATTTGCATTTTAACAAATCCCCAGATGACATGCTACTGAGCCAACAACGACGTCCAACAACTATTGAATTTACTGTAGTAAAGCCTAGAGAGACAATAGAATGCAGTAGTGCAACATCTGAATGTCTAGATCACTGCTTGGTGATACACAAATATCACATATTTGCTCCCACAGATATCACAGAATAAGGGTATATTTGGCCAAGAAGTATAAAGCTCTATTTCAGTAAGTCAAAAGTTAACTTTATCTTAAAAATTGACAACACTGAGATTCATCTCATTTCAGAAAGAATGCTTATCATAAAAAAATTAACCAATAACAAATGCTGATGAGGCTGTAGGGAAAAGAACTCATCTCCAGTGTTGGTAGGAGTGTAAATTGGGATAACCACTATGGAAATGAGCATGGAGATTCATCAAAACAAAAAACTAAGGGTTCCACTTGACCTAGCTCTTCCCCTTCTAGATATCTTCCTGAAAGAGTTAAACAGATTACCACAGTGATATATGAATATACATGTTTATAGCAACACAATTTATAATAACTGACCCTTGGAAACAATCTATATGTCCATCAGCAGATGAATGGTTAAAGAAAATGTACTTATGTACAATGGAGTACTATTCTGCCATAAAGAAGGATAAGCTGGAGTCATTGTTAGATAAATGTATGCACCTTGAGACCATAATTTTATATGAAATAAGTGAGACACATGAGTTAAAGTATTGCATTTTTTCTCTTATATGATACACCCAAAAGGTAAATAAGGAGCAAAATGGAGGATAGCTACTAGGAAGAAAGAAGAACATGCTCAAATGGGAAGAGGAACAAGGGAAGAAAAAGGAAGAAAGGGAAAGGAGATTTTTTAAAAAGACAGAATGGAAGGAAAAATGAAAATGAAGCTTTGGTAAATGGGGAGAGGAAAGGGAAAAAAGAATTAAGTATTTCATGTACAGGTACAAACTCCCTATGATGAATAATATTATGATATGTGACAATTATATACTAATAAAAAATAATAAATTGACAATATTTCAGGCAAAGTGTACACTGTGAGATGGTGAAACATCTCAAAAGCTTCGAAGCATCCCAGTGATATCAGCACTATTCCAATTTTCACAGGGGACAGACAGTATTTTTTACAGACCCATCTTAAATGTCAGTCTGCATCCAATCGTAATACTGGTTCCTCTTGGGATATTAGGGAGTGAATTAGGTATTTTTGTTTCTTTAAAGTCCCTGTTCTAATAGCTAATCCTGGATTATCTCTGGTTTTTCTCAGGTATAAGTTAAAATCAGAGTAATGACTGAGTAATAAAGATTTAAATACAAACTGAATAAATATAGTAGTAGGTAATAGAATAGCAAGAAAATTAGCAATATAACAATATATTTTATCTTCATATAGTATGATTATCCCACTTCTCGAACATTCTTATGAATGATTTTCTTGGTCTCAAAAATCATCTAGAAGTTGTAAGCAATGGTACCTAGGAAACTAAACTGGGGGAATGAAATACTTTGGCCATGTCCTACAGCTGTTACAGACACTGGTTCTTTCTGTTGCTTTGTTTTCCATCTCTGAGCACTGCTGTCAGTTTCTGTTACACACACATACATTTACCATAAGCAAGAAACTAAGAATGGTGGGCAAGAAATCAAGGCAGAAAGTTCCCACTGTGCCCCGGTGCTAACTCTGCAGCATTTAGAGCTCCGAGACAGGGTGCAAGACGAGAACGACTTTCTTTATGACTCCTAATCTTTCTAAAGGTTATTGGTAGACAATTGGAAAACACTGATTCTAATTTTATGCTAAGGGAATTGGCTTCAGCCTCCAGGAAAACACAGTGTCTCGGAGCCACAGGGAAACTTTCAGCCTGTGCACTGGCAGATTGAGGAGATTGATATCGTCAGAGGAATTGTAAGAGATGAATGGGAGTTGTCAAGTGACCCTGACTGCTCATGAAAATGCCTACTTTGTAGACAAAGCAAAGCAAAACTTGAATTGGAGATCATTACTTTGGTTCTTTCCACCCTAGAAATGAAATCAGATTCCTTCTCATGGCTGGGTCCCAATACTAGCAATCAAATTACTGAGTAGTGCATGATCTTAAATAGAAGACAGAGTCTCAAGTGCCCAGTGTCCATTAGCCATTAAGTGATATTGCATTAATAAACCCAAGTAGAGGTATGATATTACACTGTAAATGCATTTGGAGGATTTTTATTATCACTCTAACCTGGTAAATGTGCCAGCATCATTTCTTTCAACGCTTGGTAAACTAAGCTAGGTATTTAGAGAGATTAAGTCTTTTAGAACGAGCCTATGTTATCATTTAAGGCATTTGTGCAGTTAGTAATAATTCTCTCTGGGTCTTTGATGTTTGTCTATAAAATGGAATAGATAGAAAAACAGATAATAGAAAAGCAGAGTTTATACCAGGGATGTGTGTTTGTCTGTGTGTTAATGTGCACATACACATTGACACACACACACACATACACACATTTGCCCTAAGATGCATAGTGTCACTTTTGTGTTTGTTTATAAATTTTAAATGTATTATATAAACCCATTTATTGTTTCAACAGAATGTTTTAGCATTTTTTCATATTGCTATTTAGAATAATTTATTTCCTTGTCATTTCTGCATAAGAACTTGACTATACCCCTCTATTTCAGGCTTTATTTGTAAACTTTAGTTTACATTTCTCATACATATTCATTGTTGATTTGGGGGGGCTTATTATTGCAGTAGTCCATTTTTTCACTGCTATAGCAAAATATCTGAGGGTAGGTGTAAAGAAAAGTCTATTTGGCTCTTAGTTTTGGAGGCTCGAAAGCCACACCCTGACATCTGCTGAGCTCTAGTGAGAGTCCTGTTGGCTGTGTCAGAAAATGGATGGAAATGGGACAGACCTCATTTGAGAAGAGATCACGTGATGACACATGAAACAGAGACTGGGGAGGGGCCACCTTTGTTCTTTTATAACAATCTCTAAAGAAAGTAACTGGGTCCTCACAAGATCTGCATCAGCTACTTCCAAAGGCAGCACCCCAATGACCTAGTGACCCCCACTGGCCCCTAAAACATTCCCACCCCCTCTTAGCACCACCATACTGGGGACCACACAGTTAGTACATGATCCTTTGGGGACATCCTTAAACATGTCCAAACCATAGCAGCTACCCTTGTAGGTGACATCTTATTTTCTAACTGTTGGGAAAAGGAACACTACAGATTTATATATATTAATCTCACATTAACACTTCAGAATTCTTTTTAGTTATTAAGTTTGGGGCTTCTCTTTTATTGACTATTACCTATAGTGTTTGTGTCCACAGTAAGTAACTTTATCTTATTCTCAAATGCTGAACGTAAAGGGAGTGCTTTGAAAGTTTTTCCATTAATATGATTCTTGCTATAGTCTTTTGGTAACTTTAGTGAAATAAGAGAATTCCTTTTCTAGCTTTCTGAAAAACTTTTTAGTATGTAGTTGTTGACTTTCATCAAATTGGTTTTCCACATGTGCTGATTTATTCACATAATTATTCTCCTTTAGATCTGACTTTTCTAGTATGAACACTTCTGGATCGTGATGTATTGTCATTATTTTTCTTTCTAGTATGTTGGGTTCACATGGTTAATACTTTGGTTAGGATTTTTGTATCTGTGTTGATATGTAAAATTCTTCTTTAATTTTGTTTTTCTTCTCTAATCAGGTTTGATAATGAAGACTATAGTACTGTTTTTAAGTTAATTAGGTAAATTTCCCACTAATTGTAACATAGGTTTCTTCTGAACCTGACTTATAAAACTGAGTAGATGTAACCAGTTTCAGAAAATGTTTTACCTGACCATAGTGGTACACATTTTTAATTCCAGCACTCAGGAGGCTGAGGCAGGAGATCACCGAATTTGAGCCCAGCCTAGGGTCTATAGTGAGTTCAAGGCCAACCTAAACTATGTAGCAAGACCCTGTCTCAAAACAAGAAAAAAACAAATCACAAAGTAAAATGAAAAAGTGTTTTTAAAAATTGTTTAAAATCACTGGTTAAAATCACTGGTTAGATTTTCTTAATTTTCTTAATTCCTATTAGTCTGTTCAAGCTTTCTCTCATCTTGAACAATTTTGAAATTTTGTCTTTCCAAAACTTGTTTCTGTCACAGCAAGTTTTTCAAACTTACTAATTTATAGTAGTTCGTGATATTTTATTCATACTTTTAAAAAGTCCGTTACTCTTTTAGTTATTTTTAAATTTCTTGTACAATGTATTGTTTATTCACATCTTCCTTCATTTTTCTCTTGATCAATCTTTTCATTCAGTTCTAAGTATTTTGAATTTTTCCTGATGATGGTCTCTTTAATTTATATCACTAAGGGAGATAATGCAATAGAATGAGCAAAAGTTTCAAAAAAGGTACTCAACATGTATATCATGCACGTGTTAATATTTTTTGTAGATATCTTTTAAAGTTTAAATACATAGAACTACATTGCTTTAACCTAATAATCTGAGCCCATGTCTATTGGTTGTCCTTACACTTATTGTTACTCTCTTTGGGGGCATCTTTTCAGTCCAGCCATTGCTGAACTCACCACCTACACACAGGTATTACCAGCAGTTTCAACTGCACCATGGATCTTTTGATTTCTGCTTCAGGGCCTCTCTGCCACGACTTCTTGGCACACCTGCAAGAGTCTGTCATCATTATGCCATGTAGACAAAGCACGTAATGTGAAGGAATCAATACTTACAGGTTACCCTTGATCAGTGAAGTATAAGAGCCAAAAGACATAACCCCTCTACTGTTCCACGGGTAGCCAGTTCTGAAGTGTAGTATGTATGAGTCCTTAGAAGTCCCTAGTGGATTGAGTCCCACTATGAGGACCAATTTGACATGTATCCTTGAGTTGACTGTTCTTTCCTATGTTTTTTCTTCCTGGCCCACTATTTCCATTTCTTCGGGTTTTTTCCCCAAAGTAAATTGCCTGCATATAAGAACTTGGTTCAGACACTCTTATTTGAAGGAAACTAGGATAATACACCGTGCTTGCTTCCTGGGTTTTATTTTGGTTTTGTTTTTTATTTTGTCCTCTACCACCTATTAACCAAATCAAATTTGCTACTTATATTTCAAAAGTCACTTATTCTACTTTTATTCTTTTGATGGCTACATTTAAGTTACAACCACAAGAAATAACCAAAATTTATCAATATTGGTTTTTTCCCAGAATAAATCAATGATCTTTATTGACTCTTATTATACTTTAACTTATATCCATATAATCCCACACTCTTATTTTTTCACTTACATTTTAATTCCAGATGTACATATTGAGTGGGTTTACTTATAGTAATTTCTCATTTTGACATTAATAAAGCCCACAGTTCTTTAGTCATTCATTAAATCTCACTGCAAGTGCCTGATCCATCACTTTTTTAAATTAAAGCATGGCCAAAAATAGTTATTTTAAAAATATATGTAAAAAAATTTCTGAAATGTTTATTTCTCTTCACATTTAAATTATAGCTTACCTAAGGAAAAAAGATTCCATATTTAAAAGTATTACTATCAAAAATTCTAACGCCTAAGTGATTCTTGATTTTTTATGTGATTCTTAAAAGTTGTCTTCTCTTTTCTTTCTTTTTTTTCTCCAGAAGTGTTAGAATTTTCTGTCAGTCTTTGATATTGTTAAATTTTCTTGTAACTTGTTTGAATTTGTCTATATTTCCAAATACTCATGTTCCTCACACATCTAAATGCTTTCCACTGTAAGCTCACCCTTTTCCTTGCCTTGTTTCTGATGGAGTGTGTGTGTGTGTGTAAGAGTGATAAAATGGGAAAGAGAAAGGAAAGGCAAAATACAAATCCTAGTCAAAGTTCCAACATTTCTTGTTCTCCCTTTCAGGGATACACTTATCCGTTGGAGTAGTTTCAATCCCTTTACTTGAAACGCTGTTCATGTTTCAGAACAAATGCCTTTATTTGTGATTTCCTTTCCTGATCAGGGAATGAGGATGGTTGAATGGTCAGGGGTCTGTGGGACATTACTTCCTCTGACTTAGCACTCCAGCTAGATCCAGGCTACAGCTTCTAGGTGATAGCAGCATTGATGTTGTCCATCCAGGGACCACATTTTGGGTTAGCAAAGTTCTCCTTTAAAATATGTGATATTATGTGTATGCTTAAGAAGTCTGCTCTGTAGCTACCTTCTGGCTATGGCTGCATTCCCTGCTATGCTTACCATTTGAAAAGATTCTCATCCAGACCCTAGGTAATTACTGGGTTTGATCTACATCATTCAGGATTCAAAGTAGCTCAGGAAAACTAAGCTTCTTGGTCTCTCTCTGAACATATTCTATCAACATGTTTTCTGGATGCAAATGTTTCATCTTGGTATGAGGAAAGCCTGAGGGAGCTTCCTTTTAGAGATAGAGCATTTCTCCCACTTAATGACTGTGTCTCCTATCTCCTGACTCAAACTAGAAGGCAAAAAATATTTAGCCTTCCTGCCTTTGTCACTATTGTTGTACCCTGAAAATCAAAGATCAAAAGTTATGAAAAAAGATAAAAGGCCACACATCTTGAAGGAAAAAGGAGCGCTTTATTTAGGCTGGTACCCAGCGACACAGAGTGCAGGTGGAATTTACACTGCTGTGTAACTGGGTTAAGAATTAGAGGGACTTACAAAGGGAAAAATCGCAAAAGGGGGTTGGGAAGGCAAGAGACAGGTTGTTCCAAGAAACAGGCCCATTTTAGGGGGAAAATTAGCTCATTGGTACATCTGTGCATTCCTGAGGAAATAGGACATCTTATTGTTTGTCTAGGGTCAAGTGTGGTGCTTGTGGTTAGGCCTGTTCTGGGGGTACAGCTCTGGGTGGGCTATGTTGGGGAATCAATGGGAAACAAAGCACTGGGGGTTGTGTAGGAGACATACAGAAAATACAAAGTTCAATTTAGAACAAAGGCTACAGCACATACAGAACAGAATGGCGGCACTTGAGTCAAGTTACAACAACTATCAGTCTGTCCATCTCCTTACCATTAATCATCAGGCCTGAAGAAAGTTGCAATATGTTTTCTCCTTTCTTGTACGTTGTAATCCTGCTCAAAATTTTCCAGTGTGTTTCAATCTTAAAATAAAAAACCTAAAATCCTGATGTAAGCCTTGAAGATCCTGCATGGCTTGATCTCCTCTTCAATCTTAATCCTACATCTGACTCTTCCTGTGTTCACTTCTCCAGTCACATCCTCCTTGAGCCTCTGAGCACTGTGCCCTAGGCCCTTTCCCGTGATTATTAAAGTATAATACTGGGTTTCACAAACACATTCCTTGAAGATCCTGCATGGCTTGATCTCCTCTTCAATCTTAATCCTACATCTGACTCTTCCTGTGTTCACTTCTCCAGTCACATCCTCCTTGAGCCTCTGAGCACTGTGCCCTAGGCCCTTTCCCGTGATTATTAAAGTATAATACTGGGTTTCACAAACACATTCCTCTACTTTTACAGTACTTATAGTATTGTAGATTTTTACTTTAGCATAATAGTAGCCAGCTGGGCATCTCAATACCCTTGCCTGAGGGATACAGGAAGGAATCTATGTGTTTACTCATTCATTAAAACAAAACACAAGGTGTGTGCACATGTGCAAAAGTGTTAAATCAGGATTTTCACCCATATGATGTATCATTTAACAGATTTTGGGTATGTTTAACTGAGCATCACAGAGGGCATATTACACTCATCCAGGATTTGTTTTTTAAAAAGTTTCTTTTTGATTTTTCTGGTAGAAGTAGCCCAGTTCATTACAATGGCACATGAAAAACCAGATTTTCAAGTTTTAGAGGAGGTCAAAAGTGAATCATCAGATTACTCATGCATGGATAATGAAGATCCAGTATGGTAAAATACGTGCTTTATAACAAAAGAGTGGTATAGGTGGATGATGATGATAATGATGATGATGATGATGATGATGATGGCTTTGATACTGGCCATGTGAGCCAAAGTTTCTGTTGCAGTGAAATGGAAAAAGAATTGACTGATACAGACACAGAGAATGCAGACCTCCTGGATTCAAATGATGAAGAAAGCAACAACATATTTAACCAGTTGAAATGTTGCAAAATGGTCATGCAACCAAATGGAATGATTCAATATTAGAACTAGGTCTAAAAATATAGTGAAGTTCTTAGCAGGGGTGAAATGTAGTGGATAGAGTACCAGCATTACCATTCAGAGTTGGAAATTGTGATAGAAGAATTGCTACAAAATGCTGTGAAATACATAAACTCTGAAATACAAGTAAAATGTCTATATGCACCAGTGTTCATATTAAAAAATGTATATGTTATGTATGACACTTCACTAGCTGATCTAAAAACATTCATAGGTCTGCTGTACTTAGCAGGGATTTCTCATGGTAATTTCAGGAAAGTAAAAGACTTACAGAAAAGTGATGGATGAAAATATCAGTTAAAGACTTGTAGTTGCACAGAATTACCATGCTTTCAGTGTAGAAATTTATCCTAGAACTCAACCATAAAGTTTTTATTCATATAGTAATAAACTGAATGATGCTGTGAACAGACTTCTTGTTCCCATCACCCAAACTAATTGCAATGCAACATTCAACAATTGGTTTACTAGTTTCTAATTGATGCTACATTTGCTAACAGAGCACAAATTGACCAATACAGGAACTGTACACTGGAACAAAGCAGAAATTCCAAATGAAATGTTGCAATATCAAAACAAAAAACTGTATAGTACAATCTTTGGATTTCAGGAAGATTTACATTGGCCTTGTATATGGCAAAGAAAAACAAACTGCTTCTGCTGGTGTCAACATTGCACCAAAATGGAAATATTGATAAGGAAACCTTGACAAAATTGAAGGCTGAAACAGTAGCTTTCTACAACAAAACCAAAGGCAGAGTAGATGTTGATGAGTTATACAGTAACTATGATGTCACTTGAAATGCAAAGCATCAAGCATTGGTTGTGGTTTACTGAGTATTAAACATGTGTGGCATAGTTTGATAATTTACAAAGAAAATAACATTCAAAATACTGAGGGCACGTTTTCTTAGAGGATTGGAACTAGAACTCATAAGAGATCATTTACTATAGAGGAAAATCGAAATGTATCTACAGAGAGAACTACACAAAAAAATTGTGAACCACTCTGGTAAGCTGACATATGAACAGGCAGATGCAGCATCCCAAAGACCTATTATGACAACAGAACCAAAAGGATATATCTGTGCCCTACTAAAAGTACAGGAATACAAAACATATGTGCTATTAGTGTAAATGATACTTGTATATGGAAAATGCAATTTTCATGTGGAAAGATTGCTTTGGATGTGACAATTGAAGCAAAGGTTATTTCTGTGGTAGACCTTTGTGTTTACACTATAGCTCACATAGGTTTTTATTTCTGATGTTATCTCTCAGGTTTTGTTAGCAAGTACATGGCTGATGTGAAAATATTGATGCTTATTCTAAATGTGCAATTCATGTTAAGGATTTAATACTTTATTTTATGTTCCTGTTAACATTGTATAATATAAAAACTTCCTGACAAAACATCAAGGCCAGAGACATCTCAAATATGTCCTACAAAAAGGCCAGGGAAGCACAAGACATGTGCAGTCAGTGTAAGTTGTACATGTGTATGTTACATGCTGTTGTTATGTGTGAAGACTGCCTTAGATGTGATAAATGAAGTAAAAATTATTTTTGTTGTAGAGTGCTGTTGGCAATTTCATTGTAGTCATGTAGGAATTCTTGGTTTTTTTTAGGCTTTGTACACCAAAAACCAGTTGATGTTGAAATTTTTGATGCTTTTTTAATAAACACTCAATAGATATTAAAAATGAAATACTTCATTTTTGTGATTTTTTTGTTTAAACACATGTTGGTTAAGGTAAAATTCATAAAATTAAAATAAATAAGTCATCAATAAAATATTCAAAGAATAAATGTGTGTTTGATACATCCATGGTTATGCCACTTTATGATAAAAAATATGTTTTGCTCTGTGAGTTTTAACAATTTTTTAGGAACACAGTTTAGGAGACATGGACTAGGGAATATATATTACTGTTCTTTCAACAGAAGTCAAGTACTACAGGGATAAAGGGGAATTGCCATTTAAATAATTAAAACCAGTTAAAATTCTTAACAGCTAGAAAGATTTAGGCTTGAATTTAGCCCTTAACTTTTTATGTAATACTGGGAAATTTTCTTAATTTCTGCAGTCCTCCTTATACTTACAAAATAAATAACAGTTGTCCTGTCCTTTTAAAGTTCTAATGTATACACAATTTAGAGAATTAAAATGTTTTATTCTTTTTAAGAAAAGAATTAATCAAGAGTAGTTCAAATACTTCCAGGTCTTTCTTGCTGTCATATAATTTATACACTGTAGACATCTTTTCTGTGTATTGGCAAATTGTATCCTTCTTTCTAAGTTTGGATCAACTTACAATATCTCATTCCTGTGCCTTCCGCGTCATCAGACATCTCCCAGACTTGATATAATATGAAGTATTTTTGCCAGCATCACTTCTTATGAGGCATCTTCATCTTTTTCATTACAATTTCTGTCCTCATTTGTGTTAAATCTATCTCCATGACAGGAAGAAGAAGACTGGAACAATTGAAACTATTTTTGATTGGTTTCTCTTAAAAAGAATAAAATATTTTAATTCTCTTTTATGCTTCCCATTACAGTATTCTAACTTGTCCATTTTATATGGTTTTTAATTTTTGTATATATTTATAACAAAATAGGGAAATTTTAATTTTTGACAATTTTTTATCATGAAGCAATTGTAATTCTTCCCTCTGATCATGAAGATTGTTACTGAACCCACATCTGACTTCTTGATGCATGACAGGCCAACTAAATTGTGAGACAAGGTGTTGAGTAAAGGTGATGATTTTATTCAAGAAGTCACTGATAGAGAAGAGCAAGAACTGTTGTCCAAAGTTCATGTTGTTCTACAGGCCCAGTAAGGAGTTTCAAAGTGGATGTTCAGAGAACTGCGGACAGAAGGAGGTAAATGAAATCAAAAATTATTTGTGAATTGCAGGCCACAAATATCATGAGGATGGGCTGCCTCTGGTACCTCCAGACCTCCCAGGGTTTCTGTAACTCAGTTTCTTGTTAATGTGCTTGGCCATTCTAAGGCACCTTAGCAGCTTCTTGATGCCTCCGTACAAGAATGGGGGCTGCTTAAGGAGTATATTTGTACCCACTCTGTGTTCTATGACATTACTGTTGGGCTAGTAAGTTTTAGCAAGCTTCTGTCTTCCAGAGCGAACAAACTTTTCAATATGGAGTTAATGCAGTGTGTCATTCTTCACAGGTTCAGCTTGCATAGTCATTTCAAAGTCCTGCACTACCACACAAAGCAGAGATTGCATGCTGAGAAATGTATTTTACAGGATTGTTGAGCAGATTAAATGAACCAGTTGGTTTATGCTTTATGAATCTGGGGGAACTGACATTGTTACTTATGACTTTGAAATTATAACTAGATACACTATTCATTGTTGGCAATTATTTAAAAGTGTATATTCCAAGTTAAAATTCAAATATTTTCTACAGAACTACAGAAAAATGTATTGGTCATTTATGGAGGAGAAACAGTACCTTGTGGGTACGTGCATCAAAAAAGTATCAAAAGTATTCACATATATTACAAATAAGATATTATTTCAGTTCTTATTTTTCATCTATTTTTGGGTTTTCTCCTTTTAAAAAGTGTCAAGTTCTCCTAAAATATGCCTTCAGGAATTAAAGAATGAATATTACATAGGCTTCTTGGGGATCCCATTAGTGAACTATAACGAGTACTAAGAAATAGACTTTTCTAAGGAATCAGCAAGACTGATTCTTACCTGCGGACCGCAGAATCCAAGAAAAGCAATGAAAATAAAGAGAACAGTAATTATGGACCTATTACCTATTGGCCCTATATTGAAACTAGAAGCTGAAAGTACCCATGGAACGATTCTTTTCACTATGTAATCACATGCTTTGTATTGAGGCTGCCTGCTGATAAGTGAGAACTTCTTTCAGGGAAATTTGTGAGTTTCACTGCCCCTAAAAAACAAAGGTATCTGCTATGAAATCTAGATAGGTGCTGACCTGATGGATAAGCTAAGCTTCTATCAACTTTTGTCTTACGAGAGAAGTAAATTTTGTTTAATTATTAAAATTATAAACTGCTTGTGAATAGATGCTCTAAAAGAAGCAATTGAGCTAAGACTGCAACCTAGTGGTCAATTTGTAATTGAAAAAAAGTAGGTGCTATCATTCTAGGACATGTAAGTGGGGCATTTGCTTTCAAAGTGTAAATGAACAAGCAAAGAAGTATGTTTTGTCCTTGTGAAGATTATTCTTCAGTTGCGGGGGGGGGGGAGATATCTGTAACCAGATCTCTGGAGTGTTAATTTTATGTAGTTTTTCCTACGTTATTTGAAACTTAATCACCTCTGCCTCTTTAAAAACAACCTTGACAAGATCACTGCAGTAGTTGTGCTAACTTGTTTTGTTCCACTTTTATTTGCTTTTATCTTTGTGATTGAAGTAATTAAGATCATATGCTTCCCTAATCCAGGTAACTTTTTCATATGATATGGTTATAAATATTATTCTCACTATTCTTTGGTTCTACCATAGTGTTCAGCTTTTTAAGTTTTGTTGCAATCTTTATTCCTTATAAATACTTATTACTAATTATAGTAATTCCATTTCATGTTTTATTATATAAATATGAAACAGTTTGTTAACATGGTAATACTCAGATCTTTTTTCACATTAAACATAGGACATTCAAATAATATACCTGTATAAGAATTTGAATCTTTTCATTATTGAATTTTTAAAATCTCCTTCAATCTTACCTCAGTTTTCATTTCTCACTAATGCTTTTTAAACTTAACATTACTCAGTGTTTCTTGATTTTTGTTGTCAAATCATCTTTTTTCTCCAGCATTCTAATTTGTCACTATCTTATATTAGCTTTCTTTTTATATAGTTCTATTTTACCTGCAAAGATATCACTGTCTAGTGTGAGTCCTTGCTTTAGTGATAATGAAAATTAAAAGTAAAGTAATGGTATGAATTTACAGGCAAAACCTTCTTTGGAAACTAAGAGAAGATGGAGAGAGACTTTAGCTTAAGGTCTCAACTAAAGATCATCAAGCCAGCCTCTTAACAAAGGCAAGTAAGAGTGATAGGGAAAGGACTCCTGCTTGAGTAGCTGGCAGTGGGTGTGCAGGGGGCACACTCAGATGAAGAGGATCAGACTGGCCCATTCATAAAAGAATGCAGACTAGTTTTGTGGTATAGTGTGGTCAGTCCTGGTTTCATAGCTCTGGAGAAAACTTTGTGACTTGAAGGGCAATTCAGCCCTCAGATGACTGTTTCTGCTCAAGAGGATGACCTATCATTGGCTGGTCTGTAAGGCTGTGCTTGTCCTGGAATCCAGGTGATCACAGATTTAGGTCAAGGACTAGAGACCTGTAGGTATTGCTTCAGGGAGGGTGTCTAGGTTTGGACATTGTAAATGTTGGTAATTGGCTGTCCCCATAAGTCCTGTAAAGTAATTTAGTTACTCTTATCTTGATTATTTTAGTCTTGAAGGGAGATGAGTTTAGGTTTGGTAAGTTTAGGGCTAAAATCTTTGCTTTGCCATCTTTTCTTGACTGATTAATATGCCTCCATCCAAAGTTTTAAGGTATTAAAGGATACAAAATGAAGGTTAAACTTTGTTTTGTTTTAACTATCTATTGGACATCTATAGGTCCAAGTGAAGAGCCAGCAGTTTTCATAAATAAGTAAATACTGTTTTTAACTCCCAGTCTGCCTCAGAAGAAAACATAAATCCTGCTTTCGTTGAGTAATAGGTGAAGGGCCCAGAATTAGTTCAGCCTTGGCCCTTATGATGCGCTCTGACACAGTGCAAGCCACCTATGGCTTTTGTTTCTGTTTGTTCCTCCCAGATCTTTTCCCCTGGCAAAACTCTGCTTAGGTGTGAAGCCTGTTTATTTTGTAGGCAGTAAAATTAGTCTCATCCTTTCCTAAAGATTATCGCAAGATAATACCATTAGCTTTTAAAATCCTTCTCCACTTTGGCTCTTTTGCATTTAATTCAAGTGTATTTCCAGAACCCATCTTAATTCTCTCTAATTTATGTTCTTCTAGATTTTGGAGAATGTTAGCCCTGCTGGCTGCAGATGGTTCAGGCTTGTGATACTGCAGTGAACTCACTGCAGGAAGCCCATCCCTGGCAGTGAAATGATGCCCTCTGCATAATTCAGAGGATTTCTCTCTAGTGTCACACTAATGAAACTTTTGGATCCTCTTGTGCTTTTAAAAGCAGCTTTCTACCAAGTACAGATTTTTGGACCTGAACTAGATGGGGTAAACCAAGAAATCAGCCGTCTGTAATCAGTGCAGAAATCAATGTTGAAGTAGTGAAATACCAGAAGAGCTGTCTCTTTTCTACCTCTCCATGAATTAAAAAGACATTGAGATATTTATTTGTTGACAAATTTGCCATACAAAGATAATATGCATAATATGGTGCTCCAAAGGTAGTTTTTACTAAAATGAAAACCAATGGAGCAAAATCTAAATCCACAAGTGCCATACTGTGGGGAACAAAATAAATGCTCCCTGTGTACATACTTAAGTGGATTTTGGAGGGGACAAATTAATGAAACATCATAACTGGTCTCAAAACTATAAACTTTCAACAGTTTACTTATATAACATTATGAAAATACATCATTTTTAATAACCTAAATTCTTTAAAAATAATAATGTCCTTAATAATTTGGAGCTATTAATTTCTCTGGAAGTAATGTATTGACAGTGAGGGTATACTATAAAATATCACCTAAAATTTTGTTAAATATGTGTTGTATAAATATGTATGAAATTCTCTGGAGTTCTGAAAGTATCTTTTACAGTATTCTTTAAAAAACCTTACTCCTTCAATAATATGTTGATTCTCACATAAGAAAGAAACCCACAGGTTTATTTTTCAGAACCCAAGGAGCTATGTTACCTGGCATTCTAAACTATACAAGAGAAATGTAAGGAATACTATTGTATGTCCTTCCTCCATAAAAAAAGAATATTCATTTGTTGATTAACTTATTCATCATCTAAAATAAAAGATCCTAGATACATAATAATTCATTAGAATAAGTGTCTTGGTTACTTTTCTCATTACTGAGACAAAATACCTGACACCCTCAAGTTAAGGGAGGAAAGTTTTTTAGCTCACAGTTTGTACGGATTTCAGTCCATAGTTGGCTGGCTCCAAGGCAGGATGGCATGGCAGACAGACATCAGAGAGGGGAAACAGTTCTTAACAGGCAGAACATGACAAGCAACAAGCAATGACCCTCTTTCTGTCCCTTATGTCTTACTCACTCACCTCAGGGTGGGACACCTCTAAACCTACCCAGAATTATGTCAAGCCAATCAACAGGCTAACTTAGCAGTCACACACCTCTAAACCCAGCATCACATGCTCTACCTCCAGCTACCTCTGAAATAGCTCCATCTATCACCCCATGAGTCTTTGGGAGGACATCTAGACAAAGCCGTAACAATAAGTAACAGCACAAGACTTTAGGTAAG
Source organism: Hydrochoerus hydrochaeris (assembly GCA_004027455.1). NCBI lineage: Eukaryota > Metazoa > Chordata > Mammalia > Rodentia > Hydrochaeridae > Hydrochoerus > Hydrochoerus hydrochaeris. The sequence goes on from PVLA01001073.1 coordinate 386,192, forward strand.
GGAAGATAAAGCAAATAAATTTTAGCACACAAAATCACGGAATTGGTGATATAAGAATGATAGAAAAGCCTGTAATCCCAGTATTCAGGAAGCTGAGGCAGAAAGATTGCCTCTCTCTCTATCCTCCCCTTCCCTTCTCCCCTTCTTTCTCTTCCTTCTCTTCTTTTTCCTCTTCTCCTTCTCCTCCTCCTCCCTCCTCCTCCTCCTCTTTCTCCTCCTCCTTCTTCTTTCCCACCACCTCAGAGTATAGGTGGCTGGAAAGAGCGCATACACATTCGCGTCAAGTTTCTGATCTATTTGGCTGGGGATGTGCAGGCTTAGTGGAAGCCAGCTGGCCACAGAGCTCAGCATCCCTGTGCAGCTTCCCTTGGGGACTCAAAGCCCTCTGAGAGGCTCCAGCTGCACTGGTAAGTCTTTCCAGATCCTTTTATCCCAGAGACACGCGTCACTATTTAGAAAGAAACGTAACAGTATGTGCCCATACTGGGAAAAACATTAAGACACCTGGGACACTTTGGTCCTCAGATAAGCTCAGCAACAAGCTCATTTTCAGGAAAAAGCAGAATGAACGCCCAGATGTCCCTGGTTGATGTTCTGGCATGAACTTTGGGATCCTGGAGAGCCCATTTCCACTGACGTGTTCTACCTTCCTCAACTCGATGTCCCCAAATCACCACCTAGAGCAGTGTGGGTCAGTGAGATACAGAGAAGTGAATGATGAATTTATGAATGGTTGTTCTTCAACAAGTTCAATATTTGTACATATTTAAGCAAAGTGGTCTATCCTAGAGCTAACTAAATGTGAGAAAAGCACCATAAAACTATTTGCCACATAAAATCTGTAAGAAAATATTATAATGGAAAGTTAAATTAGAATATGAATAACTTGTGACTTTAAATCTCAATCAAATCATTCCAAAAAAAAGAAGGAATGTTTACTATCATTGGAGTTACTTTTAAATTGGATTATATTTTTGTAAACTTATGTCAATATCAGTTTTTGTTGGTCTTTTTTACTTTTTCCTTCACTCTCCCCTTCTCCAACAGATCCAAATGGCCACAAGCAGCATTTCTTTTTTTTTGGCAAAATTTCACTAAAACTTATTTTAAAGAGAAGAAACAATAAAATGATATGGAATTTCAAAACAAGATGATAGAAAATTAACTGCTTATTATATTGCATATTGTTGTTTTCAAAATAATTGCTCAGATTACCAGATACAAGCATACAAAATTGATCAAACAATATAAGCACTAACTGTTCCTTTCAGTGAACTAGTAGGATTAGCAGTACAATTATCTTAGCTATCTTGTGTGTATATAATATATATATATATATATATATATATATATATATATATATATTCCTTATTTTCTCCTTTCCTTCACCCCAGCTGTTCTTTCATTTTGAGCAGTTTCTCTCCCTTTTACAATATCTAAGCAGCATTTCTTTAAACAGCATAGCACATACTGCTGATGGCCTGTGAGATGGGTTCTTGGGGAACAAGGAAGTTTGGAGGTTTTGTTTTTGTTTTGTGTTTATGGCACTAGAGATTGAAGCCAGAGCTGTCATGCTGAGCTACATTTCCAGCCCTTTTATTATTTAATTTGAGATAAGGTCTCACTGACTCACTAAGTTGCCCAGGCTGGGCTCACACTTGCAGTCCTCCTGCCCCTTCCCCCAGAGCTCCAGGATTTCAGGCTATGCCACCACACCTGGCTGAGGAGGTTTTATTCGTACAATCAGATACTCTAAGTTAGAAACAATATGATGAAACACATTAACCTGTAAATTCACAAATACAATGTTCAAATGAATGTATTCATATGAATTAAAACAAGTCAGTTTAATAAAGTAAGGAAAAATAGGCTCCACTGGAAGCTTTAATGTGGGAAACACCATAAGGAGAGTAATTCTGATCTTAGTATGAAGTGTGTCAGTCTTGCTGCAGTTCGCATTTGAACGGCTCTCAAAGGCTCAGGTGTTGAAGGCTTAGTCCTCAGAGTGTTGATGTTGGAAGGTGGTAGAAACTCTAAGAGACGGCTCTAGTGGGAAGTTTGTAGGTCACCAGAGATGTGCCCTGGAAGAAAACACGGGCCTTGGCAGCCGCCCTCCTCCTCTTTCTCTTCCTCCTTCTCCTCTCCTCCTTCCTCCTCCAGCTCTTCTTTCTCCTCCTTCTCTCTCTCCTCTTCTCTCCTCCCTCCTTTTCCTGGTCATAAGGTGAGCATTATTGGCCTGCCACATGCTGCGGAATCACAGGCAGCAATCAGTCTTGTGCCAGCCACTAAAACTGTGAGCCAAAATAAACCTTTTATGTTTATAAGTTGATTAACTGAGGTATCTCATTACAGTGACAAGATGATAACACATGTCTTTTTTTCTCCAGTGGAGCTTTAAGAAGAAGTGGGATTCATGCATGTTGTTAAGAACATTATTTAGGGCTTTCACAATCCATATGAAATAAGACTGGTATAAAAATCCACTGAGACTTAAAAAATAATGCAAACTAATAAGTCTAAGGAAACTAAAAGTACTTGGAATATAAAGAGAAACTGGATGTGGTAACAATCAAAAGCATTTGATTGGCAAAAGATGGATTGATCTGAAGTTGCAGAAAGCATCGAAGCTCCACTCAGCTAATGTCTGTCCTTATCCCAGGCAGGAGGAAGATGGAGTGCGGTGGCCCTGGGGTTTGCATGCTGTCTTTGCCCAGGATTGGCCATGTGACCTAGCCACTCATGTAAGTTAAGCTAATAAGGTAAGCAAATAATAATGTTTATGATTCATGCAATATCTTCAATAAATATTTTATACATGGATGGCTTTTCCTTTTATACAGATTTGTCATAGATTCCTGGTGTGTTTACATGTTTGCTTGTATATGTACATGTTTACAAAGTTTATGTTAAATATGCTGTGTATATATTAATTACTTACCTTTTATCACTTCTTTAATTTTTTCAATATTATGTTAACACTTCTGAGTTTGAACTGGTTGTTTTGAAAGAAGAAAAACAAATTGAAATAAGGATGATATACTTTAAAGAGCATAAACATAATCATGGTATATGGCAAGTGTTTAAGTGTTTTAGAAAATAAGTGTCTTAATTACTTTTGTCATTGCTGAGTCAAAACACCCAACACCCACTGTTAAAGGAGGAAAAGTTTATTGTAGTTCAGTGTGTAGAGGTTTTAGTCCTTAGTTGGCTGACTCCAAGGCAGAGTAGCATCGGAGAGAGGCATCACAGAGAAACAGCTCATGTGAGCAAAAGCCAGCAAAGCAGTGAAGCAGCGATTTTGTAACTAATATTCTATCATAATTCCAGCTAATTTTTTTCTGGCCCTTTTACTAAACCTTATGTCAGTTTCTCAAATCGGGAGTGGAATGATTGATTGCTAGGTTTAATGACTGATTAGTTAGCTGACTTGCAGGCTGGTAGCATAATGCTTTGTGTTGTCTAGGGATTTATATTTTAACTGAGGAAATAATTTAACTTGAAATGTTTCCAATAGTGGAACTGAAATTTAGATGTTGGAAACAAATACTAAAAGGGAAAGCATGTTTGGGATAAGGTTAATCCTTGTCTTTTTGTTCATCAGACAGCAATACTTCAATATATCTTGGTTAGATCCAAGTTTCTAATGGGTTTGTAGTATTTCAGTATATGATTTTAGCACTCATGATGCAAAACAGAGAGAGAAATTTTGTTGATTTTGTTCTCCTGCCACTGTCTAACATCTTGTTTGGATTCTGGTGATACTCTAGGTGTATGAGGGACCACATTGTCTTCATGTGGTCCTCTAAGGATAAGCCATCAAATAGCTTGCTTGGTTCTATGGCTTAAGGGTATGGAAAGAGTAAAAGTGAGAGAACTGTCATTTATTTTTTAATTGACCCAATCCATTTTATTCTAGGACCTTCTGGAGAATCCTAGCATAAATCACAAGTCCTTAGGCACGGACTGCTTCAAATCTGACTCAAACGTATCTTACAGAGATAAGACTCAGTACTGACATAGCTTAGTAAGAATACTTGATACACAATAGCAATTTTCCCTGCAGGTTTCGGTGCTTGTTAATATTCTAGTTCCACTCATCTTCTGCTGTCAAGAATATTCATTGAAATGAATACTTATGCTGAAAACTCAACAAATGGAAGACTTATATTTACTGGCCCTCTGTTTCCAGTTCTGTTTTCTATTTATGCTATAGTTGAGACGTGGTCTACTCGTGTTCCTCTCAAAGGTTCATGTGTTAAAGGTTTAGTGCATGGGGCAGCATGGGGGTCGGGGGCTATATAGTCAGGGTTTACTAGAGAAACATATATAACACAAGATATACAACTGTATAAGAAATTATAAGATTGGCTTACATTGGTCAGCCACAAAGTTGAATAAGGGAGCATGTAGAGAATGTCTGCACACGAGACTGAAGGGTCCAGTCCAATGGCTGGAGCTCACTGCAGTGTTCCATGCAAGTTCATATCAGGAGGCCCATAGGTCTGTGATGGGACACTGAAGAGGGTACAATGAAGGCTGAAGAGGCCATGGGGAAGACTGAAGAGTCCCAAGAAGAAACCAAACAGTCTACAACAGAAGCCAAGAGATGACGTCCAAGCTGAAGGGGAAGCCTGGAACTCCTCTGAAGAAGCAGCAATTAGCCCCTCCTCATTTGGCTTTTATTCTGTGCAGGCTGCTTCCCTGGGGTTGGTGTAGCACTCACACCAACTGCCTGCCCTCCTCCTGCACAGGCTGAGGATGCTACAAACTAGGGACTCTGGCTTCCTGCTGAAGCACTCATTAAAGTTCTGACCTTCTCAAATTAACACAATTGAACAATAACCTAGAACAATAATTGCTTATTCTCCAGATCCCAGAATGTAGACCTGCTGAATCACTTAGTTAAGTTTCTAGACTTCTCAAGTTAACACAGTGTATAAACCATTACAGGGGCAGTGTCTCCTTTCACAGGCCCTTAAATCAGTTGGAGGTGGTGCCTCAAGAGAAACTCCAAGACCCTGTCTCTCTCTTTGCTGCCTGCCCCAAGATGTAATCCTTTGTCTTCCCACCATTGCCAGAACTGAGTCTGTGTGAGCACCATGTCTTTGACTTTCCAAAACACAAGTTAAATAAACCTCTTCTATTTATAAAAGTGGCTACCTCAAATATTTCATTATAGTAATGCAGAGCTGACTAGAATTCTTGTATTTCCTTCTTCCCCTCTTCTTGCTAAGTTCCCCTTATTTTATTCTATTGCTTTACTTCATCTTTCTTTCCCTCTGAAGCATGAATCAGGATTCTTTGAAAAGATGTGTGAGTGTGGGTATGCAGGGAAGCATGTGATAGCACAGAAACCATATGGTGATGATTTGAGGTCCTGCTTGATGAAAAAGAAAGCAAAATGTGGAATTATTTTTGTGTGTACATAAATGTTTCACAGCATCTTGAAGGAGAGGATTTATTCAATAATAAATAGGCTTTAAGGCTTTTATAATGTAAAGATTTTCCCCTAGAGTTTTAAAAATTATCATTTTTAGTAATATAAATAGCTTAACCATATTTATATAATTACATAATTAGGTAAACATTCTTTTAAAATGTTACATGTTTAAGGAATATCTGGAAAGAGACATGAATGTATACGTCATTCCATCAAGCAAACTGTATACTGGTAAACTTCTGGGAATTACTCTGCCACTAATTTTTCTAATGCATATATTTTTTTCTTTTTGATATGTGACATGTTAATTTAATTTAAAATGTTATAAATAAAGAAAATGGAAACTTGTATCTTAGCCATCCATCTTCCTTCCAAATTGTGAACTTCCATCTTGCTTTTATAAATGTATTAAAAAATAAAAATAAAATTGAGAATAAAATATAAAGAAAATTTAAGTTTACTAGCAATTTTATGTTTACAAAATACAAAATGCTTAGAGTTTAACATACTTAGCAGAAATTTTAGTTATTTCCAAATAATAAAAATGTGACATTTAGGAAAAAAGACTTGAATACATTTTCTCTCTGTATTATTTTGTGTTCTAGGAGAATTCCTAGGCCAAATTTTCCATTTGTTCTTTTGTTGTAAGCATTTAGCTCTTTAGCCTAGCTGTTGGGTTTTAATAATTTTTGTTAGTGTCTCAGTATAATACCCCTGATTCATTCTGTTTACTCTTTTTTTTCCTGAATTTAGGGCCTTCCTTCTTGCTCAATACTTTGATACTTTAAAATGAAGGCTTGTTTGCAGTGTCTAAAAATGTATTTTTTCTAATTTGGTTTGTGATATTTCATAACACAGTGGTGACTTTTCAAATACTTGGTGTGGTGGATTGATAGCTGGTGGTCAACTTGTAATACCAGCTGAAATGAATCAGGGTGGTGTGGCGTATGGATGGTCCACCTGAGGATTGTTGCCAAGATAAAAAGGATAACTGGCAAGGAAGAGTTTAGTCTTGTTGGTTCTTCATGGTGTCACTGGCTCACCTGGAGGAGAGCTTTTTTCCTGATATGAACTCAACTGTTCTCATTGTTAGAGGCGCTCAGGACCTCATTGTTGCTAAGGATGGCTGTGGTACTTTTTTGGGGAACCCTGGTCCTTACTTTGAGCATTGCTTCCTGGCTCCAGTAAAGATCCTCCAACTTTCACAGATCCTTCATCCTGCTGGCACAGACTTTCTGGCTTCCACTACTGACCCTTGGGCCTTCCCAGCAGATTCATGAATCAGACTTGCATGAAACATTGTCTGTCATGGGCTCTAGGTCTTCAGCTGGATTCATGCAGGACATTGCCGTGGGATCTAGGCCCTCATCTAGATTTTTTAGGGGTCTTTAGTATGTGGACAGATTTCTTGCTCTTGATGTGTTTGATCCTTTGGGTGACTGTTATAAAATAATTTGGTAAATTATGTGTTCTGTGTTAAATTGTTTTCCTTGCAATCCCAGACTACAACGCTTGGTAATTCTCTTATTTTTTTATAATTGGTGATTCTTGATGATGAGCTCATCCTTGTAATTAATAGTCCCTGCTAGAGTTGCTGGTGTCTCTCTTTGTCCTGCCCCTATAAGTGAAGAAGCTACTAAGTTTGCACTTCATTCAGACCTCAGTGATAGAGATCATAAGGCATTCCTTTCTAACTGTATGTTACAGCTTGGCTACTTTCTACTCATTCAAAGTATAGCCAAATACCTATGGTTAAATCTTATCTTTTTTTTCCCAGTATTAAACAATGTAGTGTTGGTCATAAAGCATCTTTCACTTTATTGTTGCTATCATATTTTTGCTAATAGTTTTTTCTAATGTCTCTTGCATATGTCCTAGGTTCCATTTTCTTCCTTAATCTAAGTCTTTGTATGTCTTCAGTTATTCTTGAATTCTTTCCAATTATTTGTTCATCAAGATTTCCCTTTTGGCTTTCAGAATGACTGTAAGTTACCTTACCATTAAGAGTGCTCAATTCTTCATACACTTCAGTTAAAAAGTTCATGAAACTGTCCTCAGGATAGATTGATCACAAGCTGGGCAGCAAAATTAGTCTTCACAAATCCAAGAAGACTGAAGCATTTTTTCAACCACAGTGGGATGAAACCAGAAATCAAGTATAGGATGAAAATTGGAAAGTTCACAAATACAGGGAGATTAAATTACATATTCTAAAATAACCAGTGAGTCAAAGAAGAAATCAAAGGAGAAACTGAAAACTATCTCAAGACAAATGAAAATGAAAACACAACATATCCAAATTTATGAAATGAAGCAAAGCAGTTCTAAGAGGAAAGTTTATTACCATGTATGCCTCCATCAAAAGAAAAAAGTTAAGCATCCTAGTATACACCTCAAAAACTATAAAAGGAAGAATAAATTAAACCCAAAATTAATAAAAGGAATGAGATAACAGATCAGAGCATATATATATGAAATCAGACTATAAAAATATTAGAAAGATAAAAAACTATAAGTTGTTTTTTTTAGAAAGATAAAATTAATACAGCTTCAGTTAGACTAATAATAAAAGAGAGATGACTCAGATAAATAAAGTCAGAAATTAAAGAAAAGACATAACTGCTCCCATGGAAATACCAAGGATCATGAATACTGCTATATAAATTATACACCAACAAAATAGGAAAACCTAGAAGAAATGGGTAAATTCCTAGACCCATACAACCTACCAAACCAAACCATGAAATAGAGAATCTCGGATAAATTACAAGAATGTGATTTAATCAGGAATAAAAAAGTCTCCTATCAAAGAAAACCCCAAGACCTGAAAAATTCACTGCTGAATTCTCCTAAACATTTAAAAAACTAATATCAATACTTCAAACTGTTCCCAAAACTAAAAAGGAAAGAACACTGCCAAACTGTTTTTATGAGACCAGCATTACTCTGATACCAAAACCAGAAGACACCACACACACAAAAAAAATAATCACAAGCCAAAGTCCCTGATGAACAAATACACAAAAAATCCTCAGCAAAATGCTAGTGAATTGAATTCAACAACACATTATAAAGATCATTCACTATGATCAAGTAGAATTTATACCTGGTATACAAGGAAGTTTCCAAACACAAAAAATAAGTGTAATACTGGGAAAGGGATAGTATTTTCAAGTAAATGCTTTTGAGAATAGTAGTATGTACATGGGAAATAAAGTTGGACCCTTATCTCATACCATACATAAATATCAGTTAAAACTGATTAAAGACTTAAACATAAAAACTAAAATTATAAGAAACCTATTATAAGAAAACAGGAAGAACTACACATCATTGATTTGAGCAATGATTTTTTTTTGTATTTACTTCCAAAGTGCAGCCAACAGAGCAAAAATAGACCAATGAGATTAACACCAAACAAAAAGCTTCTAATCATCAAAGGAAACAATCAGTAGACCAAAACAGTTTACAGAATCACATAAAAGGTTTGTATAGCATACATCTTATAAGGGGTTGATATCCAAAATATATAAGGAACAAATCTGAATAGCCAGCAAACAACCCAGTTTAAAAATGGGCAGTAGGAGATTGCAAGATGGCCAACTGAGTGGTGGCACGATAAGAGAGCCTCTCTGAGAAAAAATAAAAATAAAAACAACTCAGACGCTGGAATCTGGCAACATGGAGAAAGCCAGACAAAAGGAGAGGAATTCTCATGACCCAGGAAGAAACAGAAAAAAGAAAAAAGAAAGAAGAAGAAGAAGCATGGACAGAGGGCTGGAGCTGGGCAAGCCCCAATAGCTGTACTGGCACGTCTTAGAGTCTGGTGACTCACCATGGAGCTGAGATCGCGGCCTTGCTGAGAGCAGGGATTGGTGAGCTCCAGACCCTCGACTGGAGGAGGCATTGCGGCAGGGAGTGGAAACAGCCAGTCAAGCTGCGTGAACTTTGGTGAGTGACGGGAACTGGATTCCCCAGATCGGGAGGACTGGCTGGGAAACATTTTGGAGTTGGGCAGGGCTGGCTTGAATCAAAACCCAAGGTGGCATCTGCCAATGACTCCTAGTCCAAAGCAGATTGGTAAGATCAGCTTAGGCAGGGCCACACCCCTGGTTGAAACCCAATAGCCGGGGAGGAGGCTTTTCTGGGCCAGTGGCATCCCTAGGGAGCACACAAACTTGTTGAAGCATAAACTGGATGACTGGTGTAGGGGGAGAAGCCAGCTCTCAGCCTGCAACTCTCAGATCTGCAGTGGACTGGGGGGTGGGTACTTCCCAACAAGTGCGCTGCAGAAAAACTGTAAGCAATAGGAAAGGCCCAGAGACCTCCACCACCCACCTATCTGAAGGGGGCCAGAAACATGACAAGACAGAGAAAGAGCGAAAGGTCCCCAACTGTGGAACCAGGGAAAGTGAGTCCAACAGAGGTAAATGCAGAGGAAGTTGAGAGCAACAAACCTGTAATGTCAGAGACAGCCTCATCGGAAATAAAGAAATACATCCATGACCTCATTTTCGAGTTTAAATCTGAAATTCTAACTCAGGTGAAGCAAGATATGAGAAGATTAATAAAAGAAGTCCTGGGTAATCCTCAAGTAGACACAAATGAAAGAATAGAGGAACCCAGAGAAAGGAGAGAAGCCTTTGATGAAGAATATAAACAAAACCTAGAATATATGAAACAGATCCAAAGAGAATATCAGGAAATTAAAAACTCCATTGAAAGCTGGCAAAACCTTTTAACAGAAACTAAAGACAGACTTTCAAAACTTGAAGATAGATTTGCAAAGTATGATCATGAAAGGAAGGATCTCTTAAAAATAACAAGGAACCAAGAAAAACGATACAAAGGCTAGAAGATGACAAGAGGATTTATAACCTAAGAATAAAATATGTGAATGAAGATGCAGCAACAAATACAAATGAAATAAAAAGTCTATTCACAGAAATAATTAAGGAAAACTTCGCAAGCATAGGAAACAGAAGTGATGTTCAGATATATGAGGCATACAGAACTCCAGCCAGCTACAACCAAAACAGATCTACACCCAGACATATAATAGTCAGGATCCCAGAAATCCATCACAAGAACAGAATATTAAAAGTGGTCAGAGAAAAGAAACAGATTACCTATAAAGGAAAATTCATCAAAATCACAGCAGACTTCTCAATGCAAACCATCGAATCAAGAAGAGCTTGGAGCGAAATATTCCAAGCCCTGAAAGAAAATAACCTCCAACCCAGAATGATGTACCCTGCAAAACTGTCTCTCAAAATTAATGGAGAGACAAGATATTTCCATGACAAAGAGGAACTGGGGGAGTTTGTGACTACCAATCCAAACCTGCAAAGAATACTGAAAGACATTCTAGAGAGAGAGAAGAAAATCACCAGGGTTCCAGGAACAATGGCAGAAAGGCCTCAAAGAAAGGGGCAGACAGTGGAATGAAGGAGAAAAGTAAACAGCAATGACAGAAAAATAGCATGGCAGAGATAAGACAGAGAAGATTGGTTATATCACTGTTTTATCTTGACTGAATTTATTTGAATCTGATGCTTGAGAGTGTCGAGTCTGAGAGTAGGGGCAACTACTCTGAAGATGACAGGATTCAGTAGGATACCCATTCTGGTTTGATTGTTAACTGCCTTTGAAGTCCTATAATGTCTCCAATGTTTAGATTTTAGTAATAGTGTAATGCCATGCTAAGTTTATACTATGTTTGATGATATAGACAATTTTATTGAAAATAACAAGAGACATCATAGTGACTACCGTAGATCACCTAATGTTGTGTTTTTGTATGTTCTTTTCATTTCGTGTTTCTCTAGGAATTTGTATTGTTGACTTGTTTTGATTTGTTTCTCCCTCTAATACAGAAAGGCTAGGTATATGTATAGAGACTTATACATGTGTAGAACTTCTAAGTAGTTTACAAGAATGGATTATAGTTATTGTAAAGAAAAAATGAAAAGAGTATTCTAAAGGATATAACTGCATGTATGTTTGAGTGTGTGGAACTAATAACCATGTTGCTAAAGTTTTAGTTGGATGGATGAAAAAAACTGACTGCAGTCTCACTGTTTGGATGTCCACAATGTGGGCTTTACTTTTGTAACTTGAACAACTGCATCTAAGAGGAAAGTATGTAATTATCAACTAGTGATTTCTTATTGGTTACTATTTTTGTTTTGCTTTGTTTTTGAGATTTTGTATTGTTTCTACCTTCTTTCTGTTTCAAAATTTTTTCTTTAAATAAAAAAAAATTTTTTAAATGGGCAAAGGACCTGGACATTTCTCAAAAATGTCATACTAATAGCCATCTGATGCATGAAAAAATGCTCATTATCACTAATTATCAGGGAAATGCAAATTGGCCAAAGTGAGATAACTTGCATCTAGTATAATAGGTATTATCAAGCTTACAAGTGCAGAGAAAAGATAACTGATAGTGGGAATGTCAATTTTTATGGTTATTACATAAAACAGTATGGAAGTTTCCCCCATAATTAAGGTCCAGTCATCCCACCACTGGCTTTGTATCCACAAGAAATTAGATCAGTATGGGAAAGAGGCCTACAGCATCCATCACCTTCACTGCAGCATTATTCACAGTGGACAAGATCAGGAAGCAGCCTAAGTGTCTGTCCACAGAATGAATAAGAAAAACACGCTCTAGATAACAATGCAATGCTACTCAGACATAAGGAAAACAAAGAAATTTGAAATCTTGTCATTTGTATCAGTGTGGATGGTCTTAGAGAGTATTGTAAGTACAATAAGTCAGACACAGCAAAACAAATACCGGTGATCTCACTGATGTGTTGAACCTGTGGGAAGCAAAATCATAGGATCAGTTGGACAGCAGCTGTGAGGGGCTGGGTTTGAGGAAGATTTGGGAAATGTTGGCAAAGGATAAAGGATTTCAGTTGAGAATGAATAATTTTCAGAGATCTATTGCACATCATAATGAATAGAGTTACCACATTATGAATATATAATTTATTAGTTATTACAAATAAAATAATCATAACATTGTATGTACACTTGAATATTGCTAAGAGAATAAATTTTAAATGTTCCAATCACAAATAACTGTGAGGTAATGCATTTGTTAATTAGCTTGATTTATTCATTGCATAAAGTACACATATTACAAAGTATGTTATACCCCCAAAATATGTGATTTTTATTTGTCAGTTTAAAAAATGTGCCAAGGATTTATCTCAGCTGCACAAGCACTTGCCTGGCAAGCACAAGGTTGTGAGTTCGATCCCTAGTATCAAAAAAAAAAAAAAGTCAAAATGTAAAGGATGATTTAGTGGGTATATAAAAAATGAAATCCATGAGCTAAAGTCAGGAGTAGAAAACATTGTAAGTGGGAAAGGACCATTCACAGTCCCTCACTCCTACCTAACAAAAACCCATGTGCAAAAGTATACACCAGTAAGCTGGTAAAGACAACTCTGCTGGGAAGCTGCTCAAGTCCTTGGACCAGTAAGGCAGTAACTTAGCTGAAATATGCTTTAAAAACTAAAACTTTAAATAAACTATAAAAATTGGAACTGGATCAGATAGAATTGATTGACTCATTAATTATTGACATTTTATTGAATGCTCTTAAAATATATCCCAAACATGGATATATATATATATATATATATATATATATATATATATATATTATTCCATAATATCATAAAGCTAGAAATACTACATTTTATAATTATTTACTGAAAACCCACTGAGAATACATTAACTTACATTTCTGGAAACTTTTTAAATTGATGATGATTAAATAAAGTCACTGATAAGAAGTTAGCCTTAAATGCAATACATATGTTTTAATTCCTCCTGGTAAGATGAAAAATTTTTTTCTTAATCTACCACTTGCATGACACATTGACTTTTTCTGTATTAAGTATTCTATGCTATTAAGTACTGAAGTTGCTTACAATTCTTTATAAATGATTCCAAACAGTACTAAGCAATTAATGTGCATAAATGTTTTTCATTACTCAGAGTATTTATGTGGGCTAAATTCCAAGAGGTAGAGTTACTGATTAATAACTGTTCCAGAGCAACAAGATCATTTAATTTCAGGAACATTCCAGAATCAAAATTTTAAGGAACTCTACATAAAACACAGCTTATTTTCTATTCACTTGCCACTACTTTGATAATTTTAAAAAGTTTAAACTCTTTTTTATGTTTAATATCTGGATTACTGAAATAAATGGTTGAAAAACTATGTGAGTTATTTCATTATGGATAAACTTGGGATAGGAAAGAACGAGGTAGATTTTTTCCTAGTCACCTTCTCTGCATCCTCTTCTTTCCTCCTCATCCGCGGAGGTTGCCCTAGCTGTAGTACCGAAGCTGAGTTCCAGCCTGAGTTTGTATTTCTCTGTTCTTACTGCTCAAGGTAGAAAACCAAAGCCAATAAGAACTTGTCAAAAACATAAATATTATAACTACTGAATTAGAATCTGTGTGCTAGAAGATCTCTAGAGAATTCATATCCACATAAAATTTTTGAGAAGCTCCTCTGTTACTTTAAGCAGGTCATTGAATTTTTCTTTCTTGGTTTCTCTTCAGTCAGATGATGAGAGAAACACAAAATTAATGAAAGAGCAACTAGAAGCTAGATAACAGGAAACAGGGATTTAAATCTTTCACAGATAGAAAAGGGACCAAGAGATGGCAGAGGACAAGGAGGAGGGGAAGGTGACATAAAAAGAACTGAGATGTGTTAGGAACATGTACCACCTCCCCACAATGAATGTAATGTAAGCATGTACCAAATTTTTAAAAAAGAGATCGATAGGAAATTTAGATAAGAATTTTAAAACTGGAAGGAACACATGATAATGATTGTTGTACCACCAAGCTGTGTTTGGGTGTAAGTTCTAACTGCATCTTACTGTATGACTTGGGCATTTTACTTATCCTTCCCATACCCCAATTTCCTCATTTGAAAAATAAGGATTATAATGTCTACTTTGTGAAGTTCCTGTGATAATATTCACTTGCTGGGAGTGGTGCTTGGAACAAAATAAGCACCATATAGCTGTCAACTCTCATTATGACCTAACATTCTTTATTGACAAGCATTCTAGAACACTTGGAGATGCCAAGACTAGAAAAGCAGGAGTGTGGGCATTCTATTAATTATATGAATTTGAGAGTTCCACAGAGGAAGCCAAATTTAGAACACTTGCATGGGTTAGCTCAATTTGGGAATGATTTAGAGACAAAAGCATTAAGGGTATTTCAGGTGAAACAGACTTGGGGGCAGGAATAAATAAATACGTGGATGTGTACTGTGGACCAGGAAATTTGGGGAAGGCATAGGGTTGCTAGAGCCAGAGGCTTGTTTGGTAGTTGAGGAGCAAAGATTAGGTCTTTATCATTCCAGACTAAAAATGTTTTTAATTTAAAAATTAAAAGAAAATAGCCCAAACTATGAGAAATTGTTTTTTGTCGTTTCACTGCTGTTTTTTTTTTTTTTTCTAGATAGTGGAATCAAGTAACACAGCAAAATTTTTGGAGACAGGATGGCACAGTAGAACAAAAAGCAAAAGGCCTTAGAGGCAGGTTTTGAGTGTTAGGTATTAGAGCATCTGTCATAGAGAAAGCAATTTTGCCTCCAGGATTTTAAGTGTGAAGAACTAACGATATGCTAGTGCTTTTGGCAAAAAGAGACTATGGGAGCAGAGCTGCTTTGAGGAACAGATATGTTTGCTTCTGGAAGTACTGAATGCAGTACACCCACTAAATGATTTGGCAGACCCAGCAGAAAGCACTCCATTCAGAATGGCATTAATCCTATTTTACTTTTAATCTTTGTATTACTCAGCACATTACTACTGGTATTAAACTTTCTAATTTATCATATTGTATCATTCATTTGATCAGTAGCCTAGGGAGCCTAGCATTGCACGGGTCCTAATAATGTCATTAGTTCAGGAAATGGCTGAGTCTATAAAAATTTGAGCCTCAACTTTATAGGCAGAAATAAAATGCAAAACAAAGAATAATCATAAAATTCTGGAATGATGAGATTTTTGTTTACATATTTCAAATTCTTAGAATTGTCTACTAAATATTTCTTAAAATGAATTTAAATTAAATTAATTGCAGTATTGGGTTTTCTGTGAATCACCAGAAAAAGAGAATATTCCATTATTCTGATCCCTCAACAACATTTAAATTCAACCTGAGAGAAAAAAGAAAAATGAAATGTGCAGCTTTTTTTTTTTTTGGTACCAGGGATCAAACTCACGACCTGGCACTTGCAAAGCAGGCGTTTATGCTGCTGAGCTAAATCCCCGGCCCCGAAATGCACAGCTTTCAGACATTTATAAAGTGCTCATAGACATACAAGACAAAGCTCTTCGTCTTTTTGCCCAGGAAATGGCCTAGTACAATCTGCTACCTGTGAGACTGTTAACTGTCATAAGTGATATTTTACCAGAGTCTGTTGCCTTTAAATAAAACAGGGCAAAAAAAGAGATTGGGAGGCAGTGTGTGTGTGTTATCATAATGCTGATCCTTGGGTGAAAAGTGCATTTGTGAGCAAATCTAGCACTGCCTAGCAACTGTCTCCAGGCAGAGGGTTCTGGAAGCAGCTGCTGTTGCTTTCAGGAGCCATCGGCCTGCACACTCCCATCAGCCTGCACAGCTCTGCACATTTACGAGATACCTGTTTTGACTATTTGGATTCCACTTTTAAGGTACAGTTTTTCTCAGCAACTCTTAATTCTAATTATTTTGTTTTAGTGATACAATAAACCCAATGACATTTTTTTTCTTAAAAAAAGGGATAAAAATGATGCAGAATTTCAAAACAAAATAATAGGAACATGACACATTGTTATCTTCAAAATAGTTGTTCAGGTTACAAGATTTAGGCATAAAAACAATCAAACAATCGTACAATTAAAACACAAACTGTTCTTTTTGATGAACTAAAAGATTAGTATTATAGTTATCTATCTGGCATACACACACACACACACACACACACACACACAATCTTTTCTCTTTTCTCCTTTCTCCTGTCCCAGTTGTTCTTTCCTTTTGAGCACTTTTTTCCCTTTCATTTTCACAATATCTGTTGTACATTTTGAATCTTATTTAGTCTTTAAGTTTTTTATCCTAGAGAGACAATATAATATTTATACATGGGAGTCTGATTTATTTCACTTATGAGTATGGTCTCAAGTTGCGTCTATTCACCTGTAAAAACGGCAAGTTATCCTTCTTTATGGCTGAGTAATATTCCATTGTATAAAAGTACCACATCTTTTTTATCCATTCTGAGATTAATGAGCACTTGATTTGTTTCCAAGATTTAGCTATTATCAATTGTGCTGCTATAAACATGGGTACACATGCATCACTGTGACATGATGTTTTCAGTTCATCTGGACAAATACCCAGAAGGGGAATACCTGGATTGAATGGGATCTCCAATCCTGGCTTTCAGGGGGAGTATCCACACTGATTTCCATAGTAGTTGCACCAGTCTGCATTCCCACCAACAGTAGAGAAGCTTTCCTTTCTCCCCACAATCCCTCCAGCATTTGTTATTGGTTGATTTCTTGATAGCAGCCATTCTTTCTGGAATGAGATAGAATCTCAGTGTTGTTTTAATTTGCATTTCTCGAATGATCAGTGATGTTGAACATTTCTTCATGAATTTATTTGCCATTTGTATTTCTTCATCTGAGAGGTAAGTGTTCATCTCAGATGCCCATTTTTGGATTGGGTCTTTCAATTTGAGGGACCTAATGTTTTTCAATTCTTTATATGTTTTAAATATAAGTCCTTTGTCTTAGGGGCAGTTGAATAAAAATTTTTCCCATTCTATATATTTTCTTTTCACTCTGTTGGTGATTTGTTTTGATGTTCAAAAGCTTTTTAATAAGATAAAATCCCAGTTGTTGATTCTTTGAAGTATTTCCCGTGTGGTTTGTGTCCAGTTCATGAACTCTGTCTATCCTTACGTCTTCAAGATTTCTACCTACATTGTCTTCCAGTAGATTTAGTGTTTCCATTTTAATATTTAGATCTTGGATTCACTTTGACTTTAGTGCATGGTGATGAACTGGTAATATTATAGCATTACTTTTTACTTATGCTCTATTTTATAGTATAAATATACAGATCTTTAACTGTAAGGATATATGATGTCTGAAGTTATGAGACTGAAAAATTTTAACAACCATTCCTTTTAGGCCTAAACTCTGCTACACTTTTTTCTTTTAAACAAACAAAAGCATGATTTACACAAATATACAAACCCTGAAGCCCTAAGAAATTTAAATATCTGTGTCATAGCAGACAGGTGGCAATGCAAAATCTGGGGTAGGGAGAAAGCTTAAAGAAGACTGGGACCCACTGGATCCCCATGGGGAAGGCATCAGAGAGGCCTGCCATTGCAGGGCAGCTGTGCGGTCTGGTGCTCTTCAGGCAGGTGACAACTCTCCGAATCTAGAGCATAAAGGGGAAAGTTGTTTTTCTACCTCTGAATAGGTGTCATTAGAGGCGGCAATGGAATTTTTGCTTTAACAGTCTTCTGAGTCATCTTTTTGGCAGAGGCATTTGGTTGTTTTTCTTTGAAGGGTCAATTACTGTTTACTGACTTTTCTGTAGTTCTGTTGACAGTTCCTAAAGACTTTCTGGCAGTTTTTGGTAAGGCTGGTGGAAACCCAAAATTCTAGCAACACGTGATGTTGAAACCTGACATTTCCCATCCAAGGCTTACACTGCAGTCCCTGACCCACTTCAGTCCAGGCTTAGGTGCCACATGGGTGCCTGGTTTTCCACATTCCTTATCAACAAAGATCAAAATAGCCATTCTTAGTGACCGGTACTCATTATGGCCACACTCATCCAAGACTTTGCCCATCCTGCCACACTCTTAAGTGTCTCAGACTATGCCCAGAGTCACATCCATCACCATAAGATGTGGTGTTACATACTCCAGAAACTTTTCATCCACCAGAAAATCCATTCCTGGCCTCCTTGGTATAGTGATTACTCCTCCTTCCACTATTGATGCTAACTATATTTGCTTTTCCCTGGCCCTTGCTTCAGGACATAGCTAAATTAGCAACAGTGAAGTAAAAGTCTCTAGACTAATGATGGAAACTGAGTGAGGAACAGGAGGCCATGTTAGTGGAGAGGAATTCTTTATAAGAACAGAGCTCAAAAATTGGAGGCATGTAATCAATAGTGTAGCCTTTTACTCGGTATGTTCTTCCCAACACCCTATGCAGTTTAGCCACTCTAATTCTGCCCAAGTTTTTTGTCCCCAGAGTTCTCTCATACTCCCCAAAGTACACACTTGCATCCAGTTAACTATCCATTCATCCTGTATCCCCATGGCTGCTAGGAAGTCCCATGATCTTCCCTGTCACTCTCCTCCTGATCCCACTGAGTTTCCAAAAGTCCCATTTCTTTGGAACCTCAACAGTTTTCCAGAATATCTATCACAATTTTACTCTAGTTGAAACCTAAGGACCTTACTTGGTCTTTAGTTCCTACAAACAGATTGTCCTCTGTCCACTCCTCATAATCCAGAGCCAGGGGATAGACTATTGTCCTTTTCAGCTCCCTAATTCCTTTCAGACCTTACTTTATTTTCATTTGGGAGATGATATAGCATTTAAAAGAACAAGATTTGGATTTGTATCCATATTTTGAAATGTTGAATAGATTACTAAACACTTCTAAGCCTTGGTTTCCACATCTGAAAACTGAGGACAAGAATATCACTTTGTGAGGTTATTATGAGGATTAAATTTATTCACAAATCTTTACTGATTGCTGTTCATCAGACAGTTTTGAAAGTACTCAACAAAAGAATTCCTACCCTCATGAAGCTATCTATTATCTCATTGGGCAGTAGTCTTCAAAAAAGTTCATATAAATGCAAGAGATGGAAGGATGTGGGAAGGAAGGAGAAGTGGATGTAAAAAGAATTAATATGTGTTATATACATGTACTAACCCATGAGGAATGTAATCCATAGGTACTAAAATTTTTTTAGGTACTAAATTTTTTAAAAATTAAAATCTGATAGGAAAGGAAATGTTATGGAAATTTAATTGAAGGTCTAATTTAGATGCTAGAGAGGTGGTTGCAGGGAAAAGCCTTGCAGGTGGCATCTAAAGTGAGAACAGGGGCAGCCTGGCACATTCTGTGGACTGAAAGATAGCCACTGTGCCAGAGAGAGTGTGTGTCACAGAGTAAGATCAGCAATGCAAGCTGGGAGAGAATTTGCAGGATGTAAATACTGAAGCCATAATAGAGTCCTACTTTCACTTTAAATGTGAAAAGAAACAGTAATTTTTAGCAAAGTATAAATGATTTATACATTTAAAAGATCTCTCTGAAGAGAGTGCTTGAACAGAACATCATACTTGCAGATAAAGTTGTAGTCACATAGGTCTTATGCTCCAATATTTATTGAGCCTAGTATATTCCCAGGTCACAGTTTTGCTCTCTGCCCTACACTCTGGTGCCACCTTCTGACCAGCAATCCTACATCAGACCCCGTAGACATCCACAACTCCAGGGGCCACTTTTTGGACCACTTTACCTGAGAATGTTAGATGCCACGAAGAATTCTGACTGTAATTCCTATCCTTCTAGTTTCTACATGTCTATATACGTCAAGGCCTCCAGAATGGTGGGAAGGGATGGTAAATTCACAGGCAAGGGTTATGTTAAGAATGGTTGCTTTGAAGCTAAGGTACTTGATCTAGAAAAAGAAGGCAACACTTAATAATGTTGCTTAGCATTTAAAAAAAGGCTTAGTTTAAAAACATTCTTCATAAATTGCCTTTGGTTTTGAGCTCTATAATAACAGATACCAAGACCATTGCCTATGCTTTCCAGTTGTTCATATTTGCTCATACTTTTGTTTTTATCTTGGCTGAATTGCATTGTTCGAGGAGTGTGTTTTGTACACAGTGTAAGGCTGTGTTTTGTTTTATGATGGAAGTATGCCTTGCATTATTCACATGCATCCTAAAAGTCACATTTTTTCCATTGGCCAATGCAAGTCATATGACTGAGCCCAGGTTCAAAGAATGTATACAAACCCCACTTTTATGGAGAAGCTACAAAATACTGTGGCCACTTTAGCAGGAAGTAGAATCTATTCCAGGCTCTGAGGTAGACTCTGTAAAAAGTTAAATAGTTACAGGCTGTAGGCAGATTTCCCACCTGAGAGAAGCATACAGGAGACATTCCCACCATTTTTCCAAGGCTGATTTAAGAATGTTTGTGAGCTGGAAGAGAAAGCCAGCATTTGAACATGTGTTTCACAGAAGCAAGGACAGCCAACACAGAGAACGACCACCTTCCCTAGGCAAGGAAGGATGCCGCGTCCTATTCCATCCACGCCTTGTGACAAGGTCCATGGGTGGAGGAGAGCGCTTCAAGGAATTGCTTCTCCAGGAAAAGGACACCACATGTGGGAATTGGGTGCAAGGATCTTGTAATGTTTTGTACTGATAATTGTAATTTGTGTAATTCACATATATATATTTTCATGTAATACTCAATATGAAATCGAAAATAGAAACTCCAGAGGAGTTACTAGAAACCCTCTAGATAACTTTGTAAAAACTAACTGTGAAATTTTACCTTCTGTGAGTAGTATGAGAGAGTTTATACAAAAGCTTTAAATGAAAGAGCTCATGGGGGAGGATTTACAAAATTCCTGTGAGACAACTGCCCTGAGACACTGGACAGGCAGCCAGAGATGGGCAACTAGGACACATATGTTACGCCACCGGCCGCCTAAGACAGGCACAGGACCAATTGCTATCCTGCAGGCCCATGATGGGTAAGGCCTGGTTGAGTTCATATGAAGAGTCCTTGACCCAAGACAGGTGCTGTCCTACAGGCAGCCAGAGACGGGCAACTAGGACACATATGTTATGCCACCAGCCGCCTAAGACAGGCACAGGACCAATTGCTGTCCTGCAGGCCCATGACGGGTAAGGCCTGGTTGGATTCATATGAAGAGTCCTTGACCCAAGACAGGCGCTATCCTCACAGGGCCTGCCATACTCCCATAAGTGATAAGGGAAAAAATGTAGGGAGCGGCATGATAGCTTCACAGCTGCCGCTC